>CM057345.1:291099563-291445726 GCA_030015575.1 Agapanthus africanus
ATCTAATCTCTAATAGTGGTCGCAATTAGAGATGAATTCATAGCGCGCCCAATTAGGATGTTAACTATTCTTTTGATATAGTTTATAAACTTTATAGGACTTAAAAATAGTTTAAGGATTTTCATCATCCATTAACCTACCCTAATCCCATGAACCCTGACAAGCGAAGAATTACTCGCGCATGTTGGGGGAAAAAGAGATGGGGAGAGAAATCATATTAAAAACTACAAAGAGGTAGAATAAGAAAACTGCTACCTTTATTAATCAACAAAAATCATTTACACTTTGTTCCCTTAGAAATTTATCAACAAAAATCATTTACACTTTGTTCCCTTAGAAAATGATTACAAAATGCTAGTTTGCTTCTCAATCTCTTCTAAGAAGGTAAATGAACCGTTGATGATCAGCCTGGATGCGTCAGCCTGTCGTGGACTTCGTGATCTCTTCATCTTGATGAATTTTCCAAGAGGCTCTCGGTCCTTATTTATAATCCCATAGCCAGAACTCTAGTTTCCTAATTTGGAAACCAGTGGTTAAGATCCTAACAGAGCAAATCTCAACTCCCAACTTGTCCAAAACGCGGCGGAACCGCAGCCAATAAGTGGGTTTGGCCGCGGTTCCGCGGCCAAACAGGGAGATCGTCTGTTAGTTTTTCTGGGGCTTTAACTTGATAACACGTGGTGATCTTTTCACATCTCTGAAACTGAAAATCTTCTCTTCGTTACTGCCAGACTTGATTTCTTTAGTTTACATTCTTAATTAGGCAGGTTTGTTTCGCCAACTTTGATTTTCTTTGATTTCAGTCCTGAAAATTATGGACAATAACTCAACAAATAATATTAGTTTGTTTTATGGAGATATTAACTTAACCATTAAGAATTGGTCAAGGGCTTTTAATAAGGTAAGCATATTTTGATGGACCAAATGTCACATGGATATTTATGCTTACTTTTCCTACATAATGTTAATTATAATATATAAACACATGAAAATGGTATTTTTACAGATAAATATTCATTTGTGTCATATATTATAATAAACACATTTTAATATATAGAAATAGTAGGAAAAATGTCATATTAAATGTGTAGTTTTATCAACTGAACATGCCCACTGCCCAAGACCACCACAAGGTGCTCTTGGCAGTGGGGACCCGAAACTGCCCCACCTTGGGCAGTTTTGGGTCTGCCTCACCTCCTGGCCACCTCGTGGTGGCCTCGAGGGTAGGGTACCCCCTTTAGGCCCCCTGACTCGTAGTTAATTTCGTGATCTAACTCCCCGCGAAGGTTCGAGCACGTTTCGTTTTGATTCGGACACCCGAATTGGCTTTAAACGGTCGGTTTTTGGAACTTTAGCTCACTGTTTTTTCATGGTTTTGGAAATTGGTTTAGTTTGCTAATCGTGTGCGGAATTCTAATGTCATAGATTTTAGTACGTACATTACTATCTGCGACCGTGAATGTCATTAGAGCGGTACAACTCGTCTAATTTCTATATATTCTTTTAGACGAGTTTGTGAACGTGACATTCACGTTGATGTTCTGTGTTGTGCTGTGGTTGTGGCGGGATCGTCATGGTGGATAGCTTGGGGGCAATGGTAGTACAGTTTGGATTTATTTGTACATTTGATATCGCGGGGCGAGCGTCTGACATGTGGACTGCCGTCACTGCCAGTTTGTATATTATTTGTTTGGGGCACGACCGGGCTGAGGTCGTTGTCAACCTTGTACTTATTTTCTTTTCTGTACTAGGATTACCCCACGGTGGAGTGCACGAATAGCCAGGTTCTAGAGGTAAACGGGCCCGCATCTTATGGCGGTGAGACGGATGGGGCCTCACTCTAGAATTGGTGGGCTATTCGCCGCAATCGTAAGGGGTACAGCTTGACCCAAGGATGTGTGCTCAAGTTATCGGATTCCGTGATATGCCGGATGGCCCATTCACGTTGTTGATTGGGGTTGCCTCACTTCTGGGATTGGCGGGTAACTTGCCGCACTCCTATGGTTCTAGGTTTTCTTTGCACGGGCTATCCACATGACCAGGGGAACATCGGGTTTCACTTGCGGCTCAAAGGAAACCCGGGGCTCCCAGATTATCAGTATTGTTCTGTGATGATTATCGCTTATCTGTCATGTTGCTTTATATCATGCCTGGGACGATTGTTATATATATTTTTATATATACTAGTAGATGTTGTATATGTTTTGCACCCGCACTGATCCAGTCCCCGCTCTGTCGTTTGTTAAGTAACCTAACGGGTGATGACGGGACCCGGTGGCGAATGCGGATGGCATATACGTACATTTTATTATTTGTTCCTTTTTCTGTGGTATGATATGTTAACTGATGGGACTGTGTTGATTCTAATCAATGCAAGGAAAATAAACCTATTTGATGTTGTTGGAACAATTTCCAAAAGATGTTATTACAAGGACGTTTTCTTTTGTTTTTCACAGCGATATTCGGTTATGAATAGCCAGCACCTCATTCGACGAGGCAAGAGCCTAGATCCCTTCACCGAGAGTGACCTCTTGGGCAGAAGTTTGCGTCAGGGTAATAACTTCACTATAGTCGATTACTCTTTTGCTTTGCATCGAGATATTCGGTTGGGCATATCCCGCACCTCATTCGACGAGGAAAGAGCCGAGATCCCTTCACCAGGAGTGACCTCTTTAGCAAAAGTTTTCGCCACTATATATTTGTAAAGCTATCCAGTTCCTTCAATGAAATCAAGTTCATTACGTTAAAGGTTTTTGGCCAAAAACCATTCGTAGCCCTCCGTCATTTCAGATGGGTAGTGTTAGTTATATATATGCCCAAGAGGCCATTGTTGTACATATGATGTATATTATAGTGGATGCTTGGATATATATAGAGAGGACTTTCTTGCTCGACATGATAGTATGCTATTTGGTTTCATTTTGTCTTAACATGTTGAGTTGCATTAGTTACTGTCTTGCTCTCACATGTTGATAAAGTCCTTAGGAAATGTACTCGACTACTGGGACTATGATGAGATCATACTAGTGGGGCCAGGGTAGTCAATGAGTACATCCTATAACTGTTCCTAGTCGAGGATATATCAAGACAGGGTATCGATACACCAGAGTAGACTAGCGTTGTCACGACCCGAAATTGGCACGTGACGGCCTTAATACTGCGCAACGTCTATAGGCGTAACGCAGTAAAAGAAAGCCAAAACCCATAAATCCAAACCATTAAAAGACAAGAAAAGATAAGAAAAATTGTTTAAAAGTCTTTGAAATCACAAGCCAAATTCTTTAAAAGTCCAATTTTATTTCCTTTAAAATTTTGGCAGCACCTCCTTTGTAAAAGCTAGCCCCAAAAATGGGTACAACATAAATATAAAGTAAAGCATCCCCAAACGGGAGCAAATACACGCCCAAAGGTGGAAAACAATCACCACCACAAATATACGACGCCGTAGCGAAGAAATAAAGACAATAGAGAGAAAGCTATATAAAAGACAACAAATCCACAATTTATACAATATCGTCCTCACCAAGTCTCTAAGTCAACAACATAATAGTAGATGGAGAGTACAAGATACAACGAATATACAATACAAAAACAAATAACCACTAAAACCTACCTGAACAAAACAGCACACTGTGGGTCGATATGGTATCTATAGCAAAAGATGAAAGATGAATAGCCAGCCTCGACTACTCTGGGGAACACTCTGTAACACCTGTGGCACAACGGGGGTGAGTTGTCAACTCGTGAATAGTAAATACATATGCAGGTAATCGCAAGTATGCACGTAAAGCGTGAATCTAAGATATGCAATTAACAGTAATAACATGTCATATGAATGCAGAATAATGGAAAGTACACTAGCAGGTACAACCAATATATAAGGCAATGATGATATGACAATAGTATGCAATAATCATGCAATAGGGATATGAGAATGTAAATGTGCAACCATCATGAAAGGTACACTAACAGGTACTATTAATACATGAAGCAGTGCACAAACAGATAAAGGTGAGGTATGGAGTGAAATATGTCATTTCCACGGAATCCTGACATCGTGGTAGGATCACAATCCAGCAAGACAATTTAAATCCCAATTCCTCAAATCAGCCCCCAAATTGGCTCTCATATTATCTAAGTATCGCATCTCCTCAATTGCACAATATCAAGTATATCTCATATATCCCGAATGTACAACATCAAGTATATCTCACATGTATCGAATGTACAATCACCAAGTATATCTCGTATAAATCGAATGTACAAAATCAAGTGGATCGCACATATCTCGTATGTACAATATCAAGTATATCTTACATATCTCGAATGTACAACAGCAAGTATATCTCACATATATCGAATGTACAATCATCAAGTATATCTCATATAAATCGAATGTACAAATTCAAGTGGATCTCACATATCTCGTATGTACAATATCAAGTATATCTCACATATCTCGAATGTACAACAGTAAGTAGATCTCATATATCTATCCAGTATCCAATCTCAAATGAATCTATTATATCCCGAGTCAAATCTCCAGCAAAATTCTAACATCCTAAATATAATGGCGTAAATAAATATGATGAGGTCAATACACATATATTAGCGTCCTATTCCACTAATATTGGTGTAAGGGTATATATAACAGCAGATAAATCCCCTGTTATATATACAAAGAGTAATTAGAAATATCATGAAACCAATGTGCCAAGTATCGACACAGAAATACTGATCTATCATATGCCGTCTCCCAGACTAACATCCTGATAGGTACATATGTAGGGTTCCTAGGCACACTAATGAGGTCTCACAAGGAATCAACCATTCCAATTTCAAATTTTACAAGTACCGAGAAACCCTAATACGGATCGTTAACTAGAATTTTAGGCGAAAAAGAAACTAGTTAACAACTTAACTACAAGAAAGAGACTACAACCTTTGTAGATCCGGTTCTCCACCTCCATGGCTCCATGATGAAGTCCCCTCGCTGTCCATATCGGATCCCGGACTCTAACGTCTGCTTCATCGGAGAAATGGACGGGCTAGGTCGTCGACTTCGATGCCGAAGATGATCTACGTCGAGGCAACACTAGATCAAGCTCCAACTTCACCAAGTCAAGAAACTTGTGAAGAAAACACCCTATACTACTTGGCATGAGGTAGAGGATGAATAAATAGGAGGTGGGTTCACTTTAGAATTGGATTTCTCACTCTTTTTCACTAGTTGCCATTGATGGTAGCATGCTTCTTCAACTTGAAGAAGAAGATAATGAATATGATAAATATCTTTTAAAATAGAAAAGAATATGAATACTTATCATATACAAACCATGGTTATGTGTAGAGAGTTAACTATGGTTTTGGTGAATGGTTAGGTTAAAGGAAATGAAGACAAAATGGTCACTTGGTCAAAGCTTCATGAAGCTTCAACAAGCTTCATGTTTTAAAGCAACCATTTTGTTTTTCTTTCTTTTATCTTTTAACCAAAAAGAAAAGATAAATAAATAAATAAGTGATATGAAACCCTAACCATTCATTAAACATGGTATAAGCGTTTACACAAATCCAAGTTTGCATGTATCATCAAACATGATACAAACAAGTGCACAAAAATATATCACATATACAATGTGCACATCAAGTGAGAAAATCCATTTAAAGTGAACCAATACTAGTTAATGCAAAGTAATATATCAAATATATAATTATGCATTAAATCATTAAATCAACGCATGATTTAACGATCCGGTCATATCGCATATGAACGACTAATATCCAATGTATCGGCTTATCGAATCAATCCTCGATTCGATAACTAGGTTATATCGCATACAACCAATCGATACATTCATCGTGAGAATATAATACGGTATCACATACACGCATTATTCTCGGTCCCGCACATATCTCATATGCGCTCCTATTTCGTTTCGCTTGAGCCAGGAAACCTCTGTGTATGACTCTAAAGACTCGTCAATACGCCGGCAGCAGGTGATGATCATATCAAACACCCATAAGCCGCAAGCGGTCTGCTAAACGTAACGGCCACCCGGGTATTAAGCGATCAGAAGATCGACGAGCAAGCCCGCTCATACTCCTGTGAATCCAACCAGTAACACTTACCGTACAGTCCGGTCTCGTCGTCTGATATGTCGCATATCTCGCCTAGGGGTGGTAAACGTTAGACCCCAACAACTCGATAAGTCATGTCGATATGAGGTCTATAACAGTTCGAGAAACTACTGGTAACACTTACCAGTAAATCTCAGCAACCCTGGCCAGGGATTTCGGGTTATAGCCAATCGAACACAGCGCAACATCAACCCCCTAGACCGGGAGAGACGAATCCCCTCCTATCGCTCATTGCCTCCATGTGATTCGGGACTGTACCCAAAAACCACCGTTTTGCACGCCCTCTTGGACGTGGTAAGGTGGAAATCAAAGCACAGTAGGAACCACACAAGACTCTATGACTATCTCGGGTCAATAGACTACTCTGTACCAGTGTCACCAAAGAACTGCCATCTGACGTAAGGTATAATACCATCTGGGAGTTCTCGGCGAGTCCGTCCAGTGTACCCAGTCTCCACTGAGCACCCGTATATCATCTCTGATGTCAAACGTCAATGGATATGGGATCATCCATCGCCCATCTGTATGGGTCGAGAAGGTATACGCTAGTCTACTCTGGTATACCGATGCCCCGTCTCGATACACCCACGACTAGGGACCTTGAAGGATGTACTTCTGGACTACCATGTCCCCACTAGTATGATCCGCATCATAGTCCAGGTAGTCAAGTACACATCCTAAGGGCTTTACCAACATGTAACAGAGAGACAATCAGTGTACACGTTAAGGTAAAGATCAACCAGATAGCATACTATCATGTCGAGCAAGAAAGTCCTCCCTATATATGTCCAAGCATCCACTACAATATACATCCTATGTATAGTAATGGCCTCTAGGGCATACATATAACTAACAATCTCCCACTTGCACTAGGGCCATCTGATAGCAGTGGTTGTAGTATCTCATACTCAACCATCCCATAAAAGTCTCTCTCTGGGAAAAGGCCTTTGTAAGTGGATCCGCCGTGTTATCCTCTCGGTCTGCTCTCCTAACCTCGATCACCCTGGAGATCAACCATCTCCATGATCAGGTGATACTGCCTTAGAATATGTCTGGATCACTGATGGGACGGACGTTCCTTGGCATAAGCCACAACTCCATTGTCACACAATTGGAGGAACTAAGTTCATCTCATGAACAAATATACATCCAGACTGCCTCTTTGGTAGCATCTTAAGTAGCGATGTATCGAGCCTTTATCGTCTAGTATGCCACGGTATCTAGCTTGGAACTCTTCCAACATACCGTCCCTTTACTGAGGGTAAAGACAATGCCTGTGACTGACTTTCAGTCGTCCTTATCACCCTGTAACCCTTCCAGTGATTCTCCCCAGGATCGGTTGATACCATCTCACTACAACTAGTGAGAATCCTAACATCCAATTAGATCTATCTCATAGATCCAAAACCCAGGATTTAGGAGGTATCATTTTGATCCTATATGGAGAATCATTGTGATAAGCGGAGATTGACCGAGCGTAGCATAGGAAACTTCTTTCTTATCATGAGTATGTCATCCACGTACTCTACGAGGATCGCCACCATACTTCCTACTACCTTTTTGTTTATACAAGGTTCATCTACCATTTTGATGATGTCAAACTCTTTGACTAACACATCAAAACAGATGTTCCAACTCCGCGATACCTGCTTTATCCTATAAAGCATCTTGTACACGTTTCCGCTGCTCCCACTGTCTACGAAGCCCCTGGCTGTGTACTTATAGACGTTCTCTTCTAAAACATCATTTAGAAAAGCAGTCATGGCACCCAACAGCCAGATATCGTAGTCATGGTATGCAGCCGTGGCAAGTAGGATCTGGATGGACTTAAGCATAGCCACTTGAAAAGGTTTCATCATTATCCATGCCTGGTCGATGACGAAAAAGCTTTAACAAGTCTAGCTTTGAAAGTCTCAACTTTTCGATCTAAACCAAGTAATCTTCTCAAGATATACTTGCTCCTGATGGGGATTTAACCCTTCAGATATAGCAACCAAAGTCCAAACTTTGTTGGTGTACATGGATTCCATCTCAGATCGCTAAGCATCCAGCCATTCTTACAGAGTCCCACTCCGGATGGCCAGCTCGAAACTAGTTGTGTCATCATCTCATGATGCAATCCTTGCTCCCACTGTCATAGAGTAACCGAAGTATCTCTCAGGCGGGTGAGGAACCTCACTAGATCGGCGGAGAGGCTGAGGTTCGTTGGTAACTATTGAATCCTTTGGTTCTATCAAATCATCAGCCGCAGTTTGTATAGCTGGAACATTTCCAGTTCTACATAACTGACCTTGCCTCGAGCTTGTCCGGATTTTGCTTTTAGACATAGCCCGGACAGCCCCAAATCATAACCAACTTAAGATATGGGCTCTTCCCTTATCATATCACATATGAAATGGTAGGCAACTGATTTGATTTGAACCCTATTCAATAGGTATGCAGCTTCTCAAGTGCATAACTCCCAAAAAGAAAATTGGTAACTCAGTAGTACTCATCATAGAGCACACCATATCGAATAGGGTGCAATTGCTCCGCCCCGATATACTATCGTGCTATGGTGTATACGGAGGAGTAATGCTGAGAGAGAATCTCATTCTCCTTTAGAAAAGTCTAAGAATTTTGTGCTC
This sequence comes from Agapanthus africanus, assembly GCA_030015575.1. Classification (NCBI taxonomy): domain Eukaryota; kingdom Viridiplantae; phylum Streptophyta; class Magnoliopsida; order Asparagales; family Amaryllidaceae; genus Agapanthus; species Agapanthus africanus. The sequence continues at coordinate 291,108,329 of CM057345.1, forward strand.
AAGTATTCTCCTCCTTGATCTCATCAAAGGACATAATACTTATACCCGTTTTGGTTCTCTACTTCTATCTTATATTCTGTGAATATCTCAAAAGGTTCGGACTTGTGTTTCAACAAGAACATATGTCTGAATCTAAAGAGATTATCAGATAATGTAATGAAGTACAAGGAACCGGTCTTGGCATGTGTAGACAGGGGACCTTACATACATCAACATGTATCATCCCAAGAGTTCACTAACTCTTTCTCTGTTTCCAGTAAACGGAGCTTTGGTCATCTTATCTCTGTGACATGACTGGAAAGTTTCATAAGATGTAAATTCAAACTAATTTAAATATGCATCTAAAATGTAACTTCAGGCAGTCGGATCGCATTGATATGACCTAGTCTACAATGCCTCAAGAAGGATTCGTTCATTTTTGAACTCTTCCTCTTGTGTGTGTTCTGTATACTAGGAACTGTAGTTTGATTTAGAACGTCAATACTTTTAGATAACGTGCCTGAACCGATCAACTTTTGATATAGGAAATGTTCAAAACATAATCCAACAATACAAAATTATATCCTTTCTTTACTAATAAAGAGACTGATATGATTTTGTTTATCAGGTTCGGTATCTAATAACATTCGTTCAGAATCAATGTATTTGGGATACAGGGTGACAGTGACCAACAGACTTGGCTGCAACACTTGCCCCGTTTTCTGCCTCATGAAACTTATCACCCGTTCTTAGTTCTCTACCTAGCTGTAGCCCTATGTAACAAATTACATATCTGGGATCCTGATCTGGTATCAAATACCCAAGACGTAGAGGACATTTGAGAAACAGTTCTTTGTAATGAACACACCCGAAGGAGATGCATCATATACACTTTCTTCGTTTGGGCGGCACGGGAAATCTGGTATTCCCCAATTTCCTGCTCTGTCTTATAACAATTATAAGTTGGAGCGGGACCAACGTTCCCCAGCTCAGTATAACAAGCGGGTTCGGTCAATATTCCGTATTATTATCTTGATTAAGGCGTGATATAGTCGCTACCTGGAGAGAGAGAGAGAAGAAAACACTCGGCGTGCGCTCTTTCAAGAATAGATTGGTTATTATTTTATCTAATCAGGATGGCTCCCACTGTTTTTATCAAATCTTCCTTCAAACCCTAAAAGGAAAGACTAGCCGGGATTAATTACACACTACAAGTTCGCCAATCTTTCAGCCAGGCCAGTGTCGGTACTTTGAGGGAGGTCCCCCGTGCTTTCGCACGAACCTAATTAATGTAAACCTCGTTTTCCCAGAGGCGTAACCTCGTTAACACCTTTCTAGACACCTACTTGATCGGCTAATTGTGATGTGTAAAACTCTCCCAGGAGTAACTCTTACTCGCAGCGGGTATCGGGATCCAACTATCTCATAGAAAGTATGCAATCTCATTGTAAATTTCAACACTTGAAATTCCCGATAATATTTTGCCCCTAGCGTGCTATGACCTTGACGCATGCCAAACAACCCATAGTCCGCTAGTCAAGTTCAACCCGTACATTTCTTGATTGAATTAAACCCACCGGCACGACCCTTGACGCATGCCAAAAAACGCCGTACGAATACCCTAATCCAATCGCATCGTATGCTAGCAGATAAGCACTAGTTAGCTACCGTACACTACGCCTTGACGCATGCCAAACAACCGCAGCACGAATACTAATTAATACTTATCTGGAATGACAGAGGGCTACGACAGGTTTTTCTGAAAACCTATTGCGTATTGAACTTGATATCGTTGTAGGATCGAATGAATTTTGAAATGGAGTGTTTTTGAGGCTTTTCTAGTTTTGCTAAAGGAGACACTCCCGGTGAAGGGATCGTCGGTCCTTTCCTCGTCGAATGAGGTGCGGGATATATCATATATATCACAGTGCAAAGCAGAAACTATAAAAGCTATCAAAAGAGAAACTGAGTGTGTAGCATCTGCCAGTTATTGCTAAAGGAGTCACTCCCTGTGAAGGGATCTCGGTCCTTTCCTTATCTAATAAGGTGCAGGATATATCATATATACCGCTGTGCAAAGCAAGAACTGTAGCTACCTGTTTTATTTTGAAATTCGATTCTACAAAATCTTTAGGTTTCTTTTTATTTCATTAATCGCATTAATGAAGTCCCATCATTTAAGTACTTAAACATCACAGATAAATACGACGTACACTTATGCCATCCGCATTCGCCTCGATGTCCCCTCGTGCACCGTTAGGTTAGGTAACTAACGACAGAGCAGGGCAGGGCTCGCGCGGGTGTAAAACAAAAGTAACGTCTATATAATATATCATATATACTAATATAGTATCTGTCACAGAACATCACATGATCACATCACAGATAACGCAGCAGAAGAATCATATGAAATATTGGATATACTAGGATGTCCGTGTTTTCAATACGAGCCGGTATAAAACACGGATTCCACGGTCGCGATGAATAGCCAAACCCACACCCCTAGACCCCTATGAGAGCGGCAAGCAACCCTACCAATTCTAGAGTTAGGAGACCCGGACTCGACTCCTCGAGTTGGTCTCCCACTGGACTCCAGAACCCGGTTACTTGTGCCCTCCTCCTTGGGTCTATCCTAGTGCGGAAAAGTAAATAATATACAAAAGGTGACATCTTCCGCAACCTGGAAGTGCCCCAATAAAAGAATATTACATACAAGTTTTTACATGAATGAAAATGAAAAACACTCATCTCACATAAAAACCCCCGGGCTATTCAAACACGACGATCCAATATAACATATCCAGCAACACACAACATCACATGTCATCAACGTAAGTAAATATGCGCATCCCAATTGTCGTTGACATATAACAACGAAACCGGCGATATCACATATTACACTTACGGTCACAGAAAAGAAAGTGTAAAACTACAACAGTTGGAATCCGCAACCTTTTTAGACATCTCATGCCTAATCAAATGAATTCCTTAGACATCGCATGCCTAACAATTATAAACCCCGCATTTTAGTCTCAAAATCGAAAACACTTTTCAATATAAAGTCGGGCAATTCAACAGGATTCCCGGCATCCTGATCGAATGCTCGTCGCAAACTTTAGTAGGCGGTCGCACCCCCGATACCGTCGACGAAGTGCACCAAGGCAGAACACCGCTGCCGCGAGCACCTGAACGGATGCTTTCGGCGACGGGGTTCTCCTACAGTCACTTGGTCGGGGCTAGGGGGTGAGGCTGTCTATTAAGTTTACCCGGCGAGTATCCGCGTATGCTACGTGATTGCGACGGACTTTTGATCACATCAAAATTCCATGGCAACTGATCAAGTGAGACTAAAGTGCTATGTTTATAATATTCATACAGTTATCTCATAACTACTTGTGAATTCCAATTATTGTATCACATTCCAGATAATTAGAAAATGTTAAACTTTCCGATCAAACAATCGAACACCCGAGTTTTCTCGAAACAGCTCAATACATGAAATAAGTTTAAAAACATTCATTTGGTGCCTCAGTACCAACGGTCCAGCCGTAGAAGGGTCAAGCCAACGCCTCATATGTGGCACGCTGTACTGCCCCAAACCCTAGGGTTTAAAGGGCAGTTCAAGACGGTCACATAATCGAGTTAAGGTTTGTTGTCTTCTAGAGGGACCATCGCGTTACTTGCACTACTTAGAACGTGATTAAACCACGGAAATATCCAACACTTGGAAATTTCCCAACAGGGGAAAAAGTGGGTATTTATATCCGGTCGAACTTTTTAACATATGCTAAAATTATCCGGAAAAGCACAGACAAAGTTTGATAATCCGATCGAATCTACGAACTCCTAATACAACCTAGAAAACTCAACTCTTGAATTCATATTAAAAATTCCCAGAAAATACAGCACCAAAATATAAGAATTCCTGTGCAGAAATCAATGGGAGAAGAGTCAAAGTGGCCGCGGAACCGCCGCATTAGCCATGCTAATGCCGCGGTTCCGCCTCACTTTGATGGAATCACGTGATCGAACTTCACAGTAATTCTCAGAAATTCCTGCTTAGTTTTCTGCATATTTTTAATTCACAAAAATCCAAATTTTCAGAAAATTTCCAGAGAGCATTTTAGGAATTGGGGTTTCGGTTCGATCGTACATCAAACTCCGTCTACACATCGCCTAAGGCTCTAGCTAGGCTCTGATACCACTGTAGGGTTCCTAGGCACACTAATGAGGTCTCACAAGGCATCAACCATGCCAATTTCAAATTTTACAAGTGTCGAGAAACCCTAATACGGATCGTTAACTAGAATTTTAGGCGAAAAAGAAACTAGTTAACAACTTAACTACAAGAAAGAGACTACTACCTTTATAGATCCGGTTCTCCACCTCCATGGCTCTGTGATGAAGTCCCCTCGCTGTCCATATCGGATCCCGGACTCTAACGTCGGCTTCATCGGAGAAATGGGCGGGCTAGGTCGTCGACTTCGATGCCGAAGATGATCTACGTCGAGGCAACACTAGATCAAGCTCCAACTTCACCAAGTCAAGAAACTTGTGAAGAAAACACCCAATACTACTTGGCAAGAGGTAGAGGATGAATAAATAAGAGGTGGGTTCACTTTAGAATTATATTTCTCACTCCTTTTCACTAGTTGCCATTGATGGTAGCAAGCTTCTTCATCTTGAAGAAGAAGAAGAAGAAGATAATGAATATGATAAGTATCTTTTAAAATAGAAAAGAATATGAATATGTAGGGTTCCTAGGCACACTAGAGAGGTCTCACAAGCCATCGACCATGGTAATTTCAAATTTTAACATGCCGAGAAACCCGACTACGGATCGTTTGCTAGAAAATTAGGCGAAAAGCTAACTAGTTAACAACTTAACTAATGGGATATCGGAAATACAACCTTTGTAGATCCGGTTCTCCACCTCCATAGCTCCGCAACGAAGTCCCTTTGCTGTCCTAATGAGTTCCCGGGCTCTAGCGTCGGCTTCGTCGGAGAATGGGCAAGCTAGGTCGTCGATGTCCATACCGAAGATGATCTACGTCGAGGCATCGCTAGATCAAGCTCACAACTTCACCAAGTCATCAAACTTGTGAAGTAAACACACTCTACTACTTGGCAAGAGGTAGAGGATGAAGAAATAGGAAGTGGGTAGACTTTAGAAATGGATTTCTCACTCTTAATCATCAATCACCATTGATGAAAATGAAGCTTTCTTCACTTGAAGAATGGAAGAAGATGAAGATGATATGATAAGTCTTGAATTAAAAATAGAAAATAAAACAATACTTATCATACTTTTAACTCTAGTTAAGTGTAGAGAATTAACTTAGGTTAGTTAAAATGGTTAGGGTTAAGAATAGGACAAGAATGAAGACTTAGTCAAAGTTTCAAGAAACTTCAACTAAATCCAAAATATGCCACCATTTATCTCCCTTTTTCCTTTTTCCAAAAAGAATAAATAAGAAAGATAAATGAATAAATAAAAATCAAAACCCTAACCCATTCATTACCATGGTTCATTCTTTACACTTAACCAAGTTTGGCATGCATCATCAAACATGATACAAGCAAGTGCACAAAATCATATCGCATATGCAATGCGCACACCCGAGTGAGAAAATCCATTTTAAAGTGAACCGATACTATTTAATGCAAAGTAATATATCAAATATACAATTATGCATTAAATCATTAAATCAACACTTGATTTAACGATCCGGTCATGTCGCACATAACCGACTGGTATCATCAGTAACAACTTATCGAATCAACACTTGATCCGATAACCCGGCTATATCGCATATAACCGATCAATGTCACATCACGAGAATCGAATACAGTATCACATACCGTATTATTCTCGGTCCCGCACATATCTCATATGCGCTCCTATTTCGTTTCGCTTGAGCCAGGAAACCTCTGTGTAGGACTCTAAAGACTTGTCAATATGCCGGCAGCGGATGATGATCATATCAAACATCCACAAGACGCAAGCGGTCTGCTAAACGTAACGGCCACCCGGGTATTGAGCGATCTGAAGATCGACGAGAAAGCCCGCTCACACTCCAGTGAATCCAACCAGTAACACTACCGTATAGTCCGGTCTGATCGTCTGATATGTCGCATATCTCGCCTAGGGGTGGTAAACGTCAGACCCCAATAGCTCAATAAGTCGTGTCGATATGAGGTCTATAACTTTTCGAGAAACTACTGGTAACACTTACCAGTAAATCTCAGCAACCCTGGCCAGGGATTTCCTGTTATAGCCAATCGAACACAGCGCAACATCAACTCCCTATACCGGGAGAGACGAATCCCCTCCTATCGCTCATTGCCTCCATATGACTCGGGACTGTACCCAAAAACCACCGTTTTGCACGCCATCTTGGACGTGGTAAGATGGAAATCAAAGCACAGTGGGAACCACACAAGACTCTATGACGATCTCGGGTCAACAGACTACTCTGTACCAGTGTCACCAGAGAACTGCCATCTGACGTGAGGTATAATACCATCTGGGAGTTATCGGCGAGTCCGTCCAGTGTACCCAGTCTCTACTGAGCACCCGTATATCATCTCTGATGTCAAACACCGATGGATATGGGATCATCCATCGCCCATCTGTATGGGTCGAGAAGGTATACGCTAGTCTACTCTGGTATATCGATGCCCCGTCTCGATACACCCACGACTAGGGACTTTGAAGGATGTACTTATAGACTACCATGTCCCCACTAGTATGATCCGCATCATAGTCCAGGTAGTCAAGTACAGATCCTAAGGGCTTTACCAACATGTAACAGAGAGACAATCAGCATACACGTTAAGATAAAGTTCAACCAGATAGCATACTATCATGTCGAGCAAGAAAGTCCTCCCTATATACGTCCCAGCATCCACTACAATATACATCCTATGTATAGTAATGGCCTCTAGGGCATACATATAACTAACAATCTCCCACTTGCACTAGGGCCATCTGATAGCAGTGGTCGTAGTATCTCATACTCAACCATCCCATAAAATTCTCTCTCTGGGAATAGGCCTTTGTGAGTGGATCCGCTGTGTTGTCCTCTGAGTCTACTCTCCAAACCTCGATCTCCTTGGAGATCAGCCATCTCCATGATCAAGTGATACTGCCTTAGAATATGTCTGGATCACTGATGGGACCGGTGTTCCTTGGCACAAGCCACAACTCCATTGTCACACAATGGGAGGAACTTAGTTCATCACATGAACCAATATACACCCAAACAGCCTCTTTGGTAGCATCTCAAATAGCGATGTATCCAGCCTTAATCGTCTAGTATGCCACGGTATCATAGCTTGGAACTCTTCCAACATACCGTCCCTTTACTGAGGGTAAAGACAATGCCTGCGACTGACACTCAGTCGTCATTATCACCCTGGAACCCTTCCAGTGATTCTCCCTAGGATCGATTGATACTATCTCACTACAACTAGTTAGAATCCTAACATCCAATTAGATCTATCTCATAGATCCAAACCCAGGATTTAGGAGGTATCACTTTGATCCTTTATGGAGAATCATTGTGATAAGCGGAGATTGACCGAGCGTAGCATAGGAAACTCCTTCCCTATCAAGAGTATGTTATCCACGTACTCTACGAGGATCATCACCATACTCTCTACTACCTTCTTGTTTATACAAGGTTCATCTACCATTTTGATGATGTCAAACTCTTTGACTTATCCATCAAAACAGATGTTCCAACTCCGCGATGCCTGCTTTATCCTATAAAACATCTTGTACACGTTTCCGCTGCTCCCACTGTTTACGAAGCCCTCTGGCTGTGTACTTATAGACGCTCTCTTCCAAATCATCATTTAGAAAAGCAGTCATGACACCCAACCGCCAGATATCGTAGTCATGGTATGTAGCTGTGGCAAGTAGGATCTGAATGGACTTAAGCATAGCTCCTTAGAAAAGGTCTCATCATGATCCATGCCTGGTTAATGATGCAAACTTTTAACAAGTCTAGCTTTGAAAGTCTCAACTTTTCCATGTACACCAAGTAATCTTCTCAAGATATACTTGCTCCTGATGGGGATTTAACCCTTCAGATATAGCAACCAAAGTCCATACTTTGTTGGTGTATAAGGATTCCATCTCAGATCACTAAGCATCCAGCCATTCTTACAGAGTCCCACTCCTGATGGCCAGCTCGAAACTAGTTGGGTCATCATCTCATGATGCAATCCTCGCTCCCACTATCATAGAGAAACCGAAGTATCTCTCAGGTGGGTGAGGAACCCTACTAGATCGGCGGAGAGGCTGAGGTTCGTTGGAATCTACTGAATCCTTTTGGTTCTTTCAAATCATCTGCTGTAGTTTGTATAGCTAGAACCTTTCCAGTTCTACATAACAGACTTTGCCTCGAGCTTGTCCAGATTTTACTTTTAGACATAGGCCGGACAACCCCAAATCTTAACTGGCTTAAGACATGGGCTCTTCCCATACCATATCACATATGAAGTGGTAGGCAACCGATTTGATTCGAACCCTATTCAATAGGAATGCAGCTTCTCAAGTGCATAACTCCCAAAAAGGAAAAAGGTAACTCAGTAGTACTCATCATAGAGCACACCATATCATATAGGGTGTATCTGCTCCGCCCCGATACACCGACGTGCTGTGGCGTATACGGAGGAGTAATGCTGAGAGAGAATCTCATTCTCCTTTAGAATAGTCCAGGATTTCTATGCTCAAGTATTCTCCTCCTTGATCTCATCAAAGGACATAATACTTATACCCGTATTGGTTCTCTACTTCTAACTTATATTCTGTGAATATCTTAAAAGGTTCGGACATGTGTTTCAACAGGAACATAGGTCTGAATCTCGAAAGATTATCAGAGAATGTAATGAAGTAAAAAGAACCAGTCCTGGCATTTGTCGACTGGGGACCTACATACATCAACATGTATCATCCCAAGAGTTCACTAACTCTTTCTCTGTTTCCAATAAACAGAGCTGTGGTCATCTTATCTTTGTGACATGACTGGCGAGTTTCACAAGATGTAAATTCAAACTGATTTAAATATACATCTATATGTAACTTCAGCCAGTCGGGTCGCATTGATCTGACCTAGTCTACAATACCTCAAGAAGAATCCGTTCATTTCTGAACTCTTCCTCTTGTGTGTGTTCCATATACTAAGAACTGTAGTTTGATTTAGAACATTAATGCTTTTAGATAACGTGCCTGAACCGATCAACTTTTGATATAGGAAATGTTCAAAACATTATCCAACAATACAAAATTTTACCGTTTCTTTACTAATAAAGAGACAGATATGATTTTGTATATCAGGTTCGGTATCTAATAACATTTGTTCAGAATCAATGTATTTGTAATACAGGGTGACAGTGACCAACAGACTTGGCTGCAACATTTGCCCCGTTTTCTGCCTCATGAAACTTATCACCCGTTCTCAGTTCTCTACCTTTCTGTAGCCCTATGTGACAGATTACATATCCGGGATCCTGATCTGGTATCACATACCCAGGACGTAGAGTATACAGAGAAACAGTTCTTTGTAATGAACACACCTGAAGATAATGCATCAGCATGCACTCTCTTCGTTTGGGCGGCACGGGAATTCTGGTATTCCCCAATTTCTTGCTCTGTCTTATAACAATTATAAGTTGGAGCGGGACCAACGTTCCCCAGCTCGGTATAACAAGCGGGTTCGGTCAAATATCCGTATTATTATCTTGATTAAGGCGTAATATGGTCGCTACCTGGAGAGAGAGAGAAGAAAACACTCAGCGTGCGCTCTGTCAAGAATAGATTGGTTATTATTTTATCTAATCAGGATGGCTCCCACTGCTTTTTATCAAATCTTCCTTCAAACCCTAAAAGGAAAGACTAGCCGGGATTAATTACACACTACAAGTTCGCCAATCTTTCAGCCAGGCCAGTGTCGGTACTTTGAGAGAGGTCCCCCGTGCTTTCGCACGAACCTAATTAATGTAAACCTCGTTTTCCCAGAGGCGTAACCCCGTTAACACCTTTCTAGACACCTACTTGATCGGCTAATTGTAATGTATAAAACTCTCCCAGGAGTAACTCTTACTCGCAGCGGGTATCGGGATCCAACTATCTCATAGAAGGTATGCAATCTCATTGCAAATTTCAACACTTGAAATTCCCGATAATATTTTGCCCCTAACGTGCTATGACCTTGACGAAAGCCAACAAACCATAGCCCGCTAGTCAAGTTCAACCCGTACATTTCTTGATCGAATTAAACCCACCCGCACGACCCTTGACGAAAGCCAACAAAGCCGCACGACTACCTTAATCCAATCGCATCGTATGCTGGCAGATAAGCAGCATATAGCTACCGCACACTGCACCTTGACGAAAGCCAACAAATGCAGCCCGAATACTATATACAACTTATCTGAAATGACGGAGGGCTACGACAGGTTTTTCTGAAATCCTATTGCGTAATGAACTTGATATCGTTGTAGAATCAAATGATTTTAAAAAATGGAGTGTTTTTGAAGCTTTTCTAGTTTTGCTAAAGGAGTCACTCCCGGTGAAGGGATCGTCGGTCCTTTCCTCGTCGAGTGAGGTGCGGGATATATCATATATATCACTGTGCAAAGCAAAACTCTATAAAAGCAATCAAAAGACAAACCGAGTGTGTAGCATCAGCCAGTTATTGCTAAAGGAGTCACTCCCGGTGAAAGGATCTCGGTCCTTTCCTTGTCGAATAAGGTGCAGGATATATCACATATACCTTTGTGCAAAGCAAGAACTGTAGCTACCTGTTTTATTTTGAAATTCGATTCTACAACATCTTAGGTTTCTTTTATTTCATTAATCACATTAATGAAGTCCCATCATTTAAGTACCTAAACATCACAGATAAATACGACGTACACTTATGCCATCCGCATTCGCCTCGATGTCCCCTCGTGCACCGTTAGGTTAGGTAACTAACGGCAGAGCGGGGCAGGGCTAGCGCGGGTGTAAAACATAAGTAACGTCTATATAATATATCATATATACTATATACAGTATCTATCATAGAACATCACATGATCACATCACAGATATCGCAGCAGAAGAAACATATGAAATATTGGATATACTAGGACGTCCGTGTTTTCAATACGAGCCAGTATAAAACACGGATTCCACGGTCGTGATGAATAGCCAAACCCACACCCCTAGACCCCTACGAGAGCGGCAAGCAACCCTTCCAATTCTAGAGTTAGGAGACCCGGACTCGACTCCTCGAGTTGGTCTCCCACTGGACTTTAGAACCCGGTTACTTGTGCCCTCCTCCTTGGGTCTATCCTAGTGCGGAAAAGTAAATAATATACAAACGGTGACAACTTCCGCAACCTGGAAGTGCCCCAATAAAAGAATATTACATACAAGTTTTTACATGAATGAAAATGAAAAACACTCATCTCACATAAAAAACCCCGGGCTATTCAAACACGACGATCCAATATAACATATCCAGCAACACATAACATCACATGTCATCAACGTAAGTAAATATGCGCATCCCAATTGTCGTTGACATATAGCAACGAAACCGGCGATATCACATATTACACTTACGGTCACAGAAAAGAAATTGTAAAACTACAACAGTTGGAATCCGCAACCACCTCAGACATCGCATGCCTGACCAAATGAATTTCTTAGACATCGCATGCCTAACAATTATAAACCCCGCATTTTAGTCTCATTATCGAAAACACTTTTCAATACCAAGTCGGGCAATTCAACAGGATTCCCGACATTTTGATCGAATGCTCGTCGCAAACTTCAGTAGACGGCTGCACCCCCGATACCGTCGACGAAGTGCACCAAGGCGGAACACCGCTACCGCGAGCACCCGGAGGGATGCTTTCGGCGACGGGGTTCTCCTACAGTCACTTGGTCGGGGCTATGGAGTGAGGCTGTCTATTAAGTTTATCCGGCGAGTATCCGCGTACGCTACGTGATTGCGACGGACTTTTGATCACATCAAAATTCCGTGGCAACCGATCAAGTGAGACTAAACTGTTATGTTTATAACATTCATTCAGTTATCTCATAACTACTTGTGAATTCCAATTATTGTATCCCATTCCAGATAAACAGAAAATGTTAAACTTTCCGATCGAACAATCGAATACCCAAGTTTTCCCGATACAGATCAACACATGAAATAAGTCTAACAACATTCAGTTCGTGCCTCAGTACCAACGGTCCAGCCGTAGAAGGGTCAAGCCAACGCCTCACATGTGGCACGCCGTACTGCCTCAAACCCGAAGGTTCAAAGGGCAGTTCAAGACGGTCACATAATCGAGTTAAGGTTTGTCGTCTTCTAGAGGGACCATCGCGTTACTTGCACTACTTAGAACGTCGTTAAACTTCGGAAAAATCCAACACATGGAAATTTCCCGACAGGGAAAAAATTGGGTATTAATATCCGGTCGAACTTTTTAACATATTCTAAAAATTTATCCGGAAAGCCAAATAGACAAAATTTGATACCTCGATCGAAACACCGAATCTCCAAAACAACTGCAGAAAATTCAACTCTTGAAAAAATATTAAAAATTCCCAGAAAATCCAGCATAATCTATTAAGAGTTACTGTGTAATCTTCACTGACCAATGATGACGTAAGGCCGCGGAACCGCCGCACGAGCCTTGCTCGTGCCGCGGAACCGCGGCAGTTTAATGGAGTTACAAGCACGAATTTCACAGTACCTCTTAAATTTACCTGCTGATTTTTCTGCATATTTTTAATGTGGAAAAATCCCAATTTTTGGAAAAAGGACAGAGAGCATTTTGGGTTTGGGTTTTCGGGTTCGTTCGGGTTTCAAAATCCGTCTAGACTTCGCCTAAGGCTCTAGCTAGGCACTGATACCACTGTAGGGTTCCTAGGCACACTAGAGAGGTCTCACAAGCCATCGACCATGGCAATTTCAAATTTTAACGTGCCGAGAAACCCGACTACGGATCGTTTGCTAGAAAACTAGGCGAAAAGCTAACTAGTTAACAACTTAACTAATGGGATATCGGAAATACAACCTTTGTAGATCCGGTTCTCCACCTCCATAGCTCCGCAACGAAGTCCCTTTGCTGTCCTAATGAGTTCCCGGGCTCTAGCGTCGGCTTCGTCGGAGAATGGGCAAGCTAGGTCATCGATGTCCATGCCGAAGATGATCTACGTCGAGACATCGCTAGATCAAGCTCACAACTTCACCAAGTCATGAAACTTGTGAAGTAAACACACTCTACTACTTGGCAAGAGGTAGAGGATGAAGAAATAGGAAGTGGGTAGACTTTAGAAATGGATTTCTCACTCTTAATCATCAATCACCATTGATGAAAATGAAGCTTTCTTCACTTGAAGAATGGAAGAAGATGAAGATGATATGATAAGTCTTGAATTAAAAATAGAAAATAAAACAATACTTATCATACTTTTAACTCTAGTTAAGTGTGGAGAATTAACTTAGGTTAGTTAAAATGGTTAGGGTTAAGAATAGGACAAGAATGAAGACTTAGTCAAAGTTTCAAGAAACTTCAACTAAATCCAAAATATGCCACCATTTATCTCCCTTTTTCCTTTTTCCAAAAAGAATAAATAATAAAGATAAATGAATAAATAAAAATCAAAACCCTAACCCATTCATTACCATGGTTCATTCATTACACTTAACCAAGTTTGGCATGCATCATCAAACATGATACAAGCAAGTGCACAAAATCATATCGCATATGCAATGCGCACACCCGAGTGAGAAAATCCATTTTAAAGTGAACCGATACTAGTTAATGCAAAGTAATATATCAAATACACAATTATGCATTAAATCATTAAATCAACACTTGATTTAACGATCCGGTCATGTCGTACATAACCGACTGGTATCATCAGTAACAAATTATCGAATCAACACTTGATCCGATAACCCGGCTATATCGCATATAACCGATCAATGTCACATCGCGGGAATCGAATACAGTATCACATACCGTATTATTCTTGGTCTCGCACATATCTCATATGCGCTCCTATTTCGTTTCGCTTGAGCCAGGAAACCTCTGTGTAGGATTCTAAAGACTCGTCAATACGCCGGCAGCGGATGATGATCATATCAAACATCCACAAGCCGCAAGCGGTCTGCTAAACGTAACGGCCACCCGGGTATTGAGCGATCTGAAGATCGACGAGCAAGCCCGCTCACACTCCAGTGAATCCAACCAGTAACACTACCGTATAGTCCGGTCTGATCGTCTGATATGTCGCATATCTCGCCTAGGGGTGGTAAACGTCAGACCCCAATAGCTCAATAAGTCGTGTCGATATGAGGTCTATAACTTTTCGAGAAACTACTGGTAACACTTACCAGTAAATCTCAGCAACCCTGACCAGGGATTTCCTGTTATAGCCAATCGAACACAGCGCAACATCAACTCCCTATACCGGGAAAGACGAATCCCCTCCTATCGCTCATTGCCTCCATGTGACTCGGGACTGTACCCAAAAACCACCGTTTTGCACGCCCTCTTGGACGTGGTATGATGGAAATCAAAGCACAGTGGGAACTACACAAGACTCTATGACGATCTCGGGTCAACAGACTACTCTATACCAGTGTCACCAGAGAACTGCCATCTGACGTGAGGTATAATACCATCTGGGAGTTCTCGGCGAGTCCGTCCAGTGTACCCAGTCTCTACTGAGCACCCGTATATCATCTCTGATGTCAAACACCGATGGATATGGGATCATCTATCGCCCATCTGTATGGGTCGAGAAGGTATACGCTAGTCTACTCTGGTATATCGATGCCCCGTCTCGATACACCCACGACTAGGGACTTTGAAGGATGTACTTATAGACTACCATGTCCCCACTAGTATGATCCGCATCATAGTCCAGGTAGTCAAGTACAGATCCTAAGGGCTTTACCAACATGTAACAGAGAGACAATCAGCATACACGTTAAGGTAAAGTTCAACCAGATAGCATACTATCATGTCGAGCAAGAAAGTCCTCCCTATATACGTCCCAGCATCCACTACAATATACATCCTATGTACAGTAATGTCCTCTAGGGCATACATATAACTAACAGAATACTTATCATATACAAACCATGGTTATGTGTAAAGAGTTAACTATGGTTTTGGTGAATGGTTAGGTTAAAGGAAATGAAGACAAAATGGTCACTTGGTTAAAGCTTCATGAAGATTCAACAAGCTTCATGTTTTAAAGCAACCATTTTGTTTTTCTTTCTTTTATCTTTTAACCAAAAGAAAAGATAAATAAATAAATAAGTGATATGAAACCCTAACCATTCACTAAACATGGTATAAGCCTTTACACAAATCCAAGTTTGCATGTATCATCAAACATGATACAAACAAGTGCACAAAAATATATCACATATACAATGTGCACATCAAGTGAGAAAATCCATTTAAAGTGAACCAATACTAGTTAATGCAAAGTAATATATCAAATATATAATTATGCATTAAATCATTAAATCAACGCTTGATTTAACGATCCGGTCATATCGCATATGAACGACTAATATCCAATGTATCGGCTTATCGAATCAATCCTCGATTCGATAACTAGGTTATATCGCATACAACCAATCGATACATTCATCGCGAGAATATAATACGGTATCACATACACGCATTATTCTCGGTCCCGCACATATCTCATATGCGCTCCTATTTTGTTTCGCTTGAGCCAGGAAACCTCTGTGTAGGACTCTAAAAACTCGTCAATACGCCGGCAGCAGGTGATGATCATATCAAACACCCACAAGCCGCAAGCGGTCTGCTAAACGTAACGGCCACCCGGGTATTGAGCGATCAGAAGATCGATGAGCAAGCCCGCTCATACTCCTGTGAATCCAACCAGTAACACTTACCGTACAGTCCGGTCTCGTCGTCTGATATGTCGCATATCTCGCCTAGGGGTGGTAAACGTCAGACCCCAACAGCTCGATAAGTCGTGTCGATATGAGGTCTATAACAGTTCGAAAAACTACTGGTAACACTTACCAGTAAATCTCAGCAACCCTAGCCAGAGATTTCCGGTTATAGCCAATCGAACACAGCGCAACATCAACCGCCTATACCGGGAGAGACGAATCCCCTCCTATCGCTCATTGCCTCCATGTGATTCGGGACTGTACCCAAAAACCACCGTTTTGCGTTCCCTCTTGGACGTGGTAAGGTGGAAATCAAAGAACAATGGGAACCACACAAGACTCTATGACGATCTCGGGTCAACAGACTACTCTGTACCAGTGTCACCAGAGAACTGCCATCTGACGTAAGGTATAATACCATCTGGGAGTTCTCGGCGAGTCCGTCCAGTGCACCTAGTCTCCACTGAGCACCCGTATATCATCTCTGATGTCAAACATCAATGGATATGGGATCATCCATCGCCCATCTGTATGGGTCGAGAAGGTATACGCTAGTCTACTCTGGTATATCAATGCCCCGTCTCGATACACCCACGACTAGGGACCTTGAAGGATGTACTTCTGGACTACCATGTCCCCACTAGTATGATCCGCATCATAGTCCTGGTAGTCAAGTACACATCCTAAGGGCTTTACCAACATGTAACAGAGAGACAATCAGTGTACACGTTAAGGTAAAGATCAACCAGATAGCATACTATCATGTCGAGCAAGAAAGTCTTCCCTATATATGTCCAAGCATCCACTATAATATGCATCCTATGTATAGTAATGGCCTCTAGGGCATACATATAACTAACAACGTATCATACGCTATCCCGAATGCTCGAGTGCCTAGCTCCAACCCTCGCCTCTCGACGTATCCATACGTACATGACTCCCGTCGGTATCCACATGATAGCCGCTGAGTCATTGGTCCTATCACCGGAAAGTATGGTTCCCCTACTAACACATCTCCTCACTGAGATTCTTGCCCCGGGGTACTTCCGGGCCCCACCATGTACCCGCACACGGATCCCTCCTTTCCTCGCGTAGGGTATATATATATCTGAACCGATAGATCTCATGGTGGCTGCTGAAATATCATATCAAGGGAAACCGGGTTTTTCAAATAATGCATAATTTCATGAAACTCCACGGTCCCCAAATCCAGAAAACATCATGAAAAATCCATATCTCAATATGAAAATCAATGAATAAAGTATACGCAACAAAAAACTGTAATGCAAGCGTATAAAGGAAAAAACCGCTAATTAACTGCATCAAGTTAATACAAATATCATGCGGTTTCTATTTTTCCACTTCTAAATAACATCAAGTGAAGGTAAACATGTAGCTAAAACCAGATGTATATGAAATCAATAAGATATAGCAAGATAATGTGTCTACCTATAAGCAATGATATAGTATACCCTGGGTATAAGAATAGTATGTGCAAGGTATACCTATAGCTATGTCAGGGAGTGTGTATGTACCTATCACTAATGGTACAATACTCTATAGGAATACAGGTATGCTGAATGCCATATACGATAAGCAGTATGAATCAATGTCACAATGTCCCTAACCAAGCAATATAACATCTATAAGTGGTTTGTGTGTGACATGGCAATTATTGACGGTGTGTGTAGCATACAATCAGTGCTCGTGCAACATGAATCGTCTATAATATGTGTAGTGCCCTACTACTACTAGTCCAGGCACAACTACATCTAAGTAATAGGGTAAAGACGCAATTCTAACAATAACGTAGAATATGCGACAAGTAATAAAATCTCTAGCCCTGACGCATAACGCCATGCGGGCGATTCCCCTGTAAATGTTAAATCTACTCACCGATGGTCTCGAGCTATGAAAATCCGACCACCAGCTTCCCCTTGTCCGCGGCACCCGAAGTCCCTGCTTGAGAACCTAAAATTTCATAAATACAAAACATAAGCTAAATATCCGATAATGACAAAAAGACAACAAAGCGCGAAGAAAACGCCCGGAAAATTACACTGCGCGCTTAGCGCATCTATCGCACACGATACCGGCCAAAAACCCTAAGTGGGGTCGCTAAACTACAAAACACCAAGTCTGGACCCCGATCATCCCGATCGCGCAATACTACACAAGAATTACGAGGAATACAATAGATATAACCTCGCAACGACCAATCGAACCCACGTCGGAAAAACCCTGAAATCTAGTAAGCAACCTATCGCAATATTTCACACTAGTTTCAAGCTAATGCATATCTAGCAATTACAAACACCTTAAAATAACTTAACTAAGATATCTAAACCATTCCTATATTTTTAACACTCGCTAATTATGTTTTAGCAAAACCTAGTAAGCTAATTGCATAATTAAACAAAGTGTTCATTAGTAAAAATTAACATTTTCTACTAGGTTAAACTTCTCCAAAACACAAATTAACACTTCTAATGAACACTAAACACTTAAACAAAATTTAACCCTAACATGAATTTCTTAAACCAAATATAAATGAATTAATCATAATTTAAAAACTAAACTAAACATATAATTAGCTAACTAAATTAGCTAGAATAAGATTAAAGCAAGTATAAAAAGATTAAGGTAAGAATTATACCTCCCCAAGAACACAAAATGAAACTTAATCCAACATCTTAGCGTCAAAAACCAAGCTTTAGAGAAGATCCATGAAGGATTAGTGAAGGAAAAATGGTTTAATTTTTATATAGGAATTTTTGGATTTATTTTTGGAATTCTTTTGTGTTTTTGAGTGAAAAAGAGTGAGAAAAGAGCTTGGAAAATGAAATGGCTAGAAATTTTGGGGAGAGGGCTCGGCCAAGGAGGTGAGGGGTATTTTTTGAATTTTTTTTGTGAAGAAAATGATATGAAAAAGTGTAATAAATGCTAATAAATGCACTTTGCCACCTTTCACTCTTTTCTTTTCTTTTCGTTTTTTAATCCAAATCCTTTTGCACAAAGAAAAAACTAGATATTTGAAAACAAGTTTCTAAAATTATTGTAGTGACAAAAAATAAATTTATTCACAAGAGAAATTTTTTCCTATTTACATGCACAAAAACCGCTTAAAATAATATTATATTTGGGAAAAATTCTATCTGAACCAAAACTCCCAAATACCCCTAAAGTTCGCGCAGAAACTTTATTTTAGCTAAACTAGGTGCCAGCAAGCTTATACGGACGCTTGATCGAAATCGGGTTAAAACGGGAAAAACTGAAAATTTTGCCTTAAAACGGGAAAATTCGCAAAATGGTTTCTAAAATGTTACAATCTCCCCCCTATAAAAATTCGACCCCGGATTTAAAAT
Source organism: Agapanthus africanus (assembly GCA_030015575.1). Classification (NCBI taxonomy): domain Eukaryota; kingdom Viridiplantae; phylum Streptophyta; class Magnoliopsida; order Asparagales; family Amaryllidaceae; genus Agapanthus; species Agapanthus africanus. Next base: position 291,127,632 of record CM057345.1, read on the forward strand.
TTTCACTAAGCGTACCTTCAAAGAGAAGAGTGCAAAACTCCCAATTCTCGCTCGCAGCCTCCCAAGTGATCATCTCACCATACGACTACGTTGAAGAAAACTCTCCACAGATAGCAAAACCCTTGATCGAAGTTTCTCCACCTGCCGGGCCATTAACACCAATGGCTGCAGGTGAACGAAATGATCGAATCAAAACTAAATGGTCTGGTGCTGAATCATGTGAAAAAAGTAATGAAGGTAATTGCAAAGTATCAACACAAAGAATACGGGATGAAAACTCAATAATCTGGGTGGAAGTGCCAAGTTAAAGGCAACGGAACTAACTCGCTTTAAGGATCTATAATCCTGGGATAAGCTTCCCAAAACTCAACATGTCATTCATCGGAAAAGTCCGTAGGAATACATGATCTCCCACTGCGAACTCAAGTCTGCGACCAACATGGTCGGCATAAGACCTCTGTCTGCACTGGGCTACTCTCATCCTGACCTGAACCAACTGGATCATCTCCGAAGTCTCTAGACTAGCTGAGGTCCAAAAATCCTACTACGCAGAGTCAGAAAAATAGGCTGGTGATCGACACGACCTGTCTAAACCTAAAGGTTGCTAATTGGAGTGTCTCCTGATAACAACTATCGAAGGAGACTCCTAACCATGGCGAGTGGCGATCCCCAACTACCAGCAACAATTAACACAAACGCACCACTTAACAAGAACTGTAAATCTGCAGAAGACTGTCACAACAATCAAAACCCACTGTAGAAAACTGTATGGATATTATCACTGACAGGCTTAGTAGGGTGTCAGGGTGAGTTCGCTCATTAACCTCCCTTTTGGTCAATACTTGGTAGCCCGTTACGTACGGCTAATACCTCTGACGTGCAAGTGGTTAAATCCACAGCCAAAGTATTGACGAGTCTTTAGAGTCCCCCACAGACAGTTTCTCAAGTTTCGAGCGAAACGCTGTAGAGGCCGTATGGATTTATGGCAGGGTTCGATCGTACGCGTGCACTTATGCACGTGTCATAGTTCGGACGGATAATACTAGCGGGCTTTGGTTTAAGCTGGATCCAAGTATTTTACTTTGTGGATTTTGTCTCATTGCATTTGTATTCGGTCGGAATACAAATACGGGTATGTATATACAGTCGTAGGGTTTTCTTGTAATTTATTAGGGGATCGCTTTTTTGAAGTTGTCAGTTTGCATTCCTTCTTGGCTGAAATTTCTTTGATGGGAGGGGCTTATTTGCAAAAGTGGAAATTAGTATTGGAGGGTTTTTTTTTGTGGTGGCTTGTTCTCCACTTGCTCATGAAGCTTCATGAGGGTTCTAGTCATGCATTGTTTCAAGATTTGCATTAAATGGAGATTGGATTGATTAAGATTATGAAGTGAGATTTGCTTTTTGGCTTATAGTCACCATTTTCTTTGTTCCTACACTCACCTCCCTTCATGACCTCCCTCTCTCTATTATTTTGGCCGGCCGCTACATTAGGAGCCCATTCCTTTTTTGGTGTGGGAGATTTTTTAAGCATCTCATTTTCATTTCATGCAAAAGAGATAGCTCCATTTCAAAGTTCATTTTTCTTCTTACCTCCTTTGAGGCAACTTCTAATAACCCCTTGAGACAAAGGTTTCTACATATATTCTACAGCAATCTTAGACACGTCGGCTAGCCAACTTCGTGTCCGAGTTGCCTCGGTTTAGAGGTGGGAGCCCGTAAAACGACTTCTCGATGTGGTGCCCTTTCCGAAGAGGAGAACAAGACATGAGATGTGTAAGTCCACGTTACCCGTCCCCGGTTCTTTGGGTTTGCGGAAGTGATGAAAAACGATTTTTCTAAAGGGGGTAACATGGACTCAAAATACGGATCTTTGTTAAATAACTATCTAACAATCTAACTAGGAGTTTTACCTACTCGGTTAGGGGGTTATACCTTAACTTGAACTCCTTCATCTTCAACTCCTTGTAGTGGTTGGATCGGCCTCACCTCGTCGTCTCCTCGCACCGAAGATGGATCCACCCGAAAGCTTCTACATTTTGGCTTCTACTTCAAACTAGAAGAAACTAGAAGACTTGGCTTGCTAGACCTTGTGTACTAGGATGAGTAGAGAAGTGTAATGGGTTTTGATCTCTATGGTTCTTGCTTCTCAACACATAAGACAATAGAACCATGAACTAGAGAGAGAGCAAGAAGAAGAGGGAGAGCTTGAGCAGGAGAGAGAAAGGAAATGAAAGAATGAGCAAGACTTTTGCCATCCAAGCTCTCATAATCCAAAATCATGATAACAAGTAGTAATAATTGGGTATTATGTGACGGTTGTTATCATATCAAATGGCAATATCATTTCTTGCATTAAATGCAATTTGTGAACAAAACAAGCAAGCTAGAGTCAATGCCAAGAAATGATAGCTATTATCATGATGGTGGTCAACAAGTCCAACCTAGTCAACCGGTCCACAATATCAACAAGTCAACCAGGTCAACCCTTCAACCCAACCATGTCACAATAATAATTAATTAATATTATTGTTAATCATATTTCTAATTCTCATTAGGGTTTAGCAAAAGTCAACAGTCAACAACCCTAATGAGAATCCTCTGTCTCTGTCAACCGTGCATACACACCCGCAACAGCGTTCCGGGGAACACGAATGCAAACGAGATAAAATCAATCCAAAACGTATACTAGGATCTGGTTTAAACCAAAGCCCGCTAGTAATAACTGTCCTGACACCAAACGTGCACAAGTGCACGGATGTGACCGAACCCTGTCGCAAAACCATGCGACCTCTACTCTTTTACCTAAAGGCGAATAGCTCTCTGTGTGGGACTCTAAAGACTCGACACTATGCTGGCAGTGGGTTTAACCACAGACCGCAAGTGGCACTAGCTGTACCTAACGGCCCCCAGGTAGATGCCGATAAGAAGACGGACGAGGTGAAACCCATCTGAACTCCTACCGAGCCTGAATGTGACAGTCTCCATACAGTCCGGTCTGTTCGTCTGAGAATATCGCATGGCGGGCCTAGAGGGGCGGTAAACGTCAGTCCCCTAATAGCGGTACAAGTCGTGTCGGAGTGTAGCCCAGAACAACCTGAGATAACACTATAAAAATAGCAGTATATCTCGCTTGCCCTGGCCAGGAACGACTGTATGTAATGGCTCTCCTTGACACAGCGCGATATCAACTCCCAATACCGGGAGAGACGCATCCTGTCTAACCGTCACTGCCTCCAAGTGCTTCGGGACTGCACCCAACTACAACCTGTTTGCACGACCCCTTTGAGCCATGGTAGGGTAGTAATCAAAGTAAAGTGGGAACACACTCGAGGCGAAGTGACAGTGTCAAGTCAGCGGACTAAGCTGTACTCATGTCACCTGGGAACTGATAACTGACGATAGGTATAGTACCAACCAATCAGTTCCTGACGAGTCCTGTCCAGTGTACTCGTAACCTAACGAACACCCGTATACTATCTCAAGTACGACGTACTGACGGCTGTGGGACAGACCGTCTCCCTGCTGGGATGAGAAGCGCATACGCTAGTCTACTCCGGAGTATCGATGCCCTGTCTCGATAGTCCTACGACTAGGGACCTGTATAAGGATGTGCTTGGGGATTACCCAGCCCCCACGAGTGTGACTGCCATCACAACGCTGGTAATCAAGCAAAGATCCTAAGGGCTCCACTAATGTGTATAGGTGATATACTAAAATAAACGCATGCACACATTAAAGTAGAAACAAACCAAGTAGCATACTACCATTTTGAGCAAGATTGTCTATACAACTGTGAATATCCCAAGCTTCCATTAAGTAATATACAAACTAGTATGATACAGTAATGGCCTCAGGGTATATACACTAACAATCTCCCACTTGCAATAAGGCCATGTACTAGCGTATCGAAGACCTATCATCTCGATCAGCCGCTCGAACTGAGTCTGGGGTAAGGCCTTCGTGAGTGGATAAGCAGTGTTATCTTCTGTAGCAACCCTCCGAACCTCGATCTCCTGGCGATCCACGATCTCCCTAATCAGGTGATACCGCCTCAAGATGTGTCTGGACTTCTAATGGGACCTGGGTTCCTTCGCTAAAGCTATAGCCCCGTTGTTGTCGTAATACAGAGGTATTGGATCAACAATGGACGGAACCACCTGAAGTTTTGTCAAGAACTTCCTCATCCAGATAGCTTCTTTTGCGGCATCAGCAGCAGCGATGTATTCCGCTTCCATCGTCGAGTTAGCAACGGTTTCTTGTTTGGAACTCTTCCAACACACCGCCCCTCCATTGAGGGTAAAGACAAAACCCGACATGGACTTGGAATCATCCTTGTCACTCTGGAAGCTGGAGTCAGCAAAGGCCTCGATCTGGAGGTCTTTTCCTCCGTACACCAAGAACATCTCTTTAGTCGTTCTCAGGTACTTGAGAATGTTCTTTACCGCTATCCAGTGCTTCTCCCCAGGGTTTGATTGATACCGGCTTACCACACTCAGTGCATAAGCTACATCTGGTCTGGTACATAACATCGCATACATTATAGAGCCTACCGCAGAAGCGTAGGGTATAATAGACATGCGATCCCTTTCCAAATCAGTCTTGGGAGACATCTCTTTGGAGAGGGTGATCCCGTGACAAGCCGGTAGGTTACCGTGCTTGGAAACTTTCATACTGAATCTTTTCAGTATGGTGTTGATGTACCTGGACTGCGGGAGTCCTAACATCCTCTTGGATCTATCACGATGGATCCGGATCCCCAGAATGTAAATGGCATCACCCAGGTCTTTCATGGAGAACCTGTGTGACAAGAACCCCTTGACAGATTGCAGCATAGGAATGTCATTTCCTATCAAAAGAATGCCATCCACGTATAATACGAGGAATACGACGGTTCTTGCTACAAATCTACTATAGATGCATGGTTCATCTGGATTTTTGATAAAGCCAAATTCTTTAACCGTCTCATCAAAACAGATGTTCTAACTCCGCGATGCCTGCTTTAGTCCATAAATGGACTTAAGCAACTTGCACAACTTTCCGCTGCTCCCACTCTGAATGAAACCCTCTGGCCGGTCCATATAGACACACTCTTCTAAATTTCCATTTAGAAAAGCGGTTTTTACATCCATCTGCCAAATCTCATAATCATGGAAGGCAGCAATGGCAAGAAGGATCCGAATGGATTTCAGCATAGCCACTGGAGAAAAGGTTTCGTCATAGTCCAAACCAGGTCTTTGACGAAAACCCTTTGCAACAAGTCTAATCTTATAGGTCTCAAACTGTCCATCTACACCAATCTTCTTCTTGAAGATCCACTTGCAACCTACTGGTTTTACCCCATCTGGAGCAATGTCCAAAGTCCATACTTTGTTGGTGTACATGGACTCCATTTCGGTCTGCATTGCATCCAGCCATTTAACCGAGTCAACGCTCTGAATGGCCTGCTGGAAGCTAGTCGGCTCATCATAATCAATGATGCAATGCTCTCTATCCCCGTCTAAGAGAAAACTATAGTATCTCTCGGGCGGATGAGACTGCCTACTACTCTTGCGGAGCGGCGTAGGAATGTCCTGTTCTTTTGAACCCTCTGGTTCTACTAAGCTTTCAGTAATAACTCGTGGTTCTGGAATTTCATCCAGTTTTATTGCGCTCCCACTTATCTGATTTTCTAAAAACTCAGTTTCCAAGAAGCAGTCATGACTTGAAACAAAAACCTTTTGTTCCTCTTCGCAATAGAAGAAATATCCCTTGGAGTTCTTTGGATATCACACAAACTTGCACTGTACTGAGCGTGCCTCGAATTTGTCCGCAAGCTGCTTTTTAACAAAAGCTGGACATCCCCATGTCTTAATGTGCTTAAGATAGGGTTTCTTCCCACACCACATCGGATATGGTGTGGTAGGCACAGTCTTAGTTGGAACTCGGTTCAAAAGGTATGCAGCTGATTCCAGTGCATATCCCCAGAGTGATCGTGGTAACTCAGTGTTACTCATCATGGAACGTACCATATCCAATAGGGTCCGGTTCCGTCACTCCGATACACCGTTATGTTGCGGAGTGTATGGAGGAGTAAGCTGAGAGAGAATTCCATTCTCTTTTAGGTGATCCAGGAATTCGGCACTCAAGTATTCACCACCTCGATCAGATCTCAATGTCTTGATACATTTGCCGGTTTGTTTTTCTACTTCATTCTTATATTCCTGGAATTTTCCAAAGGCTTCGGATTTATGTTTCATTAAGAAGGCATATCCGTACCTTGAAAAGTCATCCGTAAAAGTAATGAAGTAAGAATAACCGCTTCGCGCATGTGTAGACACTGGACCGCACACGTCGCTGTGTACGAGTCCCAAGAGCTCGCTCGCTCTTACTCCGTGTCCAGTGAATGGAGTCTTTGTCATCTTTCCTTTGATACAGGATTGACATGTTGCATACAATTAATATTCGAATGGATCCAAATATCCTTCTGTATGTAACTTCGTCAACCTTCTCTCATTGATGTGACCCAGTCTACAATGCCATAAGAAAGCCTGATTTGTTTTCGGAGACTTTCTTTTGTGTGTATTCTGGACATTGAAAATCTTTGGTTGGTTTAACACGTATATACCATTGCTTAATATACCTGACTTAATCAGAACTTGATTAAGGTGAATGTTCACAACATTACTTACAAATGCAAATTCACAACCTTCTTTAGATAATAATGATACAGAAATGATATTACAAGTTGCATTGGGTACAAAATAGAAATTACGCAAAACCAAAACGTGTCCATCTGACAATCCCAGGTGATAGTCCCCCACGGACTCAGCATCCATGCCAGCTCCGTTTGCAACTCTGAGGGTCATATCACCTGCCTTCAAAACCCTACGCTTTCTCAGTTCCTGCAAACAATTACAGATATGAGATCCTGATCCGGTATACAATACCCAGGAAGTAGAGTTTATTGAAAGACAGTTTTCAATAGCATACACACCTGAAGCCGAAGCCGCAACTTGCTTCGGATCCTGGTTTCTGGCCTACCAAGCCCTGCAATCTTTCTTCCAGTGTCCCTTCTTATGACAATAGAAGCATTCTTCCTTTCCCACAAGCTGCCCCGCTATCTTTGTTGCCTTTTCTTTTCCCTTCGTATCCACTTTACTAACACCGCCCCTTGGTTTGGCGGGGGCTTTCTTCTTCTTTCCCTTGGCTTTCATCTTGGACTTAGAAGAGGAAGATCCTCCTACAAACAAAGTGGATGTTTCCCTACCTTTCTGTAGGGTGCCCTCTGCACTCCTCAGCATGTTGAGGAGCTCCGGAAGTTCAACTTCTTTTCCTTGCAAGTTGAAGTTCAAGGTAAACTGGGTGTAAGTGGAAGGAAGGGACTGGAGAATCAAGTCCGTAAAGAGCTCGTTCTCTAACGTGGTCCCAAGGTCCGCGAGCTCTTCAATGAAGCCAATCATCTTAAGCACGTGTTCTGCTACCGATGATCCAATGGCCAACCTTGCCGAAAACAGCTTTTTCGACACTTCGTATCTAGCGATATGAGATTGCTCTCCATAGTGTTCTTTTGTATGGAGAAATATGGATTCGAGGTCCATATTCTCGTGCCTCCTCTGATGTTCATTGTCCATAGAGGCAAGCACGAGGCCCTTGGCCTTCGCGGAATCGATCTCCCAAGTCTTACGGATTTCCTTATCCGCGACGCTGGAGGTGGGACCTAGGACAGGGGGAGCTTTGGTGGTAAGAAGATACCCCAGCTTGTCGTAAGTGATTGCCATTTTGACATTCCTGAGCAAATCTTTGTAGTTTGGCCCTGTCAGTATATTTTTATCTAGAAGTAACTTAAGTCCGGTCATGACGATTGGTCGCTGCAATTAGGAGAGAGAGAAGAAACACTCAGCATGATGCTCTTGCAAGTTTATAGTGGTTTTTAGTTTGTCTAAACAAGATGGCTCCCACTGTATCTCGAATTCCTCCTCAAACCGAAAAGGAAGAATTAGTCGGGATCAATCTCACCGTATAATACTTGCTTAACCGTTCAGCCAGGCCGTTGTCGGTACTTCGAGGGAGGTTTTCCAACACTTTTGCGAAGTTCCTTAATTAAATAACCTTTTTTCCCTGGGGGCGTAGCCCCGCTAACACCTTTCTAGACACCTACTTGGTTTATAGCATTGATCGTTAAGTAAGAAATTTCCCGAGGAGAAGCATATACTCACAGTAGGATCGGGATCCAAATATCATCGTGTGACAAAACTGAAGGAATCCTACCAGAATCATCACACTCCAAATGGTATGCAGCGCTAGCAAGTTTCTGGTTCTTTAGAAACTCCCGAGGTGGATTTTTGCCCCGCGCTCTTATGACCTTGACTTTGGCCAACAAATCATAAGTCACATGTCAAGTTCTACCCGTCATTCTCCAGGTTAATTTGAACCCACCCGTACCTACCCTTGACTTTGGCCAACAAGGAAGTACGACTGTCCCAAACCAATGCATCTATCTATGCTGCACAAGAATACCCAATAGATACCAATCACTATGCCTTGACTTTGGCCAACAAATATAGCTTGAATACTATTGACTATCCATGTGAAACGACGGAGAGCTACGAATGGTTTTGGCGAAACCGTGAACGTAGTGAACTTGATATAATCGATGGAACGAGATAGCTTTTAAAAGGAGTGGCTTAAGCTCCGCGTTTAAAAGTTGGTTTTTGAAAAGAAATCGAGTGGTTTTTGAAAGTGTTCCAACGACTTTACTTTGGTTTATTTTCTTGCATTAATTTTAATGCGTCCCATCATTTAATCCTACCATTGCAGAAAACAACGAAAATATGACGTACCGAGAAAAACGACGTTCTAGAGGTCATTTGGATTTTGGCTTATGCCATCCGCATTCGCCACGGTGTCCCGTCATTACCCGTTAGGTTACTTAACTAACGACAGAGCAGGGGCTGGACTAGCGTGGATGCAAAACATAAACAACGCCTAAATAGATATCATATATAGATATATTCATTCGTCACATGCAATGATAGCCATTCCAGATCACAGATGAACACATTGGATATACTAGGAATCCGCATTCCGCACGAGCCTGTAACGGAAAGCGGATTACACGGTTGCGGTGAATAGCCAATACCCCACCCTAGACCCCTACGGGTGCGGCAAACTACCCGCCAAATACCCGAAGCGAAGCAACCTCCCTCAACGACGTGAGTAGGCCACTCGTCACTTCGAGGTACCCGGTAGTTTGTGTACCCCCTCCATGGGTCTATCCTAGGAGCAAAAACAGTAAAAGAAATTATACAATGACGGCTACAACCTCATCCCGGTTGTGCGGCCATATAAGTAATATTACATCAATTACAAATTACATGAATTGTAAGAAAAAGAAAACTCTCATCTCACAACCCCCTGGCTATTCACCCGTGACAATCCAATGAATTCATATACACATACCATCAACATTACAGATCACAGATATGTATAACCCCTACTAATCGACGTATAGCGATTAGCAGACGTTCAATACATATATCACATCATAGATATAAACCCGTTAGCTTAAGTCTTTAGAATTTCGATCAAAATACGGATTTTTAAGCCCCAAAAACAAATTTTGCTTTCTGAAAAATCTGGGCAGAAAAAACATATTGTAAAAATCCCAAAACACCCCACTGAACACACTGCAAGAAAATTCGCCCACGGCCGAGTCAACTAGGCCGCGGATCCGCGGCGGGAGCATGCTCCGGCCGCGGTTCAGCGGCGCTTTGACCGAGTCCCTGGTCCAATTTTCTACAGTGTGTTTTAAAAAGCCTGAGCCGATTTTTAGTGTAAGATTTATTATTTTTTGAACAGAAAACAGAATCGGCAGAAACTTGATTTTCTGGACGTGTTTGGTGACTTTTTCTCCGATCGAACTCCTAGTTACTTTTCTAACATGTTAGATAGTGTTTAACAAGGCTCTGATACCACTGTAAGTCCACGTTACCCGTCCCCGGTTCATTGGGGTTGCGGAAGTGATGAAAAACGATTTTTCTAGAGGGGGTAACATAGACTCAAAATACGGATCTTTGTTAAACAACTATCTAACAACCTAACTAGGAGTTTTACCGACTCGGTTAGGGGGTTATACCTTAACTTGAACTCCTTCGTCTTCATCTCCATGCGGTGGTCGGATCGGCCTCACCTCGTCGTCTCCTTGCGCCGAAGATGGATCCACCCGAAAGCTTCTACCTTTTGGCTTCTACTTCAAACTAGAAGAAATTAGAACACTTGGCTTGCTAGACCTTGTGTATAAGGATGAGTAGAGAAGTGTAATGGGTTTTGATCTCTATGGTTCTTGCTTCTCAACACATGAGACAATCGAACCATGAACTAGAGAGAGAGCAAGAGGAAGAGGGAGAGCTTGAGCAAGAGAGAGAAATGAAATGAAAGAATGAGCAAGACTTTTGCCATCCATACTCTCATAATCCAAAATCATGATAACAAGTAATAATAATTGAATATTATGTAATGGTTGTTATCATATCAAATAGCAATATCATTTCCTGCATTAAATGCAATTTGTGAACAAAACGAGCAAGCTAAAGTCAACGCCAAGAAATGATAGCCATTGTTATGATGGTGGTCAACAAGTCCAACCTAGTCAACCGGTCAACAAAGTCAACAAGGTCAACCCTTCAACCCAACCATGTCACGATAATACTTAATTAATATTATTGTTAATCATATTTCTAATTCTCATTAGGGTTCAGCAAAAGTCAACAGTCAACAACCCTAATGAGAATCCTCTGCCTCTGTCTCTGTCAACCGTGCATACACACCCGCATCCGCGTTCCGGGGAACACGCATGCAAACGAGATAAAATCAATCCAAAACGTATACTAGGATCTGGCTTAAACCAAAGCCCGCTAGTAATAACTTCCCGGACACCAAACGTGCACAAGTGCGCAGATGTGACTGAACCCTGTCGCAAAACCATGCGACCTCTACTCTTTTGCCTAAAAGCGAATAGCTCTCTGTGTGGGACACTAAAGACTCGACACTACATTGGCAGTGGGTTTAACCACAGACCGCAAGTGGCACTAGCTGTGCGTAACGGCCCCCAAGTAGATGCCGATAAGAAGACGGACGAGGTGAAACCCATCTAAACTCCTACCGAGCCTGAATGTGACAGTCTCCATACAGTCCGGTCTGTTCGTCAGAGAATATCGCATGGCGGGCCTAGGGGGGCGGTAAACGTCAGTCCCCTAATAGCGGTACAAGTCGTGTCGGAGTGTAGCCCAGAACACCCTGAGATAACACTGGAAACCTACTAGTATATCTTGCTTGCCCTGGCTAGGGACGACTGTGTGTAATGGCTCTTCTTGAAACAGAGCGATATCAACTTACAATACCAGGAGAGACGAATCCTGTCTAACCGTCACTGCCTCCAAGTGCTTCGGGACTGCACCCAACTACTACCTGGTTGCACGACCCATTTGAGCCGTGGTAGGGTAGTAATCAAAGTACAGTGGGAACACACTCGAGGCGAAGTGACAGTGTCAAGTAAGCGGACTAAGCTGTACTCATGTCACCTGGGAACTGATAACTGACGATAGGTATAGTACCAACCAATCAGTTCCCGACGAGTCCTGTCCAGTGTACTCGTAACCTAACGAGCACCCGCATACTATCTCAAGTACGATGTACTGACGGCTGTGGGACAGACCGTCTCCCCTGTTGGGATGAGAAGCGCATACGCTTGTCTACTCCGGAGTATCGATGCCCTGTCTCGATAGTCCTATGACTAGGGACCTATATAAGGATGTGCTTGTGGATTACCCAGCCCCCATGAGTGTGACTGCCATCACAACGCTGGTAATCAAGCAAAGATCCTAAGGGCTCCACTAATGTGTATAGGTGATATACTAAAATAAACACATGCACACATTAAAGTAGAAACAAACCAAGTAGCATACTACCATTTTGAGCAAGATTGTCTATACAACTGTGAATATCCCAAGCTTCCATTAAGTAATATACAAACTAGTATGATACAGTAATGGCCTCTAGGGCATATACACTAACAAGATGTCGCGAGGAGCTTGGGATGGTGGCCGAAGACCGAATGACACGGATCGCTCGGTATAGCCTCTCTACCCTCTCTCTAGATAGCTAGCAGTAGGTTAATGGTACGATCCAGGTTTTAAGCATACGATAGCGCCGGTTTTCAAGTTAAGAAAAATTTTCGTTTCCGCATTTAGGCCTCGGAAAGACGGCCAGGGCGCTACCATAGTCTTAAATGGTATCAGAGCCACACCATTAACCTTTTCAAGCTTGCTCTAACGCGTTTAGAACATCGATCGGACGAAATTTCCAAAAACCACCTTTCCAATTGTTCAGTTTCTGTTGTCAAAAAATTATTTGGTGTATTGCAGAAAATCAGGCAGGGTTTTTTAAGAGAACTGAGAAAATTTGGTGGGATGATTTCACTGTAGCACGGCGGATCCGCGGCCGTACCTACGTTTTGGCCGCGGATCCGCGGCCGTACTGTAACTTCACTTTACCAAATTTCTTCAGGTGGTCTCTGACTTGGAAAAGGGGTTTCTGGTAATTTTATTTTGGGCCCAGATTTATTTGAGTACTAGGTATTGTGCTTGGGGCCCACTTCAGGAAATTTTGTCGATCGAAAATTTTAAACATGTTGATTCATAGTATTTACATTATATCTGCGACCTTGAATGTCATTTGATCGGTAAATCCTGTCTAATTGCTATAGTCCTTTTAGACGGATTTGCGAACGTGACATTCACGTTGATATTCTGTGATGTGCTATGATATTGCGGATTTGTCGTGGTGGATAGCCTGGATGCAATGGTAGTACAGTTTGGTTGTATTTGTATATTTGATATTGCGAGGCGAGCGTCCGACATATGGACTGCCGTCACTGCCTGTTTGTATATTATTCTTTTGGGGCACGACCGGACTGAGGTCGATGTACCCGTTGTATATATTTTACTTTCTATACTAGGATTACCCCGTGGAGGGGTGCACGGGTAGCCGAGTTCTAGAGGGCAATGGGCCCGCATCTCATGGCTTTAAGACGGAGGGGGCTTCACTCTAGAATTGGCGGGCTATTCGTCGCACTCGTAGGGGGTACAGGTTGACCCAAGGAAGGGTGCTCAAGTTACCGGATTCCGTGAAGTGCTGGGTGGTCCATTCACGTTGTTGAAGGGGGCTGCCTCGCTCCAGGTTTTGACGGGTAACTTTCCGCACCCGTAGGGGTCTATGATTGCATTGCACAGGCTATCCACACGACCAGGGGAACGTCGGGTTTCAATTTCGGCTCTATGAAACCCGAGGCTTCCAGATTATCTGTATTGTTCTGTGATGCTTATTACATTTCTATGATGTTGCATTTTATCACGCCATGAGCGATTATTATATATTGATATATATAGAAGTAGATATTATAAATGTTTTACACCCGCGCTAGTCCAGTCCCGCTCTGTCATTAGTTAAGTAACCTAACGGGTGATGACAGGACCCAGTGGCGAATGCGGATGGCATATACGTACATCGTATTTTCGTTCTTTTATGGTGTGATTAATTGATGGGACTGCAATGATTCAGATCAATGCAAGCTAAACAAACCCATTCTGATGTTTTTGGAACATTTTTAAAAAAAAAAGTTGTTATTGCAAAGACGTTCTCTTTTGTTTTGCACAGTGGTATTCGGTAATGAATATCCAGTACCTCAGTCGACGAGGCAAGGGCCGAGATCCCTTCACCGGGAGTGACCCCTTGGACAGAAGTTTGCGTCAGGGTAATAACTTCACTATAGTCGATTATTTTTTGCTTTGCATCGTGGTATTCAGTTGGAATATCCTGCACCTCATTCTACGGGGAAAGAGCCGAGATCCCTTCACCGGGAGTGACCTCTTTAGCAATGTTTTCGCCACTATATTTTTATTAAAAGCTTTCTGGTTCCTTCAACGATATCAAGTTCATTACGTTAAAAGGTTTTTCGCCAAAAACCTACCGTAGCCGTACGTCATTTCAGATTATATTGCTTGGTATTCTTGCTACGTATGCAGTGCATTGCCGAGGCGTAGTGTTCGGTAGCTCTGTAATGCTTTTCTGTCGCATAGATATGTGGATTGGTTAGGACAGTCTTACGGTTATGTTGGCATTGTCAAGGACTCGTACGGGTGGGTTTAACGCAATCAAGATAATGACGGGTTGAACTTGACTAGGACTCTTTGATATGTTGGTATTATCAAGGTCACTTGGGTTCTAGGGGTAAAAAATCACATCGGGAGTTTCTAAAGAGACTGAAACATGCCAGGCATGCGCATACCTTCTGGAGTGTGATAACGTGAGTGGATTCCATCACGTTATCATGCGATGATAGGTGGATCCCGATTCCCACTGATGAGTTAGTTTACTCCGCGGGTGATCCCGACTAATTATTCATTCAGGTTTGGAGGAGAATTTGAGGTTACAGTGGGAGGTTTCTTGATTGGATAAAGTGATAACCATTCTAATCTAAGTTAAAGTGCACGCAGAGTGTTTCTTTTCTCTCTCTCTTTGGCAGCGACCATGACCCGACCCTTGACTATGACTCAGTGACCAAGTTAACAGAACCTTCTTAAAACATCGGCTTTTGGATTTTCTGAGTTGCATACCTCATTGCCACTCCTACTTTTACCCTTTTTCTCCAGGACACCCCGTATTACTATGAACATCCACTTCCATTGGATAAAACCATCGTATGGTTATATACAAACTCGAAGGAACTTGTTCCAGATTCGAGGATGTTTTCGGTTCTGGAGAAAACGAATAGGACTATTCAGTTGTCTTTTCCTTTTACCTTCTCTCAGGTTGCGAGTACTCCTGGGATTAGGAGATAGTACACCTATTACGCTTATTGGATAGTCTTCATCGAAACCATAGGCAGGTGCCGAACGGTGGGGAATGAAGAAAACCAATTAGCCTAACGATGGTGTACAGAAGGTAATAAGTTAAGACAAATAAAGAGATTAGAAAGAGGGCAAAGTAAACTGTGACTGATATTCACGACCAAACCAACTAATTCATCGCCACTCCTACTTCACCTTTGTATTTCTCCAGAACACTCCGTATCACTACGAAGATCCATAGTTATTTGGATACTCCATCGTATGGTTATATACGAACTCAAAAGGAACTTGTTCCAGTTCGGGGATGGATTCTGGTTCAGGAGAAATAGAAATAAATGTTTATTCAGTTGTCTTTTATCTTTACCTTCTCTCGCGTTGTGAGTGCTCCTAGGATTAGGACAGTACACCCATTATGCTTATTGGATAGTCTTCTTCCAAACCATAGGCTGGTGCTGAAAGGTATTGAAGGAAGAAAACCATTTAGCCTAAGAGGGTGTACATAAGGTAAAGACTAAAGACATATGATGGGATTTGGAGAGATGGCAAAGAAATATACGGTTACAGTTGTGAATCTGGATAATGGAAGAGGCATTACTAGGAATACCCGGATACCCCTACGAAACATTTCAATGTTTCGGTTTCACTGTGCATTGTTAATAGAAAACTGATTTCCCAATCAGTACTTACTCCAGGGTATGTATTTACCAGATATGATTCTCACATCTGTATGGTTTTACAGATGATGAGTAGGAGTATGTTATTGGGAATTAGGTGATTGTCCTCATTATATCGGGATTCGTTATAATTGGTGTTATTTGAGGATATCACCTGGGTTGTTTGCCGGACGGCAAATATTTGGTTTTGAATATCCGTTGTAATGCACCAATTTCAAATTGATATATCTTTACGTCTATTTTTGTAGAGTGAGATATAACTTTTTGAAATTATGTCTATGACATTTACCTATATCAGTGGATGGTTAGGTAAGGAGCATTAAACAGCGGTGTAATTCTTCATAACCATAGTACAGTTTTCAACCTGCGACGCACAGGGTTTGAGTTATTTAACTCAGGGGACTTATACAGAGTATTGTACGTTGTCCAGTCTCCATTAGGACAGAGGGGTTGGTACTCATACTATATTATGTTTACTTGTGACTTCTCTAGTTCTTAGACAAGTGTTTCGTAGAAACACAAGGTCCAAGTTTTGAGAAGTTATAGGTATATGAATAATGTAGAGAACCAGGTGTTGCAAGTATAGGGATTCTTCAAGGTGATCGAAGATGTAGATACTTGTGTATGGTATTCAGTTGATAGTAATGGTTTTGAGAAACTTGTTTCTCTTTCAGGTTACTCATATCTGGATGCATTCCTAAGTTGAGTAATGCTGATCAGCCTCTTTCCATTTAGTTGACATGCACTGGAGATAGCTTCATGATTTGAATCTGGTTCTAATTAAATCAGTGCCTCTGTTTCTATATTGGATATAGAACAGTTCATATCTTAACGATGTTAGGGTACGGGGAGTTGTCCGGCTTATGCTTAAAACCAGACTCTGGATAACTCAAGGCACGTTTCTGTAATGGCAGTTTGTGCGTTGACCCGGACTATGACAAGGGTTGACTTTCTACCATCTGGAAGATCAGTAGTGATATTGTTCTTGACTCGCCACAATTTTAGAAAAATGGATTTTTTTAGAAAACAGTAGTGGGAGTACGGTAGAACTGGAAGTGATTCCAGAACCACAAACGATTACTGAAAATTTGATAAGAACCTAAAAATTCAATCTAGTTTGACATTCCATTGGCCACTCCGCAGATATGGTGGGTAATCTCAGGCACTCGAGAGGTTCTTCGGTATGCTCAAAGACGGTGAAAGGGAGGTTCTTGTTTACCCAGACTTGTCATTGCTGTTGTTCCAGACTATGAGACCCGGCAGAAGGATGAGTATAGAGTAGTTTCTAAATTAG
This sequence comes from Agapanthus africanus, assembly GCA_030015575.1. Classification (NCBI taxonomy): domain Eukaryota; kingdom Viridiplantae; phylum Streptophyta; class Magnoliopsida; order Asparagales; family Amaryllidaceae; genus Agapanthus; species Agapanthus africanus. The sequence continues at coordinate 291,144,485 of CM057345.1, forward strand.
CTTTAGAAGTGCACGTGTATATTATTCTGCCAGAGGGTTGTCGTAGTCAGTGGGAGCAGCGGAAGCATAATAGGAAAGTGGCTTATGTCCGTTTATAGACTAAAGCGATAATAGTGGAGTTAGATCATCTATTTCTGATGTGACAGTCATAGATTTGACTTCATCAGAATAGGGAATGGATCTGTTAAGAAGGTAGTAGGGTGTGATGTCCTGGTATTTGGATGACATACACAGAGTAGGAAGTGAAATTCCTATACTACAATTGGTTATACTTTGGTTGTCACACAGTGGTTTCTCCATATAGGATATAGATATAATATCAGACATTCTGGTTACTAGATCTATGGTTTTAGATCTAGATTTGAGAAGTGTCCCAATTTAGGTACTTAGACAGTATTCTAAAGGTGTTTTAGAATGGACGACTCCTGGCACGGCGGTGTACCTGCAAGTGATGGAGTCACCCTCTCTAAAGGTGTCTTACAGACTAAAGGGGAGAGGGATGTGCATGATCGGCAGATCACTTGCTTAGGAAATTGAGTTGATCATGAGATGTCAAGTACCACACCAGATGTTGTTTTTGGATGAGATGCAATATGTTGATATTAATCCAATCCTGGAGAAACATTCGGAAGCAGTTTTAGAACATAAGTGGATGTTCTATGGATATGATAACGACAGCTTCATTCAGGAGACAGTTATCATTCTAGGCTTCCAAGGTGACCTGGATGACAGAGTGACTGTCAGAGTTATAGGTTTTCCTCTGACAAGGGGTAGTGTTTTAAACAGGTGATCCAAGTGGACACTGAGGGAGGCATTAAGCAGGATACTGATTAAGTTCAGTTGACGATACAGTCTAAGAAGTTTGGATTTGGAGTTCATTTATGAGCTAGGTCCCATCAGATATCCAGACATATTCTAAGACTGGTATTGCTCATTTCGGGAGATGGCTTTCTCAGCGAACTTGAGATAAAGAGAGACATAGAAAGAAACATCAGGACGGATCCACTAGCCGAGGCTATTCCTCGAACACAATAGTTTCGCAAACGGGCTTTGTGAGACTAATTAGTAGAGGAGTTGGGTGTCCGGTATCACACGGGCTGTGAGTATGCGACATCGCAATAATTAGCTTTGAGTGCAAGTGGGAGATTGTTGGATATAGTGCACTCAGAGTCAATTATTGGATCGCAGGCACGTGATTGCAATGATTGAAGGAGGACCTATACCGGTAGGACAGTCTTACTCGAGAGGTTTGTATATTATATGGTTTGTCTTTATCATCGTGTACATGCTTTAGGTGACATTGTAGTTCACTATTACAAGTTGATAGAGAATAGTATGCTACCATGGTTTGTCTTTATCAGTCATGTACAGCTTTAGGTGACATGTTCACTATTACATGTTGATAGAGCCCTTAGGATCCTGCTTGACTACCAACAGTATGATGGCGATCATATACGTGAGAGTTGGGTAGTCCATAAGCACATCCTTAAAAGTGGTCCCTAGTCGTGGGAGTTTCGAGACAGGGCATCGATACTCCGGATTATACTAGTGTATACAATCGAGACCCCGACGAGGGGCGGTGGCCGGTCTCACAAGCCACTGGTGTCAGTTGGTTCACTTAAGATGTATACAGGTGCTCATTGGGTTATGAGTACACCGAACAGGACTCACCGGGAACATGCTAGTTGGGATTATACCAGACGTCAGATAGCAGTTCCCTGGTGACATGTGTATAGGTTAGTTCATCGACCTGAGATCGTCGTTTGTCTCGTATGAGTTCCCACTGTACTTTGATTACTACCTTACCACGGCTCAAAGAAGTCGTGCAAACAGGTTTTGGTTGGGTACAGTCCCGAGCCACATGGAGGCAGTGAGCGGATCAACAGGGGTTTCGTCTCTCCCGGTATTGGGGGTGAGATCGCGCTGTGTCTAGGAGAGCCATTACACAAAGCCCTCGGCCGAGGCAGGAGATTTACTGGTAGGTATTCCAGTGGTATCTCAGGGCGTTCTGGGCTACACTCCGACACGACTTGTACCGCTTTTGGTGGTCTGACTTTTACCAACCCCTTAGGCCCGCCATGCGATGTTCATAGATGAACGGACCAGACTGTACGGATATTGTCACTGACAGGCTCAGTAGGGTGTCAGGATGAGTTCGCTCATCGACCACCCTTTTGGTAAATACTTGGTAGCCCATTACGTACGGCAAATATCTCTGACGTGCTAGTGGTTAAATCCACAACCAAAGTATTGACGAGTCTTTAGAGTCCCCCACAGACAGTTTCTCAAGTTTCGGGCGAAACGCTGTAGAGGCCGTATAGATTTATGGTAGGGTTCGAACGTACGCGTGCACTTGTGCACGTGTCATGGTTCGGACGGATAATACTAGCGGGCTTTGGTTTAAGCCGGATCCTAGTATTTTACTGTGCAGATTTTGTCTCATTGCATTTGTATTCGGTCGGAATACATATGCGGGTATGTGTATACAGTCGCGGGGTTTTCCTGTAATTTATTACGGGATCGCTTTTTTGAAGTTGCCAGTTTGCATTGCGTTTTGGCCATTTTTCTTTATTCCTTCTTAACTAAAATTCCTTTGATGGGAGGGGCTTATTTGCAAAAGTGGAAATTAGTATTAGAGGGTTTTTTTTGTGGTGGCTTGTTCTCCACTTGCTCATGAAGCTTCATGAGGGTTCTAGTCACGCATTGTTTCAAGGTTTGCATTAAATGGAGATTGGATTGATTAGGATTATGAAGTGAGATTTGCTTTTTGGCTTATGGTCACCATTTTCTTTGCTCCTACACTCACCTCCCTTCATGACCTCCCTCTCTCTATTATTTTGGCCGGCCACTACATTAGGAGCCCATTCCTTTTTTGGTGTGGGAGATTTTTTATGCATCTCATTTTCATTTCATGCAAAAGAGATAGCTCCATTTCAAAGTTCATTTTTCCTCTTCCCTCCTTTGAGGCAACTTCTAATAACCCCTTGAGACAAAGGTTTCTACGTGTATTCTACAGCAATCTTGGACACGTCGGCTAGCCAACATTTTTTCCGAGTTGCCTCGGTTCAGAGGTGGGAACCCATAAAAAGTCTTCTCGATATGGTGCCCTTTCCGACGAGGAGAACAAGACAGGAGATGCCGCGAGGAGCTTGGGATGGTGGCCGAAGACCGAAGGACACGGATCGCTTGGTATAGCCTCTCTACACTCTCTCTAGTTAGCTAGTAGTAGGTTAATGGTACGATCCGGGTTTTAAGCATACGATAATGCCGGTTTTCAAGTTAAGAAAAATTTTCGTTTCTGCAATTTGGCCTCGGAAAGACGGCCAGGGCGCTACTGTAGTCTTACACAAAGATGGTGTACGGGTGCTCAGTGGAGACTGGGTATACAGAACGGACTCGTCGAAAACTCCTAGATGGTATTATACCTATCATCAGATAGCGGTTCTCCGGTGACACTGGTACAGGTTAGTCTGTAGACCCGAGATCGTCATAGAGTCTTGTGTGATTCCCACTGTGCTTTGATTTCCACCTTACCACGTCCAAGAGGGTGTGCAAAATGGTGGCTTTTGGGTACAGTGCCGAATCATATGGAGGCAATGAGCGATAGGAGGGGTCTTGCCTCTCCCGGTATAGGGAGTTGATGTTGTGCTGTGTTCGATTGCCTATAACTGGAAGTCCTTAGTCAGGGCTAATATGGAGTGCTACTGGTAAATGTTATCAGTAGTTTCATGACCTGTTATGAGCCTCACATCGATACGACTTATCGGTTACTGGGGTCTGACGTTTACCACCCCTAGACTAGATATGAAACATATCAGACGAAGAGACCGGACAGTACGGTAGTGTTACTGATTGGATTCACAGGAGAATGTACAGGCTTGCTTGTTGATCTTCTGATCGCTCAATACCTGGATGGCTGTTACGTTTAGCTGACCGCTTGCAGCTTGTGAGTGTTTGATATGATCATCACCTACTGCCAGCGTATTGACGATTCTTGAGAGTTCTACACAGAGGTTTCCTAGCTCAGGCAAAACGGAGTAGGAGCACATATGTGATATGTGCGGGTCCGAGAATATTACGATATGAGATACTGTATTCTATTCTCACGATATGTATTATCGGCCGGGTATATGTGATATGGCCGGGTCATCGGATCAAGTGTTGATTCGATTAATCGGTACATGATATATTAGTCGGTTATATGCTATATAGCCGGATTGTCGGATCAAGTGTTGATTCGATAATTTAATGTATAATTATATATGTGATATATTATATTACGTTAACTAATATAAGCTCGCTTTATTGATTCATTTTCTCACCGGATAATACATTGATATATATGCGATATATATTAATTGTATTATTTTCTTTTTTTACAAAAATATATTATATATATGATATATTATATTGTAACAAGTTAGGATTACAAATGCAACATGTTTTGTGAAGTTTAAACAAGTTAGTGTTTGGATTTGGGTTAGCTTTTTCATGAAGCTTTCTTTTGTCTTTAGCTTTATATTTTGTGTAGATATTTGTTAACCCAACCCAAACCCTTTACCTATGGTTTATTCTGTATAATGGTTAAGCCTTTCATTCTTAACCAAGGGTTGCAATTGTAACCACAACAATAATTCATTATTCATCACAAAAGCTTTCTTCTTCTTCTTCCTCCTTGAAAAAGCTTGCAAGCTTTTTGCATGTGATGAATTAGTGTGAGAAATTGAAAACAAAAGAGTGAGAAATTCCTATTTCATCATCCTTATCTATTCTAGCCACTTAGATTAGGGTGTTCACTTATCTAATAAGTTATTTAGTGAAGTGTAAGTTTGGGTTAGAGATTCTTCAAGGTAGATCATCTTAGATCATGAAGACTACAAGCAAGGTGTCTCATTTACCTCATGGAGCCACTCGAGAGTCGGAGTTCATGTTGATCGCAGTGAAGGGACCTCAACACGGAGCTTATGAAGCAAAGGAACGGACTACAAATGTTGTAATCCCTCTCTCTTAGATGTAAAGTTGTTTACATGCATGTTAACCCTAATTCTCTAGTTAAGATCTTGGTTAGGGTTTGTTTAGCACCCCAAAAATTTTAAAGTAGCATGATTGATACTTGCCAAAACCTTCACAAGGTGCTATGCTAACCCTACAGTGGTATCAGAGCCAAGCTAGAGCATTAAACATTGTCTAGACGAAGTTTGAAGTCCGATCGAACTCCGAAACCCCGATAAATCCCACTTTCTGGAAATTTTTTCAAAAGTTGAAATTTTTCATATTAAAAATACTCAGAAAATCATGCAGGGAATTCTAAGGATTACTGTGAAATACAAAGCCAAAACTCACTTAAGAGACCGCGAAACCGCGGTCAAACCATGCGTTTGGCGGCTGTTCTGCGGCCAACTTTGGGAGTTGGGGGCTAATACTTCAGGGGTTTATTCTTGCGTACTTTTTAATGCTTCTGGGAATTTTTAATTCTACTCAAGTGTTGAGCTTTCTGGGAAATATTGGGAACTCATTGATTCGATCGGAAAGTTTAACTTCGTTTAAGTTTTTCCGGGTAATTTAGAACGTGTTAAAAGGTTCGAACGGATATCAATAAATCACTTTTTCCCTGTCGGAAAACTTTCAAGTGTTGGATTTTTTCTGAGTTTAAAACTTTCAGAAAATCATGCAAGCGAATCTGTGGACCCTCTAGAAGAACGTAACCTTAACTCGATTATGTGACCATCAAAACCGCCACTGAAGCATATAGTTTGTGCTTAGCGTTGCCACATGTGAGGTGTTAGTTTGACCTTTCTACGACTGGTTCATAGCGGCTGTGACATGTTCTGAGACTTTTTGAACTCCACTCAAGTGTTGAGCTATTTGGGAAATCTTGGGTGTTTATTTATTCGATCGGAAAGTTTAACATCGTCTATTTATCTGGAAGGTGATACAATATGTGGAATTCATATAGTTAGGCCTGAAATGCGAAGTATGTGATATTTCCGATTTAAGATGTCTAAAGTGATTGTGGATTCCAAATGTTGTAGTTTTACATTTTCTTTTCTGTGACCGTAAGTGTAATATGCGGTATATCGCCGTTTTCGTCGCTATAGATCGACGACAATTGTGATAGGCATATTTACTTACGTTGATGACATGTGTTGTTATGTGTTACTGTGATATGTTATATTGGATCGTCGTGTTCTGAATAGCCAGGGGTTTTATGTGAGATGAGGGTTTTAATTTTCATTCATGTAAAATTCATTATATGTAATATTCTTTTATTGGGGCACTTCCGGGTTGAGGATGATGTCACCATTGTATATTATTGACTTTTCCGCATTAGGATAGACCCGAGGAGGGGAGCACAAGTAACCGGGTTCTAGGGTCCAGTGGGAGGCCATCTCGAGGAGTCGAGACCGGGTCTCCTAACCCTAAAATTGGCAATGTTGCTTGTCGCTCTCGTAGGGGTCTAGGGATGTGGGTTTGGCTATTCATCGCGACCGTGGAATCCGTGTTTTATACAGGCTCGATATAAAACACGGACATTCTAGTATATCCAATATTTGATATGTTAACTTCTGCTGTAATGTTCTGTGATGAGATCATATTAATGCCTGAGACGAATGCTTATACTATATATATATATGATGATATATAAATATTACTTTTTTCGTTTCTTCTGTGAAGCTTAGGAAGCATAATTGATGGGATTTATTAATGAGATTAACAAAAGAAAAGAAAGCTAAAAGATGTTGTAGAATCAAAACTTTATAAAAAGGGTAGCTATAGTTTTGCTCTGCATAGCGGTATATTTGATATACCCTGTACCTTATTCAATGAGGAAAGAGCCGAGATCCTTTCGCCGAGAGTGACCTCTTTAGCAAAACTGGCAGATGCTACAAACTTGCGGTTTGGGTTTTGATTGCTTCTATAGTTCTTGCTTTGCATAGTGGTATATATGATATACCGTGCACCTTATTCGATGAGGAAAGAGCCGAGATCACTTCACCGGGAGTGACCTCTTTAGCGAAACTAGAAAAGCCTCAAAAACACTCTTTTTGAAAATCACTTGTTTCTACAACGATATCGAGTTCATTACACTCATGGTTTTCTGAAAAACCTGTGTAGCCCTCCGTCATTTCAGATAAAGACTATTTAGTATTCGTGCTGCGTTTGTTGGCCTTCGTCAAGGCGTAGTGTGCGGTAGCTGACTAGTACTTATCTGCTTAAGCATGTGATGTGATTGGATTAGGGTAGTCGTACAACCTTGTTGGACTTTGTCAAGGGTCGTGCGGGTGGGTTTATTTCAATTAAGAAATGACGGGTTGAACTTGACTAGCTTCCTATGGTTTGTTGGCCTTTGTCAAGGTCATAGGGGGTTAGGGGTAAAAGCATTATCGGGAATTTCATATGTTGAAATTTGCAATGAGATTGCATACTTCCTATGAGATAGTTGGATCCCGATACCCACTGCGAGTAAGATTTACTCCTGGGAGAACTTTACACAGGACAATTAGCCGATCAAGTAGGTGTCTAGAAAGGCGTTAACGGGGTTATGCCTCTGGGAAAACGAGGTTTACTTTAATTAGGTCCGTGCGAAAGCACGGGGAACCTCCCTCAACGTACCAACACTGACCTGGATGAAAGATTGGCGAACTTGTAAAGTGTAATTAATCCCGGTTAATCATACCTTTTAAGGTTTTAAGGAAGATTTGATAAAATGCAGTGGGAGCCATCCTGATTAGATAAGATAATACCCAATCTAATTTTGCAAGAGCATACGCTAAAGTGTTTTCTTCTCTTTCTCTCAAGGTAGCGACCCTATCAGGCCTTAATCAAGATAATAATATAGATGTATTGACTGAACCCGCTTATTATACAGAGCAGGGGAACGTTGGTCCCGTTCTTTCTTATAAGTGTTATAAGACTGAGCAGGGAATAGAAGAATATCTGGATTCTCAGGCCACCCAAACGAAGAATAAGCATGTTGATACATCTTCTTCAGGTGTGTTAGCTATCGAGAACTGTTTCTCAGTTCACTCTACGTCCTGGGTATTAGATACCGAATCGGGATCCCACATATGTAATATATTACATGGGCTACGAAAAGGTAGGGAACTGGAAGAGGGTGATCATTCCTTAAGAGTAGGGAATGGTGCAAATGTTGCAGCCAAGGCAGTTGGCGAATATCACCTTGTATTACCAAATGGTAATACATTGGTTCTGAACGAATGCTATTACATTCCGACCCTGATATGCAATCTTATATCAGTTTCTTTATTAAGAAAAGAAGGATATAATTTTCTAGTACAGGATAATGTTATGAACATATTCCTGAATCAAAAGTTGATTGGATCAGGATCGTTAAATAATGGCATATACTTTCTCAACCAAACTACATTACTTAATATACAAAACATACACAAGAGGAAAAGTTCAGAAATGAACGAATCCTTCTTGTGGCATTATAGACTTGGTCACATCAATGCGACACGGCTAGCTAAGTTACATAAGGATGGATATTTGAATCCGTTCGAATTTTCGTCTTATGATACTGCCCAGTCATGTCTCAAAGGCAAAATGACCAAAACTCCGTTTAGTGGACACGGAGTAAGAGTTATAGAACTCTTAGGGCTGATACATAGTGATGTGTGTGGTCCCATGTCTACACATGACAGGAACGGTTCTTCCTACTTCATTGCATTCACTGACGATCTCTCAAGATACGGACATGTGTTCCTGATGAAACACAAGTATGAAACTTTTGAGAAATTCAGGGAATATAAGCACGAAGTAGAAAACCAAACGGGAAAAAGTATTAAGATCTTTCGATCTGATCGAGGAGGAGAATACTTGAGCAATGAGTTCCTAGACTATCTAAAAGAGAATGGGATTCTCTCTCAGCTTACTCCTCCTTATACACCACAGCACAACGGTGTATCGGAGCAGAGGAATCGCACCCTATTAGATATGGTGCGCTCTATGATGAGCACTGCTGAATTGCCTATTTCTTTTTGGGGACATGCACTGGAGACAGCTGCATAGCTATTGAATCAAGTTCCATCTAAATCTGTACCTACCACACTATATGAGATATGGAGTGGGAAGAGACCATGTCTTAAACGAGTTAAGATATGGGGCTGTCTGGCCCATGTCAAAAAGGAAAATCCGGACAAACTTGAGGCACGGTCAATTCTTTGTAAGTTTGTAGGATATCCGAAACATTCACATGGATATCTTTTCTACCACGGCGAGGAACAAAATGTGTTTGTTTCTCGACATGCCACCTTTTTAGAAAAGGAATTTCTTGCAAAAGAAATTAGTGGCGAAGCGGTAGAGCTGGAAGAAGTTCCGGCAGAACAAATTACAACTGAAGATTTAGTGGAACAAGAGGACTCGATAGTAGCCAACGAACCTCAGCCTCTCCGCAAATCTATTAGGGTTTCTCATCCACCTGAGAGATACTACGGTTTTCTCATTGATGGTAGGAGCGAAGATTGCATTATGCAAGATGATGACCCAACTAGCTTCGAGCCGGTTATCACGAGTGGGAACTCTGTGAAGTGGCTGGATGCAATGCGATCTGAGATGTAATCCATATACACCAACACAGTATGGACTTTGGAAGTTGCTCCTGAAGGGGTAAAACCCATTCGGAGCAAATGGATCTTTAAGAAGAAACTAGGTGTAGATGGAAAAGTTACGACTTTCAAAGCTAGACTTGTTGCAAAGGTTTTTCGTCAATGACCAGGTGTGGATTATGACGAAAGGTTTTCTCAAGTGGCTATACTAAAGTCCATCCGGATCCTACTTTCCATTGCTGCATACCTTGACTACGAAATATGGCAGATGGATGTTAAGACCGCCTTTCTAAATGGTGATTTAGAAGAGTGTGTGTACATGACTCAGCCAGAGGGCTTCGTAGACAGTGGGAGCAGCGGAAAGTGTAGGGTTCCTAGGCACACTCTAGAGGTCTCACAAGGAATCAACCATGCCAAATTCAAATTTTTCCGGTGCCGAGAAACCCTAATGCGATCGTAAACTAGAGTTTAGGCGAAAACAAATGCGAATAAACAACTTTACTCTAAAGTGAAAAAGACTACAACCTTTGTAGATCCGGTCCTCCACTTCCTTAGCTCCGTGATGATGTCCCTCCGCTGCGATCATCGGATCCCGGACTCTATGTCACGACCCGCAGGGTACGGAACGTGACTGGCACTTAAGTTTACGAAACGTCTCAAGACGTCCGTAAAATAAGTAAGCCAAAGCCAGAACCCAAAATCAAATAAGCAAAAGAGTGAAGAAAAACCAATCAATTGAAAGCGAGTTTATCAAATAAGTCATATAAAACCTTTTTAAAAACAATATCAATTTTTCCGAAAATTTCGGCACAGTCTCCTTTGTAAATACTGGCCCCCAAAATGGGTACAACAAGAATATATATAAATCCAACAAATATGGCATCCCCAAGCGGGAGCTAGCTCTTCGCCACAAGGCGGTCACAAATCCCACGCAATATAAAACAACAACATGCAAAATAATCATAAAGAAGCATGAGAAAAACAGCATGTCGACTCAAGTGAGCTCGACCCCAAAATACAGCATAAAAAGTCCACAAATCTCACAGTCTCATCTCTAGGTCAATATACAACAATACTGGTAGATACAGTAGATGGAGTACTCTAGATACAAAGAATATACAAGATGGTACAAAAATAATAATACAACCCACCTACGAGCAAAAACGTCGAGTCCTGGCAAGAGAGGTAAAAGAAGCGGTGCGCCCGCCGCTACTGTGCTGACTGTTGGAGATAGTGCCCTCAGAGTCAATTATTAGGTCACAGGTACGTGATTGTAATGATTGATGGAGGACCTATCCCGGTAGGACAGTCTTACTCGAGATGATAGTATGCTATCTGGTTTACCTTTATCATCGTGTACTGCTTTAGGTGACCTGACACGTCGCTATTACACGTTGATAGAGCCCCTAGGATTCTTGCTTGACCACCAGCAGTATGAGGGCGATCATATAAGTGGGAGCTGGGGTCTATAAGCTTATCCTTAAAAGGTCCCTAGTCGTGGGAGTTTCGAGACTGGGCATCGATACTCCATTAGTAGACTAGTGTATACAGTCGAGACCCCGACGAGGGGCGGTGGCCGGTCTCACAAGCCACTGGTGTCAGTTGGATCACCTAAGATGTATACAGGTGCTCATTGGGTTATGAGTACACCGGACAGGACTCGCCGGGAACATGCTAGTTGGTCATATACCAGACGTCAGATGGCAGTTCCCTGGTGACATGTGTGCAGGTTAGTTCATCGACCTGGGGATCGTCATTTGTCTCGTGTGAGTTCCCACTGTACTTTGATTACTACCCTACCACGGCTCAAAGGAGTCGTGCAAACAGGTTTTAGTTGGGTACAGTCCCGAGCCACATGGAGGCAGTGAGCGTATCTTCAGGGGTTCGTCTCTCCCGGTATTGGGGGTGAGGTCGTGCTGTGTCTAGGAGAGCCATTACACAAAGTCCTTGGCCAAGGCAAGGAGATTTACTGGTAGGTATTCCAGTAGTATCTCAGGGTGTTCTGGGCTACACTCCGACACGACTTGTACCGCTTTTGGGGGTCTGACTTTTACCAACACCCTAGGCCCGCCATGCGATACTCATAGACGAACGGACCGGACTGTACGGATATTGTCACTGACAGGCTCAGTAGGGTGTCAGGCTGAGTTCGCTCACAGACGTCCCTTTTAGTCAGTACCTGGTAGCCCGTTACGTATTGGCTTATACCTCTGACGTGCTAGTGGTTAAATCCACAACCAAGGTGTTGATGAGTCTTTAGAGTCCCCCACATTCAGTTACTCAGCTTTCGGGCGAAAGGTTGTAGAGGCCGTATGGAGATATGGCAAGGTCCGATCAGATACGTGCGGTATTGCACGGATCAGGATCGGACAGTCTGTACTATAGGCCGTATGATTATATGGCAGGGTTCGATCAGATACGTGCGGTATTGCACGGATCAGGATCGAACAGATATTACTAGCCGGCTTTGGTTTAAGCCGGATCCTAGTATAGTACAGTGTAGATTTTGTCTCATTGCATTTGTATTTCGGTCGAAATACAGATGCGGGTGTGTATGCACAGTATCGGGGTTTTCCTGTAATTTATTACGGGACCAGTTTTCTGGAGTTGCCAGTTTGCTTTCCATTTCGGCCGATTTCCATTGTTCCGTTCATTAGCCGAAGATTGGTGGAGGAGGGCTTATTTGCATTGTTGCAAATAAGTTTTTGGAAGGGGGTCCTTTGCATATTATTTGTATCATGATGGTTTTCATGATATGCACCATTCCTTGACCTTGACCTCTTCATGATGGCTTGACTTTTTGAAGTCATCATGCTTGATGATTGTTGATGATGGGAGATGGTATGGTTGTTGAGTGAGGACTTTTCTTTGTGATCATTATTTTCCTTATGATAGCTTTCTCTCTCTCCATTGCATTATTGGATGGCTCTCTTTTTTTTCTATCACACTTCTCCCTCATTCTCACTCACCCTCTCACATGCATGGCCGGCCAAGTCCTATAGGGGGCTGTCCAAAAATTGTAGTGTGGGTTGTGTGGTTCATTTCATGTTCCAAAATCCAATAACTCCTCCACATACTCCTTGTATCATTCCTCCACCAAAAGGGTGATTTCGATAACCCCAAAAGTGAGACACAAGTTCTACTAAACATTCTACAGCAAATCTTGGGTACGTCGAGTAGCCGGCTTCGTGCCCGAGTTGCCTCGGCATTGAGGTGGGAGCCCGTAAAAGAAGTAGGCGATGTGGTGCACTTCCGGCGACGAGGAGGAGACGGGACATTCCGCAGAAGATCGGGACGATGACGAGAAGACCGGAGGACTTGGATCGTCGGTATATCTCTATTCCCTTTCTTGTAGTTAGCTAGGACTAGTTAATGGTTCGATCCGGGTAGTAGTGCGCGGCGGTTTGCCAGTTCAAGTAAAAAATTAAAGTTTATCACCGCTTCCGCATTTGGCCGTCGGATTGACGGCCGGGGCGCCGCCGTGCACTTACAGTGGTATCAGAGACTCCCCATTAACTTAGTCTAGCTTTGTGTAATGTGTTTTTCTGTTCCGATCGATCGAAATGTTCAAAAACCCGTATTTGCCCACATCAGTTTTCTGTTGAAATTTTTTGGTGTCGAAAAATTTTTCAGGTTGTAAAATATTGATGTACTGGAAAATCTAAGAGCTCTGTAAAAATTCGACGAAGTAACTCCACAGTGGGAGTGCGGAACCGCCGCGAAAACCCCCTTCCCGCCGCCCTTCCGCCGCACACTGTGGAGATCACTTTACCAATTTTTTACAGAGGCCTTCTGGGCTTAAAATATGGGTTTTGGAACATTAAAATTGGGCCCATATTTTCTGCAACTGCTACAGTATTGTTTTGAGGCCCACTTGTTAATATTCGATCGGTCGGATATTTTAAACACATTTTTCACAGTATTTACATTATATCTGCGACCGTGAATGTCACTTGATCGGTAAATCCGGTCTAACTGCTATAGCCCGGTTAGACGGATTTGCGAACGTGACTTTCACGTTGATGTTTTGTTTTTGTTGTGATGTTGCGAATCGGTCGTGGGGATAGCCTGGATGCAATGCTAGTGCTGTTGTGGTTGTATTATGTACATTTGATATTGCGGGGCGAGCGTCCGACATGTGGACTGCCGTCACTACCTGTTTGTATTATTCTTTTGGGGCACGACCTGGTTGCGGTCGTTGTACCCGTTGTATGTATATTTTACTTTCTGTACTAGGATTGCCCCGCGGAGGGGTGCACGGATGGCCGGGTTCTAGAGGGCAACAAGCCCGCATCTCATGGCATTGAGACGGAGGGGGCTTCACTCTAGGATTGGCGGGCCATTCGCCGCACTCGTAGGGGGTACAGGTTGACCCAGGAGGGGTGCCCAAGTTACCGGATTCCGTGAAGTGCTGGGTGGTCCATTCACGGCGCTGAAGGGGGCTGCCTCGCTTCAGGTTTTGGCGGGTGACTTGCCGCGCCCGTAGGGATCTAGGATTTCATTGCACAGGCTATCCACACGACCAGAGGAACGTCGGGTTTCAGCGGCTCTGTGAAACCCGGGGATCCCAGATATCTGTATTGTTTCTGTGATGCTGTACATTTCTGTGATGTTGCATTTTATTCACGCCTTGAGCGAATATAATATATTGGTATATATATTAGTAGATGTTGTATATGTTTTGCATCCGCGCTAGTCCAGTCCCCGCTCTGTCGTTAGTAAGCTAACCTAACGGGTAATGACGGGACCCAGTGGCGAATGCGGATGGCATATACGTACATCAGTATATTTTCGTTCTTTTTGGTGTGATCAATTGATGGGACTGCATTGATTCGGATCAATGCAAGTTTAAAAACAAACCTAATCTGATGTTGTTGGAACACTTTTCAAAAAGCTGTTATTGCAAGGACGTTCACTTTTGTTTTGCATCGCGGTATTCATTTGGAATATCCTGCACCCCATTCTACGGGGAAAGAGCCGAGATCCCTTCACCGGGAGTGACCTCTTTAGCAAAGGTTTTCGTCACTATATTTTTAAAAAAGCTATCCGTTCCTTCAACGATATTAAGTTCATTACGTTAAAGGTTTTCGCCAGAAACCATTCGTAGCCCTCCGTCGTTTCATATGGATAGTCAATAGTATTCAAGCTGTGTATGTTGGCCAAAGTCAAGGCACAGTGTTTGGTAGCTGTTGGGTATTCATATGCAGCATAGATAGATGCGTTGGTTTGGGACAGCCGTACTGCCATTTTGGCCAAAGTCAAGGGTATGTACGGGTGGACTCAAATTAACCTGGAGAATGACGGGTTGAACTTGACATGTGACTTATGATATGTTGGCCAAAGTCAAGGTCATAAGAGCATGGGGTAGAAATCACATCGGGAGTTTCAAAAGAACTGAAACTTGCCAGATATGCGCATACCTTCTGGAGTGTGATACCGTGAGCGGATTCCGTCACGTTGTCATGCGATGAGAGTTGGATCCCGATTCCCACTGATGAGTTGGTTTACTCCTCGGGTGTTCCCGACTAATTCTTCTTTCAGGTTTGGAGGAGAATTTGAGGTACAGTGGGAGGATTCCAGATTAGATAAATTGGTGACCATTCTGATCTAGGTTAGAGTGCACGCTGAGTGTTTCTTTTCTCTCTCTCTTTGGCAGCGACCATTGACCCGACCCTAGACTATGACTCAGTGACCAAGTTGACCGAACCTTCTTAAACACTGGCTTTTGGATTGTCAGAGTTGCAAACCTCATTGCCACTCCTACTTTTACCCTTTTCTCCAGGACACCCCGTTTTACTACGAACGTCCACTTCCATTGGACAAAACCATCGTATGGTTAGATACGAACTCGAAAGAATTTATTCGAGGATGGTTTCTGGTTCTGGAGAAAACGGATAGGATTATTCAGTTGTCTTTTCCTTTTACCTTCTCTCAAGTTGTGAGTACTCCTTGGTTTAGGAGATAGTACACCTATTACGCAAATTGGATAGTCTTCTTCCAAACCATAGGCAGGTGCCGACCGGTAGGGAATGAAGGAAACCAATTAGCATAACGATGGTGTGCAGAAGGTATTAAGTTCAGACAAAGCAAGGGATTAGTAAGAGGGCAAAGTAAATTGCAACAGATATTCACGACCAAACCAAATATTTCGTTACCACTCCCACATCACCTTTGTATTTCTCCAGGACACTCCGTATCACTACGAAGATCCACAGTTTATTTGGATACTCCATCGTATGGTTATATACGAACTCGAATGGAACTGGTTCCAGTTCGGGGATGGATTCTGGTTCAGGAGAAATAGGAATAAGGTTTATTCGGTTGTCTTTTATCTTCACCCTCTCTCATTGTGAGTGTTCCTAGGATTGGGACAGTACACCCATTATGCTTATTGTATAGTCTTCTTCCAAACCATAGGCTGGTGCCGAACGGTAGGGAAGGAAGAAAACCATTTGGCCTAAAAGGGTGTGCAGAAGGTAAAGACTAAAGACATATGAAGGGATTTGGAGAGGTGGCAAAGAACTATACGGTTACAGTCGTGAATCTGGAAGAGGCATTACTAGGAATACCAGAATACCCCATCGGAACATTTCAATGTTTCAGTTTCACTGTGTAATGTTAAAGGAAAACTGATTTCCCGATTAGATACTTACTCCAGGGTATGTATTTACCAGGTACGATTCTCACATCTGTATGGTTTTACAGATGATGAGTGGGAGTAAGTTATTGGGAATTGGGTGATTATCCTCATTATATCGGGATTCGTTGTAATCAGTGATATTTGAGGAAATCACCTGGGCTGTTTGCCGGTCGGCAAATATTTGGTTTTGAATATCCGCTGTTATGCACCAATTTCAAATTGATATATCTGTACGTCTATTTTCATAGAGTGAGATATACCTTTCTGAAATTATGTCTACGACATTTACCTATATCAGTGGATGGTTAGGTAAGGAGCATTAAACAGCGGTGTAATTCTTCTTAACCATAAGTACAGTTTTCAACCTACGACACACAGTGAATGAGTTATCAGACTCAAGGGACTTATACAGAGTATTGTATGTTGTCCAGGGTCCATAAGGACAGAGGGGTTGGTCCTCGTACTATATTCGGTTTACTTATGACTTCTCTAGTTTTTAGACAGGTGTTTCGTGGAAACACAGGGTCCGAATTTGGAGAAGTTATAGGTATTTGAATAGAGTAGAGAACCAGATATAGCAAGTATCGGGATTCTTCAAAAAGATCGAAGATGTAGATACTTGTCAATGATATTCAGTTGCTAGTAATGACTAAGAGAACTTGCTTCTCTTTCAGGTTACTCATAATTGGAAGCATTCCTAAGTTGAGTAACGCTGATCGGCCTCCTTCCATTTAGTTGACATGCACTGGAGACAGCTGCATGATTTGAATCTGGTTCAATTAAATCAGTGCCTCTGGTTCTATATTGGATATAGTACAGTTCATATCTTAACATTGTTAAGGTACGGGGAGTTGTCCGGCTTATGATTAAAACCAGACTCTGGATAACTCAAGGCACGTTTCTGTAATGGCTGTTTGTGGGTTGACCCAGGCTATGACGAGGGTTGACTTTCTACCATCTGGATGAACAATAGCGATATTGTTCTAAACTCGCCACAGTTTTATTAAAGATGGATTTTTTCAGAAAACAGTAGTGGGAGTATGGTAGAACTGGAAGTGATTCCAGAACCACAAACGATTACTGAAGATTTGATAAGGAACCTAAAGATTCAATCTGGATTGACATTCCATTGGCCACTCCGTAGATAAGGTGGGTAACTTCAGGCACCCGAGAGGCACTACGGTAGCCTCAAGGACGGTGACAGGGAAGTTCTTGTTTACCCAAAATTGCCATTGCTGTTGTTCCAGGTTACGAGACCCGGCGGGAGGATGAGTATAGCGTCGTTCTAAACCAGTTTTAGAAGTGTACGTCTATATGACTCTGCCAGAGGGTTGTCGTAGTCAGTGAGAGCAGCGGAAGCATTGGTGGACAGGTTGCTTATGTCTATTTATAGACTAGAGCAGATGTAGCGGAGATAGATCATCTATTTCTGACGTGACAGTCATAGGTTTGACTTCATCAGAATAGGGGATGGATCTGTTGAGAAGGTAGTAGGGTGTGATGTCATGGTGTTTGGATGACATACACAGAGTAGGAAAGGAAACTCCTATACTACAACCGGTTATACTTTGGTCATCACACAGTGGTTTCTCCACATGGGACTTGGATTTTACATCAGACATACTGGTTACTAGATCTATGGTTTTAGATCTAGATTTGGGTGGTTTCCCAATCAGGGTACTTGACAGCATTCTAAGAGTATTTAGAATGGACGACTCCATGCACGGTAGTGTACCTGCAGAAGATGGAGTCACCCTCTCTAAAGGGGTCTTACAGACTAAAGGGGAGAGGGACGTGCATGATTGGCAGATCACTTGCTCAGGCAATTGAGTCAATCATGAGATGTCAAGTACCACACCAGATGTTGTTCTTGCACTAGATGCAATAAGTTGACATTAATCCAATCCTGGAGAAACAGTCGGAAGCAGTTTTAGAACATAAGTGGATGTTCTAGGGATATGATAACGACAGCCTCATTCAGGAGACAGTTATCATTCCAGGCTTCCAAGGTGACATGGACGACAAGGAGGTTGTCAGAGTTATAGTTTTCCTTCTGATGAGGGGCAGTATTTTGGACAGGTGGTCCAAGGCAATACTGAGGGAGGCATGGCGCGCAGGATACTGATTAAGTTCAGTTGACGTTACAGTCTAAGAAGTTTGGATTTGGAGTTCATTTATGAGCTATGTCCCATCAGACATCCAGACACATTCTAAGACAGGTATTGCTCATTTCGGGAGATGGCTTTCTCCGCGAACTTGAGATATAGAGAGACATAGAAAGAAACAACTAAGCGGATCCACTCACTGAGGCTATTCCTCGAACGCAATAGTTTCGCAAACGAGCTTTGTGAGACTGACTAGTAGAGGAGTTGGGTGTTCGGTATCACACGGGCTGTGAGTATGCGACATCGCAATAATTAGCCTTGAGTGCAAGTGGGAGATTGTTGGAGATAGTGCCCTCAGAGTAAATTATTAGGTCACAGGTACGTGATTGTAATGATTGATGGAGGACCTATCCCGGTAGGACAGTCTTACTCAAGATGATAGTATGCTATCTGGTTTACCTTTATCATCGTGTACTGCTTTAGGTGACCTGACACGTCGCTATTACACGTTGATAGAGCCCCTAGGATTCTTGCTTGACCACCAGCAGTATGAGGGCGATCATATAAGTGGGAGCTGGGGTCTATAAGCTTATCCTTAAAAGGTCCCTAGTCGTGGGAGTTTCGAGACTGGGCATCGATACTCCATTAGTAGACTAGTGTATACAGTCGAGACCCCGACGAGGGGCGGTGGCCGGTCTCACAAGCCACTGGTGTCAGTTGGATCACCTAAGATGTATACAGGTGCTCATTGGGTTATGAGTACACCGGACAGGACTCGCCGGGAACATGCTAGTTGGTCATATACCAGACGTCAGATGGCAGTTCCCTGGTGACATGTGTGCAGGTTAGTTCATCGACCTGGGGATCGTCATTTGTCTCGTGTGAGTTCCCACTGTACTTTGATTACTACCCTACCACGGCTCAAAGGAGTCGTGCAAACAGGTTTTAGTTGGGTACAGTCCCGAGCCACATTGAGGCAGTGAGCGTATCTTCAGGGGTTCGTCTCTCCCGGTATTGGGGGTGAGGTCGTGCTGTGTCTAGGAGAGCCATTACACAAAGTCCTTGGCCAAGGCAAGGAGATTTACTGGTAGGTATTCCAGTAGTATCTCAGGGTGTTCTGGGCTATACTCCGACACGACTTGTACCGCTTTTGGGGGTCTGACTTTTACCAACCCCCTAGGCCCGCCATGCGATACTCATAGACGAACGGACCGGACTGTACGGATAATGTCACTGACAGGCTCAGTAGGGTATCAGGCTGAGTTCGCTCACAGACGTCCCTTTTAGTCAGTACCTGGTAGCCCGTTACGTATTGGCTTATACCTCTGACGTGCTAGTGGTTAAATCCACAACCAAGGTGTTGATGAGTCTTTAGAGTCCCCCACATTCAGTTACTCAGCTTTCGGGCGAAAGGTTGTAGAGGCCGTATGGAGATATGGCAAGGTCCGATCAGATACGTGCGGTATTGCACGGATCAGGATCGGACAGTCTGTACTATAGGCCGTATGGTTATATGGCAGGGTTCGATCAGATACGTGCGGTATTGCACGGATCAGGATCGAACAGATATTACTAGCCGGCTTTGGTTTAAGCCGGATCCTAGTATAGTACAGTGTAGATTTTGTCTCATTGCATTTGTATTTCGGTCGAAATACAGATGCGGGTGTGTATGCACAGTATCGGGGTTTTCCTGTAATTTATTACGGGACCAGTTTTCTGGAGTTGCCAGTTTGCTTTCCGTTTCGGCCGATTTCCATTGTTCCGTTCATTAGCCGAAGATTGGTGGAGGAGGGCTTATTTGCATTGTTGCAAATAAGTTTTTGGAAGGGGGTCCTTTGCATATTATTTGTATCATGATGGTTTTCATGATATGCACCATTCCTTGACCTTGACCTCTTCATGATGGCTTGACTTTTTGAAGTCATCATGCTTGATGATTGTTGATGATGGGAGATGGTATGGTTGTTGAGTGAGGACTTTTCTTGGTGATCATTATTTTCCTTATGATAGCTTTCTCTCTCTCCATTGCATTATTGGATGGCTCTCTTTTTTTTCTATCACACTTCTCCCTCATTCTCACTCACCCTCTCACATGCATGGCCGGCCAAGTCCTATAGGGGGCTGTCCAAAAATTGTAGTGTGGGTTGTGTGGTTCATTTCATGTTCCAAAATCCAATAACTCCTCCATATACTCCTTGTATCATTCCTCCACCAAAAGGGTGATTCCGATAACCCCAAAAGTGAGACACAAGTTCTACTAAACATTCTACAGCAAATCTTGGGCACGTCGAGTAGCCGGCTTCGTGCTCGAGTTGCCTCGGCATTGAGGTGGGAGCCCGTAAAAGAAGTAGGCGATGTGGGGCACTTCCGGCGACGAGGAGGAGACGGGACATTCCGCAGAAGATCGGGACGATGACGAGAAGACCGGAGGACTTGGATCGTCGGTATATCTCTATTCCCTTTCTTGTAGTTAGCTAGGACTAGTTAATGGTTCGATCCGGGTAGTAGTGCGCGGCGGTTTGCCAGTTCTAGTAAAAACTTAAAGTTTATCACCGCTTCCGCATTTGGCCGTCGGATTGACGGCCGGGGCGCCGCCGTGCACTTACACTGACGGAGCGGACCTGCAAAAGACTGTGGCACAACGAGGGTGAGTTGCCAACTCGTGAGTAATAAATAACATCTATAGAGGCTATCGCAAGTATGCACACAAGCATCCTAGCATCTATAATACAGGTATGGCAGGACATAATAGTAGGTATGTATGCAATATGAATATACTAGCAGGTATGAATGCAATGTGAATCAACTCATGATCTGAATGTGTAAGTATAAGAATCTTGTTTTTCCTTTAGGAATCTCTTTTGAAATACCAGCGCAATACCGATAAAATCAACAAGAACCTGTGTCCAGCAACGACACCTCAAAACTATCACAAATCTCATAAATCCATGTCATAGTATCTCTGGCCTCAGCCATCCGGCTGACCCATCTCAATATCAATATCTCATCATCTCGCGGCCACGGTCGGAATCCTCTGGATATCCGCCGTGCCAAACAGTCACCGGTAGGTAATCCGTCCCCTGCCAGGCTCATCGTCAGCACCACGAGCTTCTTGCCCCGGGGTACCTTACCGGGCCCACCATGTACCCGAGAAGGTTCATCCAACTTCTCGAAACGGGTCTCGAAAACCACAGCAAACTCATTGTGGACGACACTTACATCACTAGAAAACCGCAATTTACATATTTTAAAAATAATAAGTTTAGAAATTTTTGCGGCTTTCCCCCGAAATCCAGAAATATCATAAAATCTCAAGAAATCCTCATAAGTGCATATGTCAATGATAATGAATGCATATGGTATCAATAATCAAGTTGCGATGTATGATTAATAGACTAGGCATGAACAAATAATATGATGAGGTACATGCACATGAATAGCAATCCTACGATTTCATTTTAAGGAATTAAAGGCAATAGTACAAGTTTAAGTATCAATTATAGTAAAAGGTTTCAAATTATAGGTTATCTAGTGTGGTGGCATGGCAATTACCAGGGTGTGTGTGTAAGCATGAATAGTGCTCGTGCTGCATATAAAAACCCTGGCAATGGTGCGGGTGTCCTATAGAATGGGTTCGCATATGTATGTCAATATAAGGCATGAATTTAGCAAATAATCATACAAGTATTACACCCCTAATTACTAACATTACTAAGAATCTTTTTAAGTTACTAAAACTATCGGGCAACTTGCGCCATCTAATGATAGTCCCCCGTAGATGTTACATCTACTCACCGGAATCCCTAGCTAGCCACGTCCAATCACCGCTTTCCCCTTTCGTGCTGCGTCTTACGTCTCCGCGACCAAACCTGGAATTTACATCAATACCAACATAGGGTTACATATCAAGAACAACGCAAATCCCAAACAAAAATACTAACGTTCACAAGCTTGGTACAACGTGCACAAGGTGCGCGGAACACACGCGAAAATCGCAAAAACTAACTAAAATCGTCGATTTGGTCGCCCGGCAAAGCTAAAACCCGCTCACTCAAAAAAAACCGCACTCACACATCCTAAATGTCATAGGATAAGCCAATACAATCATCAAGATATCAAAATAATTCATCACATAATTTTATAACAAAACTAGTAAGCACAAACATTCCAAAAATCGGCGCAGCATCGCCGTTTTGCGATAAAAAGGACTACAACCTAGCATAATCACCCAAGTCACACCATTAGATAGCCACTACACAAAATTTCAACACATTAACTATGCTTCAAAACCTATACTCCATAACCAACCCTTTCTTGATTTTTATCAATAGCAATTGCAATTAAAAATCCATACTAGAAAAACTTAAACTAACACTAATTTGAAACCCAATAGCAAGTTCACCTCTTAGATTTAGGTTAGCAAAACACTAGATAGCAAAATAAATTAATTAACCTAATAATGGTTTTGTAAACCCTAATTAAAATTCAAGCCATGAACTAAAAAAAACTAGATTAGAAATTAGCACTAAAATTAACACTTTCAAGTTCTAATTAACACACTTTAAACTACAAATTAGCCAAGGATTGAAATTATACCTCAACTAGAGATCTAGCTAGAACAATATGCCTCCAAAGATGCCATCTTTCTCCAAGATTTGAACCAATTAGGTTAGAAAAGAGAGGGAATAAGGTTTTGCTTTGAAATTGTGAAGGAAATTGTTGATTTTTGTTGAATTTTTGGAATTTTCTTGAAGAAAATGTGAGGAAAGAGAAGGAAAAAAAATAATGGAGCGGGGGAGCTGCTCTCGGCCAGAATTGGGAAGGGGAGGTGTATGTGTGATTTGTGTGGAAAAATCAAAGTCAAACCCCTCTCCTAACAAGTACACCATACCTCCAAAATTAACATATTAAAAACCCTTTCAAAACACCTCATTTCATCACATGAATAAAGTCAAAGTGAGGGAAGGAAATTTCTTGACCTGCTGATGGTGGGGCCAGCCTAGAGGAGGGGAGTGAGTGAGAGAGATTTTACAAGGAAATTCTATGCAAAAAGACCCCCTACAAGTCCAAAATTGCAAGTTTTAGCTTAAATTCAATAAATTTCGTTTTCCATAATAAAAATTAGTTAAAACTTGAAATAAAATACTAAAAATTTATGTTACAACTAGATTTTAATTAACATGATTTTAAAGCTTTAATTTAGCCCATTTAAATTTGTATTTATCGCTAATTTAATGTATTTTCTTACCGGCTTAAAATAATATTAAAAATTGAAAAATTAGGGAAAATTTTTTAAACGACCAGAATTTCATAAGTAACTCATTTGCTACTAAAAAATAGTAATTACCTATACAAATTAGGTATAATTAGTCCTAAACTGCAAAATAACAAAAAAGACGGTTTACGGAAAAATACCGAATTTTCACCGATTTTCAGGAAAACACCAAAACGACTTTTCAAGGCGCTACAATCTTCCCCCCTTAAATAAATTCGGTCCCCGAATTTAAAAATATAGCTACACGTACCTTCAAAGAGATGGGGATATTTCTTCCTCATCTCGCCCTCGGTCTCCCAGGTGACCTCCTCGCTGCTCGGGCCATGCCAAAGGTCCTTGACGGTCGATATAACTTTCGATCTCAATTTCTTCACCTGCCGATCCAGGATGGCCACCGGCTGCTCTGCAAAAGAAAGGTCGCGCTCTAGCTGGACTGTCGGGTGCTGAATCGCATGCGAAGGGTCGTGAAGGTACTTGCGGAGCATCGAAACATGGAATACAGGGTGAACATCGGGAAAGCTAGGTGGAAGAGCCAAACGATATGCAACAGCGCCGACACGCTCGAGGATCTCGAAGGGACCTACGAATCTAGGGCTAAGCTTCCCCTTTCGCCCAAAACGCATCACGCCCTTCATCGGAGAGACTCTCAGAAAAATATGGTCGCCAACTGCGAACTCTAATCTGCGACGGCGCCTGTCTGCATAAGATTTCTGCCTGCTCTGAGCCGCTCACATCCGGTCTCGGATCAACTGTATCTTCGCTGTCGTCTCCTCAACAAGCTGCGGCCCCAAAATACTGCTCTCGCTGAGCTCTGTCCAACAGACGGGCGATCTGTATCTCCTCCCATACAATGCCTCGAAAGGTGCCATCTGAATAGTATCCTGGAACCTGTTGTTGTAGGAGAACTCCACTAACGGTAAATGACGATCCCAGCTACCACCAAAGTACAAAACGCACGCTCGGAGCATGTCTTCGAGAGTCTGAATAGTCCGCTCTGACTGGCCGTCGGTCTGCGGATGAAATGCTGTGCTAAAACTGAAACGGGTGCCCAATGCCTCCTGAAGTCGCTGCCATAGTCGGCTGGTAAACTAGGTGCCTCTGTCGGACACGATACAAGTCGGTACGCCATGCAACCGCACGATCTCGTCGATGTAAAGCTGGGCATACTGAGCGAAGCTGAAAGTGGTCTTCACTGGCAGGAAGTGAGCCGCTTTCGTCAATCGATCTACGATCACCCAGATGGAGTCATACCCTCGACTGGTCCTGGGTAGACCCACAACGAAATCCATCGAAATCTGCTCCTATTTCCACTCCGGAATGGGTAACGGCTGTAGCTCTCCTGCGGGCCTCTGGTGCTCGGCCTTGACTTGCTGACAAGTCAGGCATCTCGATACAAACTCTGCGATGTCCCTCCTCATTCCGTCCCACCAATAGGTCTCTCTCATATCATGGTACATCTTGGTGGAACCGGGATGGACACTATACACTGATCGGTGTGCCTCCTCAAGAATGTCGCGCCGCAATCCATCAGCATCTGGTACACATAGTCTAGATCCATATCGTAAAATCCCCTGATCGTCAATCATGAACTCGGAAAATCTGCCTTGTCCCATCTGTGCCATGATATCTGAGCAACGGTCGTCACTGCGCTGTGCCTCATATATACGGTCAAGCAACTGTGGGCGTGCACGAACATGCGCGAGCTGTCCCCCTGTCTGAGTGAACTCGAACTCAACTCGGCTGTCGCATAAAATCTGCTAATCTGCGGACGACTGCCTCTGCTCTGCGCGAAAATGGGATAGACTGCCCCTGGGCCTCCTGCTCAAAGCATCTGCCACTACATTCGCCTTGCCTGGATGATATAAGATCTCGCAGTCGTAGTCTTTCACCAACTCCATCCAACGACACTGTCTGAGGTTCAGGTCTCGCTGCTGAAATATGTATTTTAAGCTCTTGTGGTCTGTGAATATTTGGCACGACTCGCCATATAGGTAATGTCGCCAAATCTTCAGTGCAATGACCACTGCAGCCATCTCCAAATCATGAGTGGGGTAGTTCTGTTCATGTTTCTTCAACTGCCGTGAAGCATACGCGATCTCCATGTCTTGCTGCATCAATACGCATCCTAACCCCACTCGCGAAGCATCACAGTAGACCACAAATCCGCCTGATCCCGAAGGCAAAGATAATACCGGCGCCGTAGTCAAACAAGTCTGTAGCTGCTGAAAACTGCGCTCGCACTCCTCTGTCCAAACGAAAGGAACTCCCTTCCGGGTCAAACCGGTCAAAGGTGCAGCTATACGGGAGAAGTCCTGAACAAAATGCCTGTAGTAGCCCGCCAGGCCAAGAAAACTATGGATCTCAGTAACCGATATAGGTCGGGGCTACTTCTTAACAGCCTCAATCTTCTTCGGGTCCACACATATGCCGTCTCTCGTAATCACGTGACCCAAGAATCCGACGCTGTCCAGCCAGAATGCACACTTGGAGAACTTTGCGAACAGCTGGTGCTCCCTCAGAGTCTGTAACGTAATCCGCAAGTGCTGCTCGTGCTCCTCTTTGCTCCGAGAGTACACCAAGATATCGTCGATAAATACGATGATGAACAAGTCAAGATACGGCCTGAATGTACGGTTCATCAAATCCATGAATGCTGCTGGGGCGTTGGTGAGTCCGAACGACATCACCAAAAACTCATAGTGGCCGTAGCGCGTGCGGAAAGCTGTCCTCGGTATATCCTCCTGTCGAACTCGCAGCTGATGGTATCCTGATCGCAAGTCGATCCTCGAAAAATACCCAGCACCCTGAAGCTGGTCGAAAAAATCATCAATGCGTGGCAACGGATACCTTTTCCGCACGGTAACCTTGTTCAGCTAGCGGTAGTCGATACATAAGCGCAAACTTCCATCCTTCTTCTTGACAAACAGGACCGGAGCACCCCACGGAGAAACACTAGGTCGAATAAGCCCCTTATCTAACAAATCCTGCAACTGATCCTTCAGCTCTCGAAGCGCTGCCGGGGCCATCCGATAAGGCGGTATAGAAATAGGCCCCGAGCCGGGAATCAAATCGATGCAGAACTCAACGTCGCGCTCAGGTGGTAGCCCAGGTAGCTCATCAGGGAAAACATCAGGGAACTCACAAACAACCGGGACCCGATCCAACGGTACCTCTGCAACTCGAGTATCACAAATATACGCTATGAATCCCTGACATCCCTTCCGCAAGAGCTGACCAGCGCGAAGAGACGAAATCAAGCTGGGAAGGGTGACGCTGCGGTCTCCCTGAATAACAAGGACTGGCTCTCCCAGAAAGCTAAATCTGACTGCCTTCTCACGGCAGTCCACCGAAGCATAACAAGTGGCCAGCCAGTCCATGCCCAGAAGCACATCAAAGTCCAACATATCGAGGAGTATCAAATCAACCGATGAATCCCTCTCCCCGATATGAACGGAACACAATCGAAATACAAAACGAGCGACAAACGACTCGCCTACCGGAGTAACAACAACAAGCGGATGATCTAACGACGACGACTCACGGCCCAACATCGGTGCAAAGTGTGTAGAGACGTACGAATGTGTGGAACCTGGGTCGAATAATACCCGTGCGTCAAAAGAGCAAACTGGCAAGGTACCTGTTACAACGGCATTGGATGCCTGCGTATCCTGTGGTGTCAAAGCAAATACTCGGGCCTGTCCTCTACCGATACCGGGCTGACCTCGACCTCGGCCTCTGCCTCTTCGTCCTCTCTGAACACGACCGCTGCGTCCACGGCCTCTGGGTGCACCTAACTGGCATGGAGCATCGCCTGTGGTAGGAAGTAGGGCTCTCTGAGGAGGGGGTGGTGATGGTGGTAGGGTCACATGCGGAACGGTCGCCGCTCCCTGTCGTCTCGCCGGACAGTCTCTGACAAGATGGTGCGAACTCCCGCACCCAAAACACCCTGGCGACGGCTGCTGTCCCTGGGGATATGAACCATATAACTGACCCCGTCCAAATCCCCTGCCGGGCCCATCCCTCGGAAAGAATCTGGCACGCTGCCTCTGAGACGGCACCTCGGTGCGAATCCTCTTCGGCACAGAAACGGCCGAAGTCTGTGATATGCGTGCCTCCATCCGTAATGCCGTATCCATAGCAGCTGAATAAGTGTCGTAGTGCTGGGCGCCAATGGCAAGATATAGCTGGGCATCAAGTCCCTGTACGAACCTCTTCACTATCTTCTCTTCGGTATCCACCAAATACGGAGCATATCGGGACAACTGGGTAAACTGGATGTCATACTCAGACACCGTCATCCCAGGTGTCTTGATCAAGGCCTCAAAACTACGAGCTCTGGCGTCACGAACGCTCTTCGGGAGGAAACGAGCTAGAAAGACTGCTGTAAACTCGGCCCACGTCATAGGCGGTAGACCTGCAGCTCGACCTCTCAAGACTGACTCCCACCATGTCTGCGCGAGACCCTCTAGACGGAAACTCGCAAGCTCCACCCATCGATCATCCGAACATCTCAACGAACGGCAGATCCTGGCTAAACTGTCAAGGAACGTCTTTGGGTCCTCCGCTGCCTCGGTGCCGGTGAATACTGGAGGTCTCAGCCTCATGAAATCCTGTAGTGAAACCGGGATGGTCACGGCAGTAGTAGTAGGAGCAGGTATCATAGTAGTCTGGGATGTAGTAGGTGCGTCATCCGGCCTCGGTGTACGACTGGCTGCAACTAGGGATCCTACCATCTGCCGTAGCTCCTGCATACTCCCCATCATCTGTCGCAACTCCTCCATACCAGTCTCAAGCCTATCCATACGGCCTGGGGAAGGTGGATCGGTCTGTCCCTGCGGCGTAGGCATACCACCCTGCTCAGTCCTAGTCTCGGACGAGCCAGCTCGAATCTCGTCTCGGGCGGCAGCCCTCTATGCCCTCGTAGCCTTCGGCGGCATAGTGGCTGGTACAGGAAAAAGGATAAATAAGAACAGTGCAATAGAATCATAGGATACACGAAATTGAAGAAGGAATTTCAAGCAAGTATATCCTAAAGACACTTAGGCGGAGTACCGTATCGCAAGTATGCCGCGGACATACACACGGTACGTTACCCTACTTAAGTCACTTACTCCATCTACCAAGGGTCATCCTACACTCAAAAAGGTAAAACCTATCGCTCTGATACCAACTTTGTCACGACCCGCAGGGTATGGAACGTGACTGGCACTTAAGTTTACGAAACGTCTCAAGACGTCCGTAAAATAAGTAAGCCAAAGCCAGAACCCAAAACCAAATAAGCAAAAGAGTGAAGAAAAACCAATCAATTGAAAGCGAGTTTATCAAATAAGTCATATAAAACCTTTTTAAAAACAATATCAATTTTTTCGAAAATTTCGGCAGGGTCTCCTTTGTAAATACTGACCCCCAAAATGGGTACAACAAGAATATATACAAATCCAACAAATATGGCATCCCCAAGCGGGAGCTAGCTCTTCGCCACAAGGCGGTCACAAATCCCACGCAATATAAAACAACAACATGCAAAATAAACATAAAGAAGTATGAGAAAAACAGCATGTCGACTCAAGTGGGCTTGACCCCAAAATACAGCATAAAAAGTCCACAAATCTCACAGTCTCATCTCTAGGTCAATATACAACAATACTGGTAGATACAGTAGATGGAGTACTCTAGATACAAAGAATATACAAGATGGTACAAAAATAATAATACAATCCACCTACGAGCAAAAACCTCGCGTCCTGGCAAGAGAGGCAAAAGAAGCGGTGCGCCCGCCGCTACTGTGCTGACGGAGCGGACCTGCAAAAGACTGTGGCACAACGGGGGTAAGTTGCCAACTCGTGAGTAATAAATAACATCTATAGAGGCTATCGCAAGTATGCACACAAGCATCCTAGCATCTATAATACAGGTATGGCAGGACATAATAGCAGGTATGTATGCAATATGAATATACTAGCAGGTATGAATGCAATGTGAATCAACTCATGATCTGAATGTGTAAATATAAGAATCATGTTTTTCCTTTAGGAATCTTTTTTGAAATACCAGCGCAATACCGATAAAATCAACAAGAACCTGTGTCCAGCAACGACACCTCAAAACTATCACAAATCTCATATATCCATATCATAGTATCTCTGGCCTTAGCCATCCGGCTGACCCATCTCAATATCAATATCTCATCATCTCACGGCCACGGTCGGTATCCTCTGGATATCCGTCATGCCAAACAGTCACCGGTAGGTAATCCGTCCCCTACCAGGCTCATCGTCAGCACCACGAGCTTCTTGCCCCGGGGTACTTTACCGGGCCCACCATGTACTCGAGACGGTTCATCCAACTCCTCAAAACGGGTCTCGAAAACCACAGCAAACTCATGGTGGACGACACTTACATCACTAGAAAACCGCAATTTACATATTTTAAAATTAATAAGTTTAGAAATTTTTGCTGCTTTCCCCCGAAATCCAGAAATATCATATAATCTCAAGAAATCCTCATAAGTGCATATGTCAATAATAATGAATGCATATGGTATCAATAATCAAGTTGCGATGTATGATTAATAGACTAGGCATGAACAAATAATATGATGAGGTACATGCACATGAATAGCAATCCTACGATTTCATTTTAAGGAATTAAAGGCAATAGTACAAGTTTAAGTATCAATTATAGTAAAAGGTTTCAAATTATAGGTTATCTAGTGTGGTGGCATGGAAATTACCAGGGCGTGTGTGTAAGCATGAATAGTGCTCGTGCCGCATATAAAAACCCTGGCAATGGTGCGGGTGTCCTATAGAATGGGTTCGCATATGTATGTCAATATAAGGCATGAATGTAGCAAATAATCATACAAGTATTACACCCCTAATTACTAACATTACTAAGAATCTTTTTAAGTTACTAAAACTATCGGGCGACTTGCGCCATCCAACGATAGTCCCCCGTAGATGTTACATCTTCTCACCGGAATCATTAGCTAGCCACGTCTAATCACCGCTTTCCCCTTTCATGCCGCGTCTGATGTCTCCGCGACCGAACCTGGAATTTACATCAATACCAGCATAGGGTTACATATTAAGAACGACGCAAATCCCAAACGAAAATACTAACGTTCACAAGCTAGGTACAACGTGCACAAGGTGCGCGGAACACACGCGAAAATCGCAAAAACTAACTAAAATCATCGATTTGGTCGCCCGGCAAAGCTAAAACCCGCTCACTCAAAAAAAACCGCACTCACACATCCTAAATGTCATAGGATAAGCCAATACAATCATCAAGATATCAAAATAATTCATCACATAATTTTATAACAAAACTAGTAAGCACAAACATTCCAAAAATCGGCGCAACATCGCCGTTTTGCGATAAAAAAGACTACAACCTAGCATAATCACCCAAGTCACACCATTAGATAGCCACTACACAAAATTTTAACACATTAACTATGCTTCAAAACCTATACTCCACAACCAACCCTTTCTTGATTTTTATCAATAGCAATTGCAATTAAAAAACCATACTAGAAAAACTTAAACTAACACTAATTTGAAACCCAATAGCAAGTTCACCTCTTAGATTTAGGTTAGCAAAACACTAGATAGCAAAATAAATTAATTAACCTAATAATGGTTTTCTAAGCCCTAATTAAAATTCAAGCCATGAACTAAAAAAAACTAGATTAGAAATTAGCACTAAAATTAACACTTTCAAGTTCTAATTAACACACTTTAAACTACAAATTAGTCAAGAATTGAAATTATACCTCAACTAGAGAAGAGAGGGAATAAGGTTTTGATTTGAAATTGTGAAGGAAATTGTTGATTTTTGTTGAATTTTTGGAATTTTCTTGAAGAAAATGAGAGAAAAGAGAAGGAAAAAAATAATGGAGGGGGGGGGGGGGAGCTGCTCTCGGCCAGAATTGGGAAGGGGAGGGGTGTGTGTGATTTCTGTGGAAAAATCAAAGTCAAACCCCTCTCCTAACAAGTACACCATACCTCCAAAATTAACATATTAAAAACCCTTTCAAAACACCTCATTTCATCACATGAATAAAGTCAAAGTGAGGCAAGGAAATTTCATGACCTGCTGATGGTGGGGCCAGCCTAGAGGAGGGGAGTGAGTGAGAGATATTTTACAAGGAAATTCTATGCAAAAAGACCCCCTACAAGTCCAAAATTGCAAGTTTTAGCTTAAATTCAATAAATTTCGTTTTCCATAATAAAAATTAGTTAAAACTTGAAATAAAATACTAAAAATTTATGTTACAACTAGATTTTAATTAACATGATTTTAAAGCTTAAATTTAGCCCATTTAAATTTGTATTTATCGCTAATTTAATGTATTTTCTTACCGGCTTAAAATAATATTAAAAATTGAAAAATTAGGGAATTTTTTTTAAACGACCAGAATTTCATAAGTAACTCATTTGCTACTAAAAATTAGCAATTACCTATCCAAATTAGGTATAATTAGTCTAAACTGCAAAATAACAAAAAAGACGGTTTACGGAAAAATACCGAATTTTCACAGATTTTCAGGAAAACACCAAAACGACTTTTCAAGGCGCTACACTCTAGCGATGGTTTCGTCGAAGAAATTATCGGGCTAGGTCGTCGACTTCGATGCCGAAGATGATCTACATCGAGGCAACTCAAGATCAAGCTCCAACTTCACCAAGTCATGAAACTTGTGAAGAAAACACCCTATACTACATGGCAAGTGGTAGAGAATGAAAAAATAGGATGTGGGTTCACATTGAATTTGGATTTCTCACTCTTTTTCTCATGTCACCATTAAAGGTAGCAAGGATTCTTCTTCTTCTTGAAGAAGAAGAAGAAGAAGAAAGAATATGATCAGAATTAATCAATAAAAGAAACTCAAGTGATGCATTATCATAATGCAACCATGGCTGAGTGTAGAGAATAAACTATGTTTAGGTGAATGGTTAGGTTAAGCAAAAGAAAATAAAATGGTCAAAACTTCTTGAAGCTTCAAGGAAAAAACAAAAGAAGCAACCATTTCTTTTCTTGCTAAAATGAATAAATAAATAAAGCAAATAATCAAGAAATGATAACTAAACTCTAACCATTCACTTAAACATGGTTTAAAGTAAACATACACCCAAGTTTGCATGTATCATCAAACATGATACAATCTAGTGCACAAAACTATATCATATATACAATGTGCACAACAAGTGAGAAAATCCATCTTTAAGTGAACAAATACTAGTTAATATAAAGTAATATATCTAATATATAATTATACATTAAATCATTAAATCAACACTTGATTTAACGATCCGGTCATATCGCATATGACCGACTAATATCCAATGTATCGACTTATCGAATATATCCTTGATTTGATAACTAGGTTATATCGCATACAACCAATCGATACATTAATCGCGAGAATAGAATACGGTATCACATACACGCATTATTCTCGGTCCCGCACGTATCTCATATGCGCTTCTATTTCGTTTTGCTTGAGCCAGGAAAGCTCTGTGTAGGACTCTAAAAACTTGTCAATACGCCGGCAGCAGGTGATGATCATATCAAACACCCACAAGCCGCAAGTGGTCTGCTAAACGTAAGGGCCACCCGGGTATTGAGCGATCGGAAGATCGACGAGCAAGCCCGCTCACACTCCTGTGAATCCAACCAGTAACACTTACCGTACAGTCCGGTCTCGTAGTTTGATATGTCGCATATCTCGCCTAGGGGTGGTAAACGTCAGAGCCCAATAGCTCGATAAGTCGTGTCGATATGAGGTCTATAACAGTTCGAGAAACTACTGGTAACACTTACCAGTAAATCTCAGCAACCCTGGCCAGGGATTTCCGGTTATAGCCAATCGAACACAGCGCAACATCAACTCCATATACCGGGAGAGACGAATCCCCTCCTATCGCTCATTGCCTCCATGTATTCGAGACTGTACCCAAAAACCACCGTTTTGCACGCCCCCTTAGACGTGGTAAGATGGCAATCAAAGCAGAGTGGGAATCACACAAGACTCTATGACGATCTCGGGTCTACAGACTAACCTGTACCAGTGTCACCAGAGAACTGCCATCTGACGTAAGGTATAATACCATCTGAGAGTTCTCGGCGAGTCCGTCCAGTGTACCCAGTCTCCACTGAGGTCCCGTATATCATCTCTGATGTCAAACACCAATGGATATGGGATCATCCATCGCCCATCTGAATGGGTTGAGAAGGTATACGCTAGTCTACTCTGGTATATCGATGCCCTGTCTCGATACACCCACGACTAGGGACCTTGAAGGATGTACTTATGGACTACCATGTCCCCACTAGTATGATCTGCATCATAGTCCAGCTAGTCAAGTACACATCCTAGGGGCTTTACCAACATGTAACAGAGAGACAATCAGTGTACACGTTAAGGTAAAGAGCAACCAGATAGCATACTATCATGTCGAGCAAGAAAGCCCTCCCTATATATGTCCAAGCATCCACTACAATATACATCCCATGTATAGTAATGGCCTCTAGGGCATACATATAACTAACAATCTCCCACTTGCACTAGCGCCATCTGTAGCAGTGGTTGCAATATCTAATACTCAACCATCCCATATAAGTCTCTCTCTGGGAAAAGGCCTTTGTGAATGAATCCGCCGTGTTGTCTTCTGAGTCTACTCTCCTAACCTCGATCCGCTGGAGATCAACCATCTCCATGATCAGGTGATACTGCCTTAGAATATGTCTGGATCACTGATGGGATGGACATTCTCTGGGAAAAGCCACAACTCCATTGTCACACAATGAGAGGAACTAAGTTCATCTCATGAACTAATATACACCCAGACAGCCTCTTTGGTAGCATCTTAAGTAGCGATGTATCTAGCCTTTATCGTCTCGTATGCCACGGTATTTAGCTTGGAACTCTTCCAACATACCGTCCCTTTACTAAGGGTAAAGACAATGCCTGTGACTGACTTTCAGTCATCCTTATCACTCTGGAACTTTCCAGTGATTCTCCCTAGGATTGATTGATACCATCTTATTACAACTAGTGAGAATCCTAACATCCAATTACTTCTATCTCATAGATCATAACTCAGGATTTAGGAGGTATCGCTTTGATCCTATATGGAGAATCCTTGTGATAAGTGGAGATTGACCGAGCGTAGCATAGGAAACTCCTTCCCCATCAAGAGTATGTCATCCATGTACTCTACGAGGATCACCACCATACTCCCTACTACCTTTTTGTATATACAAGGTTCATGTACCATTTTGATGAAGTCAAACTCTTTGACTACCACAACAAAACAGACGTTCCAACTCTGCGATGCCTGGTTTATCCCATAAAGCAACTTGTGCACGTTTTCGCTGCTCCGACTGTCTACGAAGCCCTCTGGCTGTGTACTTATAGACGCCCTCTTCTAAAACATCATTTAGAAAAACTGTCATGACACCCAACCACCAGATATCGTAGTCATGGTATGTAGCCATGGCAAGTAGGATCTGGATGGACTTAAGCATAGCTACTGGAAAAGGTTTCATCATTTTCCACGCCTGGTCGATGTCAAAAACCTTTAACAAGTCTAGCTTCGAAAGTCTCAACTTTTCCATCTACACCAAGTAATCTTCTCAAGATATACTTGCTCCTGATGGGGATTTAACCTTTCAGATAATGCAGCCAAATTCCATACTTTGTTGGTGTACATGGATTCCATCTCAGATCGCTAAGCACCCAGCTATTCTTACAGAGTCCCTACTCTCGATGGCCTGCTCGAAACTAGTTGGGTCATCATCTCATGATGCAATCCTCTCTCCCACTGTCATAGAGAAACCAAAATATCTCTCACGTGGGTGAGGAACCCTATTAGATCGGCGGAGAGGCTGAGGTTCGTTGGTTGCTATTGAATCCTTTGGTTCTACCAAATCATCAGCTGCAGTTTGAATAGCTGGAACCCTTCCAGTTCTACATAACAGATCTTGCCTCGAGTTTGTCCGGATTTTGCTTTTTAGACATAGGCTGGACAACCCCAAATCTTAACAAACTTAAGATATGGACTCTTCCCTTTCCATATCACATATGAAGTGGTAGGCAATTGATTTGATTGGAACCCTGTTCAATAGGTATGCAGCTTCTCAAGCGCAAAACTCCCAAAAGGAAATAGGAAACTCAGTAGTACTCATCATAGAGCACACCATATCATATAGGGTGTGATTGCTCCGCCCCGATACACCGACATGCTGTGGTGTATACGGAGGAGTAATGCTGAGAGAGAATCTCATTCTCCTTTAGAAAAGTCCAAGAATTCCGTGCTCAAGTATTCTCCTCCTTGATCACATCAAAGGACATAATACTTATACGCGTTTTGGTTCTCTACTTCTTACTTATATTCTGTGAATATCTCAAAAGGTTCGGACTTGTGTTTCAACAGGAACATATGACTGAATCTTGAGAGATCATCAGAGAATGTAATGAAGTACAAAGAACCGGTCTTGGCATGTGTAGACTGGAGACTTTACATACATCAACATGTATCAATCCCAAGAGTTTACTAACTCTTTCTCTGTTTCCAGTAAACGGAGCTATGGTCATCTTATCTTTGTGACATGACTGGCAAGTTTCACAAGATGTAAATTCAAACTGATTTAAATATGCATCTATATGTAAGTTCAGCTAGTCGGGTCGCATTGATATGACCTAGTCTACAATACCTCAAGAAGAATTCATTCATTTCTGAACTCTTCCTCTTGTGTGTGTTCTGTATACTAAGAACTGTAGTTTGATTTAGAACGTTAATGCTTTTAGATAACGTGCCTGAACCGATCAACTTTTGATATAAGAAATGTTCAAAACATAATCCAACAATACAAAATTATATGCTTTCTTTATTAAATAAAGAGATTGATATGATTTTGTATATCAGGTTCTGTATCTAATAGCATTTGTTCAGAATCAATGTATAGTAAATACAGGGCGACAGTGACCAACAGACTTGGCTGCAACACTTTCACCGTTTTCTGTCTCATGAAACTTATCATCCGTTCTCAGTTCTTTACTTAACTGTAGCCCATGTAACAGATTACATATGCGGGATCCTGATCCGGTATCACATACCCAGGACGTAAAGGATACTGAGAAACAATTCTCTGCAATGAACACACCCGAAGATGATGCATCAGTATGCACTTTCTTCGTTTGGACGGCACGGGAATTCTGGTGATCCCCTAATTCCTGCTCGGTCTTATAACAATTATAAGTTGGAGCGGGACCAACGTTTCCCAGCTCAGTATAACAAGCGGGTTCGGTCAATACATCCGTATTATTATGTTGGTTAAGGCGTGATATGGTCGCTACCTAGAGAGAGAGAAGAAAACACTCAGTGTATGCTCTTGCAAGATCTGATTGGTTATTATTTTATCTAATCAGGATGGTTCCCACTGTTTTTATCAAATCTTCCTTCAAACCCTAAAAGGAAAGACTAGCCGGGATTAATTACACGCTACAAGTTCGCCAATCATTCAGCCACGCCAGTGTCGGTACTTTGAGGGAGGTCCCCCGTGCTTTCGCACAAACCTAATTAATGTAAACCTCGTTTTCCCAGAGACGTAACATCGTTGACACCTTTCTAGACATCTACTTGATCGGCTAATTGTAATGTGTAAAACTCTCCAAGGAGTAACTCTTACTCGCAGCGAGTATCGGGATCCAACTATCTCATAGAAGGTATGCAATCTCATTGCAAATTTCAACACCTGAAATTCCCGATAATTTTGCCCCTAGCGTTCTATGACCTTGACGAATGCCAAACAACCCATAGTCCACTAGTCGAGTTCAACCCGTACATTTCTTGATTGAATTAAACCCACCCGCACGACCCTTGACGAATGCCAAACAACGCCGTACGAATACCCTAATCCAATCAGCATCATATGCATAAGCAGATAAATAATAGTTAGCTACCGCACACTACGCCTTGACGAATGCCAAACTACCGCAGCACGAATACTAACCAGTACTTATCTGAAATGACGGAGGGCTACGACAGGTTTTTCTGAAAACCTATTGCGTAATGAACTTGATATCGTTGTAGAATCAAATGATTTTAAAATGGAATGTTTTTGAGGCTTTTCTAGTTTTGCTAAAGGGGTCACTCCCGGTGAAGGGATCGTCGGCCCTTTCCTCGTCGAATGAGGTGCGGGATATATCATATATATCACTGTGCAAACCAGAAACTATAGAAGCAATCAAAAGACAAACCGAGTGTGTAGCATCTGCCAGTAATTGCTAAAGGGGTC
Organism: Agapanthus africanus; assembly: GCA_030015575.1. NCBI lineage: Eukaryota > Viridiplantae > Streptophyta > Magnoliopsida > Asparagales > Amaryllidaceae > Agapanthus > Agapanthus africanus. Next base: position 291,182,381 of record CM057345.1, read on the forward strand.
ACTCCCGGTGAAGGGATCGTCGGCCCTTTCCTCATCGAATAAGGTGCAGGACATATCATATATACCGCTGTGCAAAGCAAGAACTGCAGCTACCTATTTTATTTTTGAAATTCGATTTTACAACATCTTTAGGTTTCTTTTACTTTCATTAATCATATTAATGAAGTCCCATCATTTAATTCACCTAAACATCACAGATAAATACGACGTACACTTATGCCATCCGTGTTCGCCTCGATGTCCCCTCGTGCACCGTTAGGTTAGGTGACTAACGGCAGAGCGGGGCAGGGCTAGCGCGGGTGTAAAACATAAGTAACCTCTATATAATATATCATATATACTATATACAGTATCCATCACAGAACATCAAATGATCACATCACAGATATCGCAGCAGAAGAATCATATGAAACATTGGATATACAAGGACGTCCGTGTTTTCAATACGAGCCAGTATAAAACACGGATTCTACGGTCGCGATGAATAGCCAAAACCCACACCCTAGACCCCTACGAGAGCGGCAAGCAACCCTACCAATTCTAGAGTTAGGAGACCCGGACTCGACTCCTCGAGTTGGTCTCCCACTGGACTCCACAACCCGGTTAGTTGTGCCCTCCTCCTTGGGTCTATCCTAGTGCGGAAAAGTAAATAATATACACAAGGTGACATCTTCCGCAACCTGGAAGTGCCCCAATAAAAGATTATTACATAAAAGTTTTTACATGAATGAAAATGAAAAACACTCATCTCACATAAAAAAACCCCGGCTATTCAAACACGACGATCCAATATAACATATCCAGCAACACATAACATCACATGTCATCGACGTAAGTAAATATGCGCATCCCAATTGTCGTTGACATATACCAACAAAACCGGCGATATCACATATTACACTTACGGTCGCAGAAAAGAAAGTGTAAAACCACAACAGTTGGAATCCGCAAACTCTTTAGACATCGCATGCCTAATCAAATGAATTCCTTAGACATCGCATGCCTAACAATTATAAACCCCGCATTTTAGTCTCATTATTGAAAACACTTTTCAATAACAAGTCGGGCAATTCAACAGGATTCCCGATATTCTGATCGAATGCTCGTCGCAAACATTAGTAGACGGCCGCACCCCCGATACCGTCGACGAAGTGCACCAAGGCGGAACACCGTTGCCGCGAGCACCCGAACGGATGCTTTCGGCGACGGGGTTCTCCTACAGTCACTTGGTCGGGGCTATGGGGTGTAGCTGTCTATTAAGTTTACCCGGCGAGTATCCGCGTACACTACGTGATTGCGACGGACTTTTGATCGCATCAAAATTCCGTGGCAACCGATCAGGTGAGACTAAACTGCTATGTTTATAGCATTCATATTAGTTATCTCATAACTACTTGTGAATTCCAAATATTGTATCAAATTCCAGATATATAGAAAATGTTAAACTTTTCGATCGAACAATCAAACTCCCAAGTTTTCCCGAAACAGCTCAACACATGAAATAAGTTTAAAAACATTCACTTCATGCCTCAGTACCAACGATACAGCCGTAGAAGGGTCAAGCCAACGCCTCACATGTGGCACGCCGTACTGCCCCAAACCCTAAAGTTCAAAGGGCAGTTCAAGACGATCAAATAATCGAGTTAAGGTTTGTTGTCTTCTAGAGGGTCCATCGTGTTACTTGCATTACTTAGAACGTTCTTAAACTACGGAAAGATCCAACACTTGGAAATTTCCAAACAGGGGAAAAATTGGGTATTTATATCTGGTCGAACTTTTTAACATATTCTAAATTATCCGGAAAAACACAGACAAAGTTAAATATTCTGATCGAATCATCGAACTCCCAATACAACCCAGAAAACCCAACACTTGAGTATATATTAAAAATTCCCAGAAAATACAGCATTAAAAGAAAGAAATTACTGTGCAAAAATTATTGAAAATTGCGACTGTATGGCCGCGGAACCGCCGCACAAGCCATGCTCGTGCCGCGGTTCCGCGGCGGTTTAGTCGACTCACGCGCTCGTTTTGCACAGTAACCCTTAGAAAACCCTGCTAATTTTTCTGCATATTTTTAATTTTGAAAAATCCACATTTTCAGAAAATGTACAGAGAAGGGTTTGAATTAGGGTTTCGGGGTTCGATCGGATTTCTAACATCGTCTACACTTCGCCTAAGGGTCTAGCTAGGCTCTGATACCACTGTAGGGTTCCTAGGCACACTCTAGAGGTCTCACAAGGCATCAACCATGCCAAATTCAAAATTTTCCGGTGCCGAGAAACCCTAATGCGATCGTTAACTAGAGTTTAGGCGAAAACAAATGCGAATAAACAACTTTACTCTAAAGTGAAAAAGACTACAACCTTTGTAGATCCGGTCCTCCACTTCCTTAGCTCCGTGATGATGTCCCTCCGCTGCGATCATCGGATCCCGGACTCTAGCGATGGTTTCGTCGAATAAATGATCCGGCTAGGTCATCGACTTCGATGCCAAGATGATCTATGTCGAGGCATCTCAAGGTCAAGCTCCAACTTCACCAAGTCATGATACTTGTGAAGAAAACACCCTATACTACATGGCAAGTGGTAGATGATGAAGAAATAGGAAGTGGGTTCACTTTGGATTTGGATTTCTCACTCTTTTTCTCATGTCACCATTAAAGGTAGCAAGGTTTCTTCTTCTTGAAGAAGAAGAAGAAGAAGAAGAAGAAGAAGAAAGAATACAATCAGAATTAATCAATAAAAGAAACTCAAGTGATGCATTATTATAATGCAACCATAGTTGAGTGTAGGGAATAAACTATGGTTAGGTGAATGGTTAGGTTAAGCAAAAGAAACAAAAATGGTCAAAGCTTCTTGAAGCTTCAAGGAAAAAACAAAAGAAGCAACCATTTCTTTTCTTGCTAAAATGAATAAATAAATAAAACAAATAATCAAGAAATGATAACTAAACCCTAACCATTCACTTAAACATGGTTTAAAGTAAACATACACCCAAGTTTGCATGTATCATCAAACATGATACAATCTAGTGCACAAAACTATATCATATATACAATGTGCACAACAAGTGAGAAAATCCATCTTTAAGTGAACAAATACTAGTTAATATAAAGTAATATATCTAATATATAATTATACATTAAATCATTAAATCAACATTTGATTTAACGATCCGGTCATATCGCATATGACCAACTAATATCCAATGTATCGACGTATCGAATCAATCCTTGATTCGATAACTAGGTTATATCGCATACAACCAATCGATACATTCATCGCGAGAATAGAATACGGTATCACATACACGCATTATTCACGGTCTCGCACATATCTGTTAGTTATATGTATGCCCTGGAGGCCATTACTATACATAGGATGTATATTGTAGTGGATGCTTGGACATATATAGGGATGACTTTCTTGCTCGATATGATAGTATGCTATCTGGTTACTCTTTACCTTAACGAGTTCACTGATTGTCTCTTTGTTACATATTGGTAAAGCCCTTACGATGTGTACTTGACTACCTAGACTATGATGCGGATCATACTAGTGGGGACGTAGCAGTCCATAAGTACATCCTTCAAAGTCTCTAGTCGTGGGTGTATCGAGACGGGGCATCGATATACCAGAGTAGACTAGCGTATACCTTCTCGACCCATACAGATGGGCAATGGATGATCCCATATCCATTGGTGTTTGACATCAGAGATGATATACGGGTGCTCAGTGGTGACTGGGTACACTGGACGGACTCGCCGAGAACTCCCAGATGGTATTATACCTTACGTCAGATGGGAGTTCTCTGGTGACACTGGTACAAGTTAATCTGTAGACCCAAGATCGTCATAGAGTCTTGTGTGATTCCCACTGTGCTTTGATTTCCATCATACCACGTCCAAGAGAGCTTCCAAAAAGGTGGCTTTTGGGTACAGTCCCGAATCACATGGAGGCAATGAGCGATAGGAGGGGTTTCGTCTCTCCCGGTATAGGGAGTTGATGTTGCGCAGTGTTCGATTGGCTATAACAGGAAGTCCTTGGCCAAGGCTGCTTTAGGGATTTACTGGTAAGTGTTACCAGTAGTTTCTCGACCCGTTATGAGCCTCATATCGACACGACTTATCGAGTTATTGGGGTCTGACGTTTACCACCCATAGACAAGATATGCGACATATCAGACGAATAGACCGGAATGTACGGTAGTGTTACTGGTTGGATTCACAGGAGTGTGAGCGGGCTTGCTCGTTGATCTTCTGATCGCTCAATACCCGGGTGGCCGTTGTAAGTCCGTGTTGCCCACCCCGGTGCTTACGGGGAGGCGGAAAACATAATAAAAATTGGATTTTTATCAACTATAGGCAACATGGACTATGCTTTAAGGATCTTTGCTAAACATAAACTTGCTAACCCTAACTACAAAGTAGCTAAGTGATGGAAAGGTTATACCTTGAGCTCAAAGTCCTTCTCTCCTTGCTCCTTGGAATGGTTGAAAGAGTTCACCTTGCTTGTCTCCTCCCGTCAAAGAACGATCCACCCGAAAGCCACTACCTTTAGCTTCAACTCCAAGCTAGGAGTAACTAGAGTGCAAGAAATGCTAAGACTTGAACCCTAGAAGAGAGTAGAGAGGATCAAGTGAAGGTTTTTCTCAAGCTTTTTGTTTCTCAACACATGAGAGGGAGAGAGCTTGAGGGAGAGGATGAGCAAGAGAGAGAAATGATATGAGAGAATGAATTATTAGTGAGCCATTCTCACTAATATGTGTGGATAATTTTAATTGAATAATTAGCTTGAAAATTGTCATGGTAAATCATGACATGACCATTATCATTTCAATTTTGCAAAGATCAAAGAGCATCTTCCAAAAGAAATGATGATGGTCAAAGTGTCAACCTTGGTCAACAAGTTAATGAAGTCAAAAGGTCAACAACAACAACCATGCACAATTATTAAGCTAATTACCAATTAACTATAATTCACACAAAAGCAAAAGGGTTAATAAAATGACAATAGCCATTAACCCTAAACAAGGTCCTCTCCCTCAATCTCAAGCATCTGTGCATACGCACCCGCATTCGTGATCCGAGGAACACGAATACCCTGAGAAAAACCAATCTCAAATCATATACTAGGATCCGGCTTAAACCAAAGCCCGCTAGTATAAACTGTCCGGACAGCAAACGTGCACAAGTGCGCGAATGTGAACGAACCCTGTCGCAAAACCATGCGACCTCTACTCATTTTGCCTAAAGGCGAATAGCTCTCTGTGTGGGACTCTAAAGACTCGACACTACGCTGGCAGTGGGTTTAACCACAGACCGCAAGCGGCACTAGCTGTACGTAACGGTCCCCAGGTAGATGTCGATAAGAAGACTGACGAGGTGAACCCCATCTGCACTCCTACTGAGCCTGTATGTGACAGTCTCCGTACAGTCCGGTCTGTTCGTCTGATACATCGCATGGCGGGCCTAGGGGGGCGGTGAACGTCAGTCCCCTAATAGCGGTACAAGTCGTGTCGGAGTGTAGCCCAGAACACCCTGAGATAACACTGGAAACCTACCAGTATATCTCGCTTGCCCTGGCCAGGGACTACTCGTGTAATGGCTCTCCTGGACACAGCGCGATGTCAACCCCCAATACCGGGAGAGACGAATCCTGTCTAACCGTCACTGCCTCCAAGTGCTTCGGGACTGCACCCAAAAACTACCTGTTTGCACGACTCCTTCAAGCCGTGGTAGGGTAGTAATCAAAGTGCAGTGGGAACACACTCGAGGCGAAGTGACAGTGTCAAGTCAGCGGACTAAGCTGTACTCATGTCACCTGGGAACTGATAACTGACGATAGGTATATTACCAACCAACAGTTCCCGACGAGTCCTGTCCAGTGTACTCGTAACCTAACGAGCACCCGCATACTATCCCAAGTACGACGTACTAACGGCTGTGGGACAGACCGTCTCCCACACTGGGATGAGAAGCGCATACGCTAGTCTACTCCGGAGTATCGATGCCCTGTCTCGATAGTCCAACGACCAGGGACCTGTATAAGGATGTGCTTATAGATTACCCAGCTCCCACGAGTGCGAGCGCCATCACAACGCTGGTAATCAAGCAAAGATCCTAAGGGCTCTACTAATATGTATACCAGCAATATGCTAAAAGAAACACATGCACATATTAAAGCAGAGACAAACCAAGTAGCATACTACCATTTCGAGCAAGATTGTATATACAACTGTGAATATCCCAAGCTTCCATTAAGTAATACAAACTAGTATGATACAGTAATGGCCTCTAGGGCATATACACTAACAATCTCCCACTTGCACTAAGGCCATGTACTGGCGTATCGAAGACCTATCATCTCGATCAGCCGCTCGAACTGAGTCTGGGGCAAGGCCTTGGTGAATGGATCTGCTGTGTTATCCTCTGATGCAACTCTCCGGACCTCGATCTCCTGGCGATCCACAATCTCCCTGATCAGGTGATACCGCCTTAAGATGTGTCTGGATTTCTGATGGGACCTGGGTTCCTTCGCTAAAGCTATAGCCCCGTTGTTGTCGCAATACAGAAGTATTGGGTCAACAATGGACGGAACCACCTGAAGTTCTTTCAAGAACTTCCTCATCCAGACAGCTTCTTTTGCGGCATCAGATGCAGCGATGTATTCCGCTTCCATCGTCGAGTCTGCAACGGTTTCCTGTTTGGAGCTCTTCCAACACACCGCCCCTCCAATGAGGGTAAAGACAAAACCCGACATGGACTTGGAATCATCCTTGTCACTCTGGAAGCTGGAGTCAGCAAAGGCCTCAATCTGCAGGTCTTTTCCGCCATACACCAAGAACATCTCCTTAGTCCTTCTCATGTACTTGAGAATGTTCTTTACTGCTATCCAATGTTTCTCCCCTGGGTTTGACTGATACCTGCTTACCACACTCAGTGCATAAGCCACATCCGGTCTGGTACACAACATCGCATACATTATAGAGCCTACCGCAGAAGCGTAGGGTATAATAGACAAGCGATCCCTCTCCAAATCAGTCTTGGGAGACATCTCTTTGGAGAGGGTGATCCCGTGACAAGCCGGTAAATTACCGCGCTTGGAATCTTCCATACTGAATCTCTTCAGTATGGTGTCGATGTACCTGGACTGCGAGAGTCCTAATATCCTCTTGGATCTGTCACGGTAGATCCGGATACCCAGAATGTATGAGGCATCACCCAGGTCTTTCATGGAGAACCTGTGTGACAAGAACCCCTTGACAGATTGTAGCATAAGAATGTCATTTCCTATTAAGAGAATGTCATCCACGTATAAAACGAGGAATACTACAGTTCTCGCTACAAATCTACAATAGATGCATGGTTCATCTGGATTTTTGATAAAGCCAAATTCTTTGACCGTCTCATCAAAACAGATGTTCCAACTCCGCGATGCCTGCTTGAGTCCATAAATGGACTTGAGCAACTTGCACACCTTTCCGCTACTTCCACCCTGAATGAAACCCTCTGGCTGGTCCATATAGACACACTCCTCTAAATGACCATTTAGAAAGGCTGTCTTTACGTCCATCTGCCAAATCTCATAATCGTGGAAAGCAGCGATGGCAAGAAGGATCCGAATGGATTTCAGCATAGCTACTGGAGAAAAGGTTTCATCATAGTCCAAACCAGGTCGCTGACGAAAACCCTTTGCTACCAGTCTAGATTTATAGGTCTCAACCTGTCCATCTACACCAATCTTCCTTTTGAAGATCCACTTGCATCCTACGGGTTTTACCCCGTGTGGAGCAATGTCCAACGTCCATACTTTGTTGGTGTACATGGACTCCATCTCGGTCCGCATTGCATCCAGCCATTTTACCGAGTCGACGCTCTGAATGGCTTGCTGGAAGCTAGTAGGCTCATCACAATCTATGATGCAGTCCTTTCTATCCCCGTCAATGAGAAAACCGTAGTACCTCTCGGGCGGATGAGACTGCCTACTACTCCTGCGGAGTGGCGTAGGAATGTCCTGTTCTTTTGAACCTTCTGGTTCCACTAAACTTTCAGTAATAGTTTGTGGTTCTGGAATTTCTTCCAGTTCTATTGCGCTCCCACTTATTTCTTTTTCTAAAAACTGATGTTCCAGAAAATGGGCATTACGAGAAACAAGGACTTTTTGTTCCTCTGCGTAATAGAAAAGATACCCCCTGGAATTCTTTGGGTATCCCACAAACTTGCACAGTACTGAGCGAGCCTCGAGCTTGTCCGTATGCTGCTTTTTGACATAAGCTGGACATCCCCAAATCTTCAAGTATTGAAGATAGGGTTTCTTCCCACTCCATAACTCATATGGTGTGGTAGGCACAGTCTTAGTGGGAACACGGTTCAAAAGATATGCAGCTGTTTCTAGCGCATATCCCCAGAATGATCGCGGTAACTCAGCGTTACTCATCATGGACCGTACCATATCCAATAGGGTTCGGTTCCGTCTCTCCGATACACCGTTATGTTGCGGAGTGTATGGAGGAGTAAGCTGAGAGAGAATTCCATTCTCTTTTAAGTAATTCAGGAATTCGGCACTTAAGTATTCTCCTCCTCGATCCGATCTTAGGATCTTGATACTTTTGCCTGTTTTTTTTTCTACTTCATTCTTATATTCCTGGAACTTATCAAAAGCTTCGGATTTATGCTTCATTAAGAAGACATGTCCGAATCTTGAGAAATCATCCGTAAAAGTTATGAAGTAAGAAAAACCGCTTCGCGCATGTGTAGACATTGGACCGCACACGTCGCTGTGTACGAGTCCCAAGAGCTCGCTCGCTCTTTCTCCGTGTCCAGAAAACGGAGCCTTTGTCATCTTTCCTTTAAGACAGGATTGACAAGTTGCATACGATTGATATTCGAACGGATCTAATTATCCTTCAGTATGTAACTTAGTCAATCTTCTCTCATTGATGTGACCCAGTCTACAATGCCATAAGAAAGTTTTATTAATTTCTGGAGACTTTCTTTTGTGTGTATTCTGGATATTGAAAACCTGTGGTTGGTTTAAAACGTATATACCGTTGTTCAATGTACCTGACCCAATCAACACTTGATTAAGGTGAATGTTCACTACATTACTTACAAATGCAAATTCATAACCTTCTTTAGATAATAAAGATACAAAAATGATATTACAGGTTGCATTTGGTACATAATAACAACTACGCAAAACCAAAAAGTGTCCATCTGATAATCCCAGGTGATAGTCCCCCACGGCCTCAGCATCCATGCTAGCACCGTTCGCAACTCTGAGGGTCATGTCACCTGCCTTCAAAACTCTACGCTTTCTCAACGCCTGCAAAGAATTACAGATATGAGATCCTGATCCGGTATCCAATACCCAGGATGTAGAGTTTATTGATAGACATTTTTCAATAACATACACACCTGAAGCTGAAGCTGCAACTCGCTTCAAATCCTGTGTTCTGGCTTTCCAAGCCTTGCAATCTTGTTTCCAGTGACCACTTTTGTGACAATAGAAGCATTCTTCCTTCCCCACCAGCTTCCCCGCTACCTTTGTTGCTTTACCCTTTCCCTTCGTATCCACTTTACCGACACCGCCTCTTGGTTTGGCGGAGGCTTTCTTCTTCTTGCCCTTGGCTTTCGCCCTGGACATAGAAGAGGAAGATCCTCCTACAAACAAAGTGGATGTCTCCCTACCCTTCTGTAGGGTGCCCTCAGCAGTCCTCAACATGTTCAGAAGTTCGGCAAGTTCAACCTCCTTTCCTTGCATGTTGAAGTTAAGAATGAACTGGGCGTAAGTGGAAGGAAGGGACTGGAGAATCAAATCGGTATAGAGTTCATTCTCCAACGTGGTCCCAAGGTCCGCGAGCTCCTCTATGTAGCCGATCATCTTAAGCACGTGGTCCGCTACCGATGATCCGACGGCCAACCTTGCCGAAAAGAGCTTCTTCGACACTTCGTATCTTGCGATACGAGACTGCTCTCCATACAGTTCTTTTGTATGGAGAAATATGGACTCTAGGTCCATATTCTCGTGCCTCCTCTGATGTTCGTTGTCCATCGAGGCTAGTACGAGGCATCTGGCCCTCGCGCAATCTATCTCCCATGTCTTACGGATTTCTACATCCGCGACGCTGGAGGTGGGACCTGGGACAGGGGGAGCTTTGGTGGTAAGTATATACCCCAGCTTGTCATAAGTGATAGCCATCTTGACATTCCTGAGCCAATCTTTGTAGTTTGGCCCTGTCAATATGTTTTTATCTAATAGTAACTTAAGTCCGGTCATCTTGAATGGTCGCTGCAATTAGGAGAGAGAAAAGAAACACTTTAGCATGATGCTCTTGCAAGTTTAGAGTGGTTTTTAATTTGTCTAAACTGGATGGCTCCCACTGTCTCTCGAATCCCTTCTCAAACCGTAAAGAAAAGGATTAGCCGGGATCATTCTCACCGTACAATACTTGCTTAACCGTTCAGCCAGGCCAGTGTCGGTACTTCGAGGGAGGTTTTCCAACGCTTTCGCGAAGTTCCTTAATTAAGTAACCTCTTTTCCCTGTGGGCGTAGCCCCGCTAACACTTTTCTAGGCACCTACTAGGTTTATAGCATTGATCGTTAAGTGAGAGTTTTCCCGAGGAGTAGCATATACTCACAGTAGGATCGGGATCCAAATATCATCGCGTGATAAAGCCGAAGGAATCCTACCAGAATTATCACACTCCAAATGGTATGCAGTGCTAGCAAGTTTCAGTACTTATGAAACTCCCGATGTAGATTTTTTCCCCATGCTCTTATGACCTTGGCGTGAGGTCAAAATGTCATAAGTCACATGTCAAGTTCTTCCCATCATTATCCTGGTTAATTTGAACCCACCCGTACCTACCCTTGACGTAGGCCAAAACGGCAGTACGACTGTCTCAAATCAACGCATTCTATCTATGCAACGGATAAATATCCGGCAGCTACCAATCACTATGCCTTGGCGTGAGGTCAAAATACATAGCTTGAATACAACCGAATATTTAACCGAAATGATGGAGGGCTACGGATGGTTTTGGCGAAACCGTGAACGTAGTGAACTTGATATAATCGATGGAACGAGATAGCTTTTAAAAAGGAGTGGTTCAAGCTCCGCGTTTAAAAGTTTTAGTTTTGAAAAGAACCGAGTGGTTTTCAAAGTGTTCCAATCGACTTTTACTTGGTTTATTTCTTGCATTAGTTCTTTTAATGCGTCCCATCATTTAATCCTACCATTGCAGAAAACAACCAAAATATGACGTACGCTTATGCCATTCGCATTCGCCACGGGGCCCCGTCATCACCCGTTAGGTTACTTAACTAACGACAGAGCGGGGGCTGGGCTAGCGCGGCTGTAAAACATAAGCAACGCCTAAATAGTTATTATATATAAATATATAGCAATGATAGACATTACAGATCACAGATGAATATATTGGATATACTAGGAATCCGCAATGCGTTCGAGCCTGCAACGCAAAGCGGATTACACGGTCGCGGTGAATAGCCAATACCCCACCCAAGACCCCTACGGGTGCGGCAAACTACCCGCCAAGCACCCGAAGCGAAACAACCTCCCTCACCACCGTGAGTAGGCCACTCGGCACTTCGGGATACCCGGTAGTTTGTGCACCCCCTCCATGGGTCTATCCTAGGAGCAAAAACAGTAAAAAGAATTATACAATGACGGCTACAACCCCGACCCGGTTGTGCGGCCATACAAATAATATTATTACATCAATTTACATGTTACAAATGAATGAAAGAAAAATAACGCTCATCTCACATCCAACCCGGCTATTCACCCGCGACAATCCAATTCATTCATATCCACAAACCAACAACAATCACAGATCACAGAGATGTATAACCCCGACTAATCGACTTATAGCGATTAGCCGACGTTCAATACATACAAGCATCACAGATATAACCGATATAGTTAAAGTGTAGTGAAGTTCCGAAAAAATACGGATTTATAGGCCCCCAAAAGTATATTTTAGTTCTGGAAAATCTGGGCACATATAACATATCCTAAAAATCCTAAAACCAACACAGAAACATACTGCACCAAAAACGATGCAGAGAGGGGACAAGACGGCCGCGCTTCCGCGGCAAGAGCTTCCTCTTGCCGCGGATCCGCGGTTCTCTAGTCGCCTCTCTGGTTCGTCTTTGGTGGTGTTTTACACAAAACCCTGAGATAATTTTTGGTATATAACAAATTTTATTTTGACCAGAAAAAAAATTAACAGAAACTTGGCGTTTTGCGAGTTTGGTTTTTCGATTTTCCGGTTTTGAAAGTTCGTTACACTTAACTACTTAGATAGTTTAGGTTTAGTTAGGCTCTGATACCACTGTAAGTCCGTGTTGCCCACCCCGGTGCTTACGGGGAGGCGGAAAACATAATAAAAATTGGATTTTTATCAACTATAGGCAACATGGACTATGCTTTAAGGATCTTTGCTAAACATAAACTTGCTAACCCTAACTACAAAGTAGCTAAGTGATGGAAAGGTTATACCTTGAGCTCAAAGTCCTTCTCTCCTTGCTCCTTGGAATGGTTGAAAGAGTTCACCTTGCTTGTCTCCTCCCGTCAAAGAACGATCCACCCGAAAGCCACTACCTTTAGCTTCAACTCCAAGCTAGGAGTAACTAGAGTGCAAGAAATGCTAAGACTTGAACCCTAGAAGAGAGTAGAGAGGATCAAGTGAAGGTTTTTCTCAAGCTTTTTGTTTCTCAACACATGAGAGGGAGAGAGCTTGAGGGAGAGGATGAGCAAGAGAGAGAAATGATATGAGAGAATGAATTATTAGTGAGCCATTCTCACTAATATGTGTGGATAATTTTAATTGAATAATTAGCTTGAAAATTGTCATGGTAAATCATGACATGACCATTATCATTTCAATTTTGCAAAGATCAAAGAGCATCTTCCAAAAGAAATGATGACGGTCAAAGTGTCAACCTTGGTCAACAAGTCAATGAAGTCAAAAGGTCAACAACAACAACCATGCACAATTATTAAGCTAATTACCAATTAACTATAATTCACACAAAAGCAAAAGGGTTAATAAAATGACAATAGCCATTAACCCTAAACAAGGTCCTCTCCCTCAATCTCAAGCATCTGTGCATACGCACCCGCATTCGTGATCCGAGGAACACGAATACCCTGAGAAAAACCAATCTCAAATCATATACTAGGATCCGGCTTAAACCAAAGCCCGCTAGTATAAACTGTCCGGACAGCAAACGTGCACAAGTGCGCGAATGTGAACGAACCCTGTCGCAAAACCATGCGACCTCCACTCATTTTGCTTAAAGGCGAATAGCTCTCTGTGTGGGACTCTAAAGACTCGACACTACGCTGGCAGTGGGTTTAACTACAGACCGCAAGCGGCACTAGCTGTACGTAACGGTCCCCAGGTAGATGTCGATAAGAAGACTAACGAGGTGAACCCCATCTGCACTCCTACTGAGCCTGTATGTGACAGTCTCCGTACAGTCCGGTCTGTTCGTCTGATACATCGCATGGCGGGCCTAGGGGGCGGTGAACGTCAGTCCCCTAATAGCGGTACAAGTCGTGTCGGAGTGTAGCCCAGAACACCCTGAGATAACACTGGAAACCTACCAGTATATCTCGCTTGCCCTGGCCAGGGACTACTCGTGTAATGGCTCTCCTGGACACAGCGCGATGTCAACCCCCAATACCGGGAGAGACGAATCCTGTCTAACCGTCACTGCCTCCAAGTGCTTCGGGACTGCACCCAAAAACTACCTGTTTGCACGACTCCTTCAAGCCGTGGTAGGGTAGTAATCAAAGTGCAGTGGGAACACACTCGAGGCGAAGTGACAGTGTCAAGTCAACGGACTAAGCTGTACTCATGTCACCTGGAAACTGATAACTGACGATAGGTATATTACCAACCAACAGTTCCCGACGAGTCCTGTCCAGTGTACTCGTAACCTAACGAGCACCCGCATACTATCCCAAGTACGACGTACTAACGGCTGTGGGACAGACCGTCTCCCACACTGGGATGAGAAGCGCATACGCTAGTCTACTCCGGAGTATCGATGCCCTGTCTCGATAGTCCAACGACCAGGGACCTGTATAAGGATGTGCTTATAGATTACCCAGCTCCCACGAGTGCGAGCGCCATCACAACGCTGGTAATCAAGCAAAGATCCTAAGGGCTCTACTAATATGTATACCAGCAATATGCTAAAAGAAACACATGCACATATTAAAGCAGAGACAAACCAAGTAGCATACTACCATTTCGAGCAAGATTGTATATACAACTGTGAAGATCCCAAGCTTCCATTAAGTAATATACAAACTAGTATGATACAGTAATGGCCTCTAGGGCATATACACTAACAGCCGTTACGTTTAGCAGACCGCTTGCGGCTTGTGGGTGTTTGATATGATCATCACCTACTGCCGGCGTATTGACGAGTCTTTAGAGTCCTACACAGGGGTTTCCTGGCTCAAGCGAAACGAAATAGGTGCGTATATGAGATATGTGCAGGACCAAGAATAATACCAGTATGTGATACTGTATTCTATTCTCGCGATTTGTGACATTGATCGGTTATATGCGATATAGCCGGGTTATCGGATCAAGTGTTGTTTCGATAAGTTGTTACTTTTGATATTAGTCGGTTATATGCGATATGACCGGGTCGTTAAATCAAGTGTTGATTTAATGATTTAATGTATAATTTTATATTTGATATATTACTTTACATTAACTAGTATTGGTTCACTTAAGATTGATTTTCTCACTTGAATGTGCACATTGTTTATATGTGATATATGCAAGTGTACATGTTTTTATCATGCTTGATGTTACAAACAAGTTGTGTGTATGAGACTTGAACCATATCAAGGTTAGATTAGGGTTTACTATTTTCTTAAGCATATAACAAAAGAGTGTGACTTTGGTCAAAGTTATCAAGCTTCATACAGCTTGATAAACATTGACAAAGTCAACTATTTTGTCATATGTTTTTAGATATTAGTTAACTCAACCTTTAACCTAATGGTTTGGTTAAATCTCTACATGAGTTAAGCATGAGGGCTTAACTCAGCCAAGGTTCCATCATTCATTTGGATAAGTTTCACTTTGGATATTATTCATATGATTCTTTCTTCTTCTTCATCTTCATCATGCTCACAAAAGCTTGAGAGCTCCAATGGTGCCATGGTAAAAAGAGTGAGAAATCCAATTCTAAAGTGAACCCACTTCCTATTTCTTCATTCTCTACTACTTGCCATGTAGTATAGGGTGTTCTCTTCACAAAGTTTTTGACCAAGTGAAGGAATAGCTTGAGTTTGAGTCTCCCCGACGTAGATCATCTTCGGCCTTTAAGTCAATGACCTAGCCCGATCATTTCTCCGACGAAACCATTTCTAGAGTCCGGGATCCGATGATCGCAGTGGAGGGACGTCAACACTGAGCTAAAGAAGTGGTGGACCGGATCTACAAAGGTTGTAATCCCTTTCACTTAGTAGCAAAGTCGTTTGCTTGCTTGCTTTTCGCCTTAACTTCTAGTTAACGATCTATATTAGGGTTTCTCGGCACCGGAAAATTTTTGTTTGGCATGGTTGATGTCTTGTGGAACCTTCTTAGTGTGCCCAGGAACCATACAGTGGTATCAGAGCCTAGCTAGAGCTTTAGGCGATGTGTAGACGAAGCTAGAAGTCCGATCAAACCCGATATTCCCCGATTTCACCCCTCTCTGTACAATTTTTGAAACAGTGGATTTTTGCTAATTAAAAATTTTCAGAAAATAGTGCAGGGAAATATAAGATTAACTGTAAAAAAACGAGACACTGATTCACTTAAACGGCCACAGAACCGCGGCAATGACATGCCATTGGCTGCGGTTCCGCGGCTCAATTGATGAGTTAGGGTTTAAGTTTTGTACAGTTTTCCCCGTATGTGATTCCTGAGGTTTCTGGGCACTTTTAATTATACTCAACAGTTGAGTTTTCTGTGGTGTATTGGGGACTCATTGATTCAATCGGATGTTTTTAACCTCGTTTATGGTTTTCCGGATAATTTACAATATGTTAAAAAGTTCGACCGGATATAAATACCCACTTTTTCCCCTGTCGGGAAATTTCCAAGTGTTGGATTTTTCCGTAGTTTGAGAACGTTCTAAGTAGTGCAAGTAACGCGATTGTCCCTCTAGAAGACAACAAACCTTAACTCGATTATGTGACCGTCTTGAACTGCCCTTTGAACCTTCGGGTTTGGGGCAGTACGGCATGCCACATGTGAGGCGTTGGCTTGACCCTTCTACGGCTGGACCGTTGGTACTGAGGCATGAACTGGATGTTTTTGAACTTATTTCAAGAGTTGAGCTGTTTCGGGAAAACTTGGGTGTTTGAATGTTCGATTGGAAAGTTTAACATTTTCTATTTATCTGGAATGTGATACAATATTTGGAATCCACAAGTAGTTATGAGATAACTGATTTGGATGTTATAAACATAGCAGTTTAGTCTCACTTGATCGGTTGCCACAGAATTTTGATGTGATCAAAATTCCGTCGCAATCACGTAGCGTACGCGGATACTCGCCGGGTAAACTTAATAGACAGCCATGTCCCATTGCCCCGACCAAGTGACTGTAGGAGAACCCCGTCGACGAAAGCATCCGTTTGGGTGCTCGGGGTAGCGGTGTTCCGCCTTGGTGCACATCGTCGACGGTATCGGGGGTGCGGCCGTCTACTAAAGTTTGCGACGAGCATTCGATCAGTTTATCGGGAATCTTGTTGAATTGCCCGACTAGATATTGAAAAGTGTTTTCGATATAGAGACTAAAATGCAGGGTTTATAATTGTTAGGCATGTGATGTCTAAGGAATTCATTTGATTAGGCATGCGATGTCTAAAGAGTTTGCGGATTCCAACTGTTGTAGTTTTACACTTTCTTTTCTACTACCGTAAGTGTAATATGTGATATCGCCGGTTTCGTTGCTATATGTCAACGACAATTGGGATGCGCACATTTACTTACGTTGATGACATGTGATGTTATGTGTTGCTGGATATGTTATATTGGATCGTCGTGTTTGAATAGCCGGGGGTTTTATGTGAGATGAGAGTTTTTATTTTCATTCATGTAAAAACTTGTATGTAATATTCTTTTATTGGGGCACTTCCAGGTAGCGGAAGATGTCACCCATTGTATATTATTTACTTTTCCGCACTAGGATAGACCCAAGGAGGAGAGCATAAGTAACCGGGTTCTGGAGTCCAGTGGGAGACCAACTCGAGGAGTCGAGTCCGGGTCTCCTAACTCTAGAATTGGTAGGGTTGCTTGCCGCTCTCCCAGGGGTCTAGGGGTGTGGGTTTGGCTATTCATCGCAACCGTGGAATCCGTGTTTTATGCTGGCTCGTATTGAAAACACGGACGTCCTAGTATATCCAATATTTAATATGATTCTTCTGCTGCGATATCTGTGATGTGATTATTTGATGTTCTGTGATAAATACTGTATAAAGTATATATGATATATTATATAGACGTTACTTATGTTTTGCACTCGCGCTAGCCCTGCCCCGCTCTGTCGTTAGTTACCTAACCTAACGGTGCACGAGGGGATATCGAGGCGAATGCGGATGGCATAAGTGTACGTCGTATTTATCTGTGATGTTTAGGTGATTTAAATGATGGGACTTCATTAATATGATTAATGAAAGAAAATAAACCTAAAGATGTTGTGGAATCGAATTTTCAAAAACAGGTAGCTACAGTTCTTGCTTTGCATTGCGGTGTTCCTTGTAGAACATCCTGCACCTTATTCGATAAGGAAAGGACCGAGATCCCTTCACCGGGAGTGACTCCTTTAGCAATAACTGGCAGATGCTACAACCCTCGGTTTGTCTTTTGATTGCTTCTCTAGTTCTTGCTTTGCACAGTGATGTATATGATATATCCTGCACCTCATTCGACGAGGAAAGGGCCAACGATCCCTTCACCGGGAGTGACCCCTTTACCAAAACTAGAAAAGCCTAAAAAACACTCCATTTTAAAATCATTTGATTCTACAACGATATCAAGTTCATTACGCAAAAGGTTTTCTTAAAAACCTGTCGTAGCCCTCCGTCATTTCAGATAAGTACTGGTTAGTATTCGTGCTGCGTTTGTTGACCTCTGTCAAGGCGTAGTGTGCGGTAGCTGATTAGTGCTTATCTGTATAAGCATATGATGTAATTGATTTAGGGTAGTCGTGCGACCTTGTTGACCTCTGTCAAGGGTCGTGCGGGTGGGTTTACTTCAATCAGGAAATGACGGGTTGAACATGACTAGCAGCCTATGGTTTGTTGACCTCTGTCAAGGTCATAGGACGCTAGGGGTAAAATATTATCGGGAATTTCAAGTGTTGAAATTTGCAATGAGATTGCATACCTTCTATGAGATAGTTGGATCCCGATACCTACTGCGAGTAATTGTTACTCCTGGGAGAGTTTTACACATTACAATTAGACGATCAAGTAGGTGTCTAGAAAGGTGTCAACGGGGTTACGCCTCTGGGAAAATGAGGTTTACATTAATTAGGTTCGTGTGAAAGCATGGGGGACCTCCCTCAAAGTACCGACACTGGCCTGGCTGAAAGATTGGCGAACTTGTACCGTGTAATTAATCCCGGCTAGTCTTTCCTTTTAGGATTTGAAAGAAGATTTGATAAAAACAGTGGGAACCATCCTGATTAGATAAAATAATAACCAATCTGATCTTGCAAGAGTGCACGCAGAGTGTTTTCTTCTCTCTCTCTCCAGGTAGCGACCATATCACGCCTTAATCAAGATAATAAAACGGATATATTGACCGAACCCGCTTGTTATACTGAGCTGGGGAACGTTGGTCCCGCTCCAACTTATAATAGTTATAAGACAGAGCAGGAAATTGGGGATTACCAGAATTCCCGTGCCGCCCAAACGAAGAAAGTGCATATTGATGCATCATCTTCGGGTGTGTTCGTTACAAAGAACTGTTTCTCTGTATCCTCTACATCCTGGGTATTTGATACCAGATCAGGATCCCGCATATGTAATTTGTTACATAGGGCTACAGAAAGGTAGAGAACTGAGAACGGGTGATAAGTTTCATGAGACAGAAAACGGTGCAAGTGTTGCAGCCAAGTCTATTGGTCACTGTCACCCTGTATTACCAGAATACATTGATTCTGAACAAATGTTATTAGATACCGAACCTGATATACGAAATCATATCAGTCTCTTTATTAGTAAAGAAAGGATATAATTTTGTATTATTGGATAATGTTTTGAACATTTCCTATATCAAGAGTTGATCGGTTCAGGCACGTTATCTAAAAGCATTGACGTTCTAAATCAAACCACAGTTCTTAGTATATAGAACACACACAAGTGGAAGAGTTCAGAAAGGAACAGATCCTTCTTGATGTATTGTAGACTAGGTCATATCAATGCGACCCGACTAGCTGAAGTTACATTTAGATGCATATTTAAATCTGTTTGAATTTACATCTTGTGGAACTTGCCCGTCATGTCACAGAGATATTATGACCATAGCTCTGTTTATTGGAAACAGAGAAAGAGATAGTAAACTCTTGGGATTAATATATGCTGATGTATGAAGGTCCCTTGTCTACACATGCCAAGACCGGTTCTTTGTACTTCATTACATTCTCTGATAATCTCTCAAGATTCAGACATATGTTTCTGTTGAAACAAAAGTCCGAACCTTTTGAGATATTCACAGAATATAAGTTAGAAGTAGAGAACCAAAATACGGGTATAAGTATTATGTCCTTTGATGTGATCAAGGAGGAGAATACTTGAGCACGGAAATCCTGTATTATTCTAAAGGAGAATGAGATTCTCTCTCAGCATTACTCCTCCATAAACACCATAGCACGATGGTATATCGGGGCGGAGCAATAACACCCTATGTGATATGGTGTGCTTTATGATGAGTACTACTGAGTTTCCTATTTCCTTTTAGGGAGTTATGCACTTATGAAGTTGCATACCTATTGAATAGGGTTCCGATCGAATCAGTTGCCTACCATTTCATATAAGATATGGAAAGGGAAGAGCCCATATCTTAAGTTTGTTAAGATTTGGGGTTGTCCGGCCTATGTCTAAAAGCAAAATCCGGACAAGCTCAAGGCAAAGTCAGTTCTGTAGAAGTTTGTTGGATATCCCAAGCATTCGTAATGGAATATTTTCTATCTAATCAAGTAACAAAAGATGTTTTGTTTCTCAGCATGCCACCTTTGTGAAAGAGAATTTCTTATGAAGAAATTATTGGTAATGAGGTAGAACTGGAAACAGTTCCATCTATACAAACTGCAGCTGATGATTTGGTAGAACCAAAAAATTCAATAGCAACCAACGAACCTCAGCCTCTCCGCCGATCTAGTAGGGTTCCTTACCCACCTGAGAGATACTTCGGTTTCTCTATGACAGTGGGAGCGAGGATTGCATCATGAGATGATGACCTAACTAGTTTCGAGCTGGCCATCAGGAGTGGGACTCTGTAAGAATGGCTGGATGCTTATCGATCTGAGATGGAATCCTTATACACCAACAAAGTATGGACTTTGGTTGCTTTATCTGAAGGGTTAAATCCCCATCAGGAGCAAGTATATCTTGAGAAAATTACTTGGTGTACATGGAAAAGTTGAGACTTTCAAAGCTAGACTTGTTGAAGGTTTGCATCATTGACCAGGTTTGGATTATGATGAAACCTTTTTTCTATGTAGCTATGCTTAAGTCCATCCAGATCCTACTTGCTATGGCTACATACCATGACTACGATATCTGGCGGTTGGGTGTCTTGACTGCTTTTCTAAATGATGATTTGGAAGAAAGCGTCTATAAGTACACAGCCAGAGAGTTTCGTAGACAGTGGGAGCAGTGGAAACGTATGCAAGATGTTTTATGTGATAAAGCAGGCATCGCGGAGTTGGAACATCTGTTTTGATGATTTAGTCAAAGAGTTTGACATCATCAAAATGGTAAATGAACCTTGTATATACAAAAAGGCAGTAGGGAGTATAGTGGTGATCCTCGTAGAGTACGTGGATGACATACTCTTGATAGGGAAGGAGTTTCCTATGCTACGCTCGGTCAATCTCCGCTTGTCGCAAGGATTCTCCATATAGGATCAAAATGATACCTACTAAATCCTGGGTTTTGGATCTATGAGATAGATCTAATTGGATGTTAGGATACTCACTAGTTAAAGTGAGCTAGTATCAATCGATCCTGGAGAGAATCACTGGAAAGGTTCCAGGGTGATAAGGACGACTGAATGTCAGTCGCAACCATTGTCTTTACCCTCAGCTCAGGGACGATATGTTGGAAAAGTTCCAAGCTACATACCGTGGCATACTAGACGATAAAGGCTGGATATATCGCTACTTAAGATGCTACCAAAGAGGAAGTCTCGGTGTATATTAGTTCATGAGATGAACTTCGTTCCTCCCATTGTGTGACAATAGAGTTGTGGCTTATGCCAAGGAACGCCCGTCCCATCAGTGATCCAGACAAATTCTTAGGCAGTATCACCTGATCGTGGAGATGGTTGATCTCCAGGGGATCGAGGTTAGGAGAGTAGACTCAGAGGACAACACGGCGGATCCACTCACAAAGGCATTTTTCCCAAAGAGAGACTTTTATGAGATGGTTGAGTATGAGATATTACAACCACTGCTATCAGATGGCCCTAGTGCAAGTGGGAGATTGTTAGTTATATGTATGCCCTAGAGGCCATTACTATACATAGGATGTATATTGTAGTGGATGCTTGGACATATATAGGGATGACTTTCTTGCTCGATATGATAGTATGCTATCTGGTTACTCTTTACCTTAACGTGTACACTGATTGTCTCTCTGTTACATGTTGGTAAAGCCCTTAAGATGTGTACCTGACTACCTAGACTATGATGCGGATCATACTAGTGGGGACGTGGTAGTCTATAAGTACATCCTTCAAAGTCCCTAGTCGTGGGTGTATCGAGACGGGGCATCGATATACCTGAGTAGACTAGCGTATACCTTCTCGATCCATACAGATGGGCGATGGATGATCCCATATCCATTGGTGTTTGACATCAGAGATGATATACGGGTGCTTAGTGGTGACTGGGTACACTGGACGGACTCGCCGAGAACTCCCAGATGGTATTATACCTTACGTCAGATGGCAGTTCTCTGGTGACACTGGTACAGGTTAGTCTGTAGACCCGAGATCGTCATAGAGTCTTGTGTGATTCCTACTGTGCTTTGATTTCCATCATACCACGTCCAAAATGGCGTGCAAAAAGGTGGCTTTTGGGTACAGTCCCGAATCACATGGAGGCAATGAGCGATAGGAGGGGTTTCGTCTCTCCCGGTATAGGGAGTTGATGTTGCGCAGTGTTCGATTGGCTATAACAGGAAGTCCTTGGCCAAGGCTGCTTTAGGGATTTACTGGTAAGTGTTACCAGTAGTTTCTCGACCCGTTATGAGCCTCATATCGACACGACTTATCGAGTTATTGGTGTCTGACGTTTACCACCCCTAGACAAGATATGCGACATATCAGACGAACAAACCGGACTGTAAGGTAGTGTTACTGGTTGGATTCATAGGAGTGTGAGCGGGCTTGCTCGTTGATCTTCTGATCGCTCATTACCCGGGTGGCCGTTACGTTTAGCAGACCGCTTGCGGCTTGTGGTTGTTTGATATGATCATCACCTACTGCCTGCGTATTGACGAATCTTTAGAGTCCTACACAAGGGTTTCCTGGCTCAAGCGAAACGAAATAGGAGCGCATATGAGATATGTGCGGGACCGAGAATAATACCAGTATGTGATACTGTATTCTATTCTCGCGATTTGTGACATTGATCGGTTATATGCGATATAGCCGGGTTATCGGATCAAGTGTTGATTCGATAATTTGTTACTATTGATATTAGTCGGTTATATGCGATATGACCGGATCATTAAATTAAGTGTTGATTTAATGATTTAATGTATAATTATATATTTGATATATTACTTTACATTAACTAGTATTGGTTCACTTAAGATTGATTTTCTCACTTGAATGTGCACATTGTTTATATGTGATATATGCAAGTGTACATGTTTTTATCATGCTTGATGTTACAACAAGTTGTGTGTATGAGACTTGAACCATATCAAGGTTAGATTAGGGTTTACTATTTTCTTAAGCATATAACAAAAGAGTGTGACTTTGGTCAAAGTTATCAAGCTTCATGAAGCTTGATAAATATTGACAAAGTCAACTCTTTTGTCATATGTTTTTAAATATTAGTTAACCCAACCTTTAACCTAATGGTTTGGTTAAATCTCTACATGAGTTAAGCATGAGGACTTAACTCAACCATGGTGCCATCATTCATTTGGATAAGTTTCACTTTGGATATTATTCATATGATTCTTTCTTCTTCTTCACCTTCATCAAGCTCACAAAAGCTTGAGAGCTCCAATGGTGCCATGGTAAAAAGAGTGAGAAATCCAATTCTAAACTGAACCCACTTCCTATTTCTTCATTCTCTACTACTTGCCATGTAGTATAGGGTGTCCTCTTCACAAAGTTTTTGACCAAGTGAAGGAATAGCTTGAGTTTGAGTCTCCCCGACGTAGATCATCTTCGGCCTCGACGTCATTGACCTAGCACGATCATTTCTCCGACGAAACCATTTCTAGAGTCCGGGATCCGATGATCGCAG
Organism: Agapanthus africanus; assembly: GCA_030015575.1. NCBI lineage: Eukaryota > Viridiplantae > Streptophyta > Magnoliopsida > Asparagales > Amaryllidaceae > Agapanthus > Agapanthus africanus. Next base: position 291,206,145 of record CM057345.1, read on the forward strand.
TGGAGGGACGTCAACACGGAGCTAAAGAAGTGGTGGACAGGATCTACAAAGGTTGTAATCCCTTTCACTTAGTAGCAAAGTCGTTTACTTGCTTGCTTTTCGCCTTAACTTCTAGTTAACGATCTATATTAGGGTTTCTCGGCACCGGAAAATTTTTGTTTGGCATGGTTGATGCCTTGTGGAACCTCCTTAGTGTGCCCAGGAACCCTACAATATCTTTTATGCGCTCCTATTTCGTTTTGCTTGAGCCAGGAAAGCTCTGTGTAGGACTCTAAAGACTCATCAATACGCCGTCAACAGGTGATGATCATATCAAACACCCACAAGCCGCAAGTGGTCTGCTAAACGTAACGGCCACCCGGGTATTGAGCGATCAGAAGATCGACGAGCAAGCCCGCTTACACTCCTGTGAATCCAACCAGTAACACTTACCGTACAGTCTGGTCTCGTCGTCTGATATGTCGCATATCTCGCCTAGGGGTGGTAAACTTCAGACCCCAATAGCTCGATAAGTCGTGTCGATATGAGGTCTATAACAGTTCGAGAAACTACTGGTAATACTTACCAGTAAATCTCAGCAACCCTGGCCAGGGATTTCCGGTTATAGCCAATCGAACACAGCGTAACATCAACTCCCAATACCGGGAGAGACGAATCCCCTCCTATCGCTCATTGCCTCCATGTGATTCGGGACTGTACCCAAAAACCACCGTTTTGCATGCCCTCTTGGACATGGTAAGGTGGGAATCAAAGCACAGTGGGAATCACACAATACTCTTTGACGATCTCGGGTCTACTGACTAACCTGTACCGGTGTCACCAGAGAACTGCCATCTAACATAAGGTATAATACCATCTGGGAGTTCTCGGCGAGTCCGTCCAGTGTACCCAGTCTCCACTGAGCACCCGTATATCATTTCTGATGTCAAACACCAATGGATAAAGGATCATCCTTCGCCCATCTGAATGGGTCGAGAAGGTATATACTAGTCTACTCTGGTATATCGATGCCCTGTCTCGATACACCCACGACTAGGGACCTTGAAGGATGTACTTATGGACTACCATGTCCCCATTAGTATGATCCACATCATAGTCCAGGTAGTCAAGTACACATCCTAGGGGCTTTACCAACATGTAACAGAGAGACAATCAGTGTACACGTTAAGGTAAAGAGCAACCAGATAGCATACTATCATGTCGAGCAAGAAAGTCCTCCCTATATACGTCCAAGCATCCACTACAATATACATCCTATGTATAGTAATGGCCTCTAGGGCATACATATAACTATCAGAAAGGTATACAAGTTGCTTAAATCCATCTATGGGTTAAAGCAGCCATTGCGGAGTTGGAACATCTGCTTTGATGTTGTAGTCAAAGAGTTTGACTTCATCAAAAACGTAGATGAACCTTATATATACAAAAAGGTTGCAGAGAGTAAGGTTGTCTTCCTCGTATTGTATGTGGATGACATACTCTTGATAGGAAATGATGTTCCTATGCTGTACTCGGTCAAGCTCTTCTTATCAAAAAGATTCTCAATGAAAGATCTAGGTGATGCCTCCTGCATACTGGGAATTAAGATCTATAAAGATAGATCTAAACGGATACTGGGATTGTCCCAATCCAGGTACATTGACACCATACTAAATAGGTTTAGAATGGAAGAATCCAAGCGTGGGAACCAACCCACGATCTCTGGAATCACTCTCTCCAAAGAGATGTCTCCCAAGACTGATTTAGAGAGAGCTCGCATGCAAGGGATACCCTATGCTTCGGCAGTAGGCTCTATCATGTACGCGATGCTATGTACCAGACCCGATGTAGCATACTCACTAAATGTAGTGAGTAGGTATCAAGCAGATCCTGGAGAGAGTCACTGGATAGCTGTGAAGAACATTCTCAAGTATTTGAGAAGAAATAAGGAGATGTTCTTGGTGTATGGTAACGGAGAACTCCAGGTGGAGTCTTTTACCGATTCGAGCTTCCAAAGTGATAAGGACGACTCTAAGTCGCACTCGGGTTTTGACTTTACACTCAATGGAGGGGCGGTGTGTTGGAAGAGTTCCAAACAGGAAACCGTTGCAGACTCGACGATGGAGGTTGAATACATCGCTGCCAACGATGCTACCAAAGAGGCTGTCTGGATGAAGAAGTTCATCACTGAACTTGGTGTGGTTCCATCCATTGAGCATCCAATACCTTTGTATTGTGATAACAATGGAGCTGTGGCTTTGGCCAAGAAACCCAGGTCCCATCAGAAGTCCAGATATATTCTGAGGCGGTATCACCTGATCCGGGAGATAGTTGATTGCCGGGAGATCGAGGTCAGGAGAGTTGATACGAAGGACAACACTGCGGATCCACTCACGAAGGCCATTCCCCAGACACAGTTTGAGAGACTCTTCGGGATGTTGGGTATGAGATACTACAACAGCTGGCCTTAGTGCAAGTGGGAGATTGTTAGTTATATATATGTCCTAGAGGCCATTGTTGTACATATGATGTATATTATAGTGGATGCTTAGATATATATAGAGAGGCATTTCTTGCTCGACATGATAGTTTGCTATTTGGTTTCACTTTGTCTTAACATGTTGACTTGTATTAGTTTACTGTCTAGCTCTCACATGTTGATAAAGCCCTAGGATATGTACTCGACTACTGGGACTATGATGAGATCATACTAGTGGGGCCAGGGTAGTCAATGAGTACATCCTATAACTGTTCCTAGTCGAGGGTGTATCAAGACAGGGCATCGATACACCAGAGTAGACTAGCGTATACGCATCTTGACCCATATGATGGGCGATGGATGATCCCATACCCATCGGTGTTTGACATCAAAGATGGTGTACGAGTGCTCAGTGGAGACTGGGTATACTGAACGGACTCGCCGAGAACTCCTAGATGGTATTATACCTATCGTCAGATAGCGGTTCTCCGGTGACACTGGTACAGGTTAGTCTGTAGACCAGAGATCGTCATAGAGTCTTGTGTGGTTCCCACTGTGCTTTGATTTCCACCTTACCACGTCCAAGAGGACGTGCAAAATGGTGGTTTTTGGGTACAGTCCCGAATCACATGGAGGCAATGAGGGATAGGAGGGGTTTCGTCTCTCCTAGTATAGGGAGTTGATGTTATGCTGTGTTTGATTGGCTATAACTGGAAGTCCCTGGTCAGGGATGATATGGAGTGCTACTGGTAAGTGTTATCAGTAGTTTCTCGACCTGTTATGAGCCTCACATCGACACGACTTATCGGTTACTGGGGTCTGACGTTTACCACCCCTAAACTAGATATGCAACATATCAGACGAAGAGACCGGATTGTACGGTAGTGTTACTGATTGGATTCACAGGAGAATGTATAGGGTTTCTTGTTGATCTTCTGATCGCTCAATACCTGGGTGGCTGTTAAGTTTAGCTGATTGCTTGTAGCTTGTGGGTGTTTGATATGATCATCACCTACTGCCGGCGTATTGACGATTCTTGAGAGTCTTACACAGAGGTTTCCTAGCTCTGGCAAAACGGAGCAAGAGCACATATGTGATATGTGCCGGCGTATTGACGATTCTTGAGAGTCTTACACAGAGGTTTCCTAGCTCTGGCAAAACGGAGTAAGAGCACATATGTGATATGTGCGGGACCGAGAATATTACGATATGAGATACTGTATTCTATTCTCGCGATATATGATATTGGCTGGGTATACGTGATATAGCCGGGTCATCGGATCAAGTGTTGATTCGATGAATCGGTACATGAGATATTAGTCGGTTATATGCTATAAAGCCGAATTGTCGGATCAAGTGTTGATTCGATAATTTAATGTATAATTATATATGTAATATATTACATTACGTTAACTAATATAAGCTCGCTTTATTGATTCATTTTCTCACCGGATAATACATTGATATATATGCGATATATGTTAATTGTATTATTTTCTTTTGTTACAAAAATATATTATATATGTGATATATAATATTGTAATAAGTTAGGGTTACAAATGCACATGTTTTGTGAAGTTTAAACAAGTTAGGGTTTGGATTTGGGTTAGCTTTTTGGTTAGCTTTTTCATGAAGCTTTCATTTGTCTTTAGCTTGATATTTTGTGTAGATATTTGTTAACCCAACCCAAACCCTTTACCTATGTTTTATTCTCTACAATGGTTAAACCTTTCATTCTTAACCAAGGGTTGCAATTGTAACCACAACAATAATTCATTATTCATCACAAAAGCTTCTTTCTTCTTCTTTTTCCTTGAAAAAGCTTGCTAGCTTTTTGCATGTGATGAATTAGTATGAGAAATTGAAAACAAAAGAGAGCTAAATTCCTACTTCATCATCCTTATCTATTCTAGCCACTTAGATTAGTGTGTTCACTTCTCTAATAAGTTGTTTAGTGAAGTGTAAGCTTGGGTTAGAGATTCTTCAAGGTAGATCATCTTAGATCATGAAGACTACAAGCAAGGTGTCTCATTTACCTCATGGAGCCACTCAAGAGTCGGAGTTCATGTTGATCGCAGCGAAGGGACCTTAACACGGAGCTTATGAAGTGAAGGAATGGACTATAAAGGTTGTAATCCCTCTCTCTTAGATGTAAAGTTGTTTACATGAATGTTAACCCTAATTCTCTAGTTAAGATCTTGGTTAGGGTTTGTTTAGTACCCCAAAAATTTTAAACTAGCATGATTGATGCTTGCCAAAACCTTCATATGGTGCTATGCTAACCCTATAGGTAGCACTTAGTATTCACGCTATGTTTGTTGGCCTTAGTAAAGGCATAGTGTATGGTAGCTATTTGTTACTTTTCCGTTGCATAGGTAGATGTGTTGGTTTGGAACAGTCGTACAACCTTGTTGGCCTTAGTAAAAGGCGAGTACGGGTGTGTTCAAATTAACCTGGACAATGACGGGTATAACTTGACATGTGACTTATGATTTGTTGGACTTAGTCAAGATCATAAGAGCATGGGGTAAAAATCACATCGGGGGTTTCTAAAGAAACTGAAACTTGCCAGGCATGCGCATACCTTCTGGAGTGTGATAACTTGAGTGGATTCCATCAAGTTATCATGCAATGATAGTTGGATCCTGATTCCCACTGATGAGTTGGTTTACTCCTCGAATGATTTTAGATGGTCCCGACTAATTCTCTTTTGAGTTTGGGGGAGGATTAGATGAAACAGTGGGAGCCATCCGGATTAGATAAAGTGATTAACCATTCTGATCTAGGTTAGAGTGCACGCTGAGTATTTCTTTTCTCTCTCTCTATGGCAGCGACCATGGCTCGACCCTAGATTAGAACTCATGAACCATTTAACCGAACCTTCTTAAAACACACTGGCTTTTAGATTGTCAGAGTTGCATACTTCATTACCACTCCTACTTTTACCCTTTGCTTTTCTCCGGAACATTCCATATCACTACGAAGATCCATATTTATTGGATATGACCATCGTATAGTTACATACGAATTCGAAGAAACTTGTTTCAGATTCGAGAATGGTTTCCGGTTCTGGAGAAATTAAATAGGACTATTCAGTTGTCTTTTCCTTTTACCTTCTCTCAGGTTTTGAGGGCTCCTAGGATTAGGAAAGGATACACCTTTTGCGCTTATTGGATAGTCTTCTTCCAAACCTTAGGCTGGTGCCGAAGGATGGAGAAGAAAGAAAACCAATTAGACTAAGTGTGGTGTACAGAAGGTAATGAGTAAAGAGAAATAAAGGGATTAGAATGAGGGCAAAGTAAAATGCGACTGCTATCATTCACGACCAAACCATGTATATCATCGCCACTCCTACTTCACCTTTGCATTTCTCCAGAACATCTTGTATCACTACGAAGATCCACATTTATCGGATAATCCATCGTATAGTGATATACGAACTCGAAGGAGCTTGTGCCAGTTCGAGAATGGATTCTGGTTCAGGAGAAATAGAATAAGGATTATTCAGTTTTCTTTTTCCTTTACTTTCTCTCAGGTTGCGAGGGCTCCTAGGATTAGGAAGGTACACCTATTACGCTTATTGGATAGTCTTCTTCCAAATCATAGGCAGATGCCAAAAGGTAGGGAAGGAAAAAAACCATTTAGCCTAAATACGGTGTACAGAAGGTAATAAGTAAAGAAAAATAAAGGGATTGGAGAGATGGCAATGAAATATACGGTTACAGTCATGAATCTGGATAGTGGAAGATGCATTACTAGGAATAGCCGGATGCCGCTTCGATACATTTTCATGTTTCCGTTTCACTGTGAGTTGTTAATTGAAAACTGATTTCCCAATTAGATTCTTACTCCAGGGTATGTATTTACCAGGTTTGATTCTCACATCTGTATAGTATTACAGATGATGAGTGGGAGTAAGATATTGGGAATTAGGTGATTATATCCTCATTATATCGGAATTCGTTGTAATTGGTGATATTTGAGGAAATCACCTGGGTTTTTGCCGGACGGAAAATATTTGGTTTTGAATATCCATAGTTATGCACCAGTTTCAAACTGATATATCTGTACGTTTATTTTATAAAGTGGGATATAACTTTTTGAAATTATGTCTATAACATTTACCTCATCGGTTGATGGTTAGGTAAGGAGCATTCAACAACAGTGTAATTCTTCTTAAGCATAGTACAGTTTTCAACCTATGACGCACAGGGTTTGAGTTATTGAACTCAGGGGACTTATACAAAGTATTGTATGTTGTCCAGTGTCCATTTGGACTGAGGGGTTGGTGATCGTGCTATGTTCTGTTTATTTGTGACTTCTCTAGTTTTAGACAAGTATTTCGTAGAAATACAAGGTCCAAGTTTTGAGAAGTTATAGGTACAAGAATAAAGTAGAGAACCATGTGGTGCAAGTATCTGGATTCTTCAAGGTGATCGAAAATGTAGATACTTGTGTTTGGTATTCCATTGATAGTAATGGTTTTGAGAATTTGCTTCTCTTTCAGGATACCCATATCTAGATGCACTCCTAGTTGAGTAATGCAAATCGGCCTTTCTCCAATTAGTTGACATGCACTGGAGACATCTGCATGATTTGAATCTGGTTCCAATTAAATTAGTGTCTCTGTTTCTATATTGTATATAGATGGTTCATATCTTAATGATGTTAAGGTATATGGAGTTGTCTGGCTTATGCTTAAAACCAGACTCTGGACATACTCAGGGCACGTTTCAGTAATGGCGGTTTGTGGTTTATCCCGGGCTATGTCGAAGGATAACTTTCTACCATCTGGAAGATCGATAGTGATATTGTTCTTGACTCGCCACAATTTTAGCAAAATGGATTTTTTTTCCCAGAAAACAGTAGTGGGAGTATGGTAGAACTGGAAGTGATTCCAGAACCACAAACGATTATTAAAGATTTAATAGAACTTAAAGATTCAATTGGTTTATAACATTCCATTAGCCGCTCCACAGATATGGTGGGTAACCTCAGGCGCCCGAGAGGTACTTCGGTATCCTCAGAAACGGTAGCAGGGAGGTTCTTGTTTACCCAGACTTGCCATTACTGCTGTTCTAGACTACGAGACCCGGCAGGAGGACGAGTATAGCATCATTATAAACTAGCTTTAGAAGTGCATGTGTATATGACTCTGCCAGTGGGTTGTTATAGTCAGTGGGAGCAGCGGAAGTACAGTGGACAAGTAGCTTGTGTCTATTTATAGACTAAAGCAAGTATAGCGGAGATAGATCATCTATTTTTTATGTGATAGTCATAGGCTTTGACTTAATCAGAATAGGAGATGGATCTTTTAAGAAGGTAGTAGGGTGTGATGTCTTGGTATTTGGATGACATGCACTTTATAGGAAGTGAAATTCCTATACTACGATCAGTTATACCGTGGTTGTCACACAGTGGTTTCTCCATATTGGATATGGATAATATATCGGGCATTCTGGTAACTAGATCTATGGTTTTAGATCTAGATTTGGGTAGTTTTCCAATCTGGGTACTTTGACACTATTCTAATCGTGTTTTAGAATGGACGACTCCTGGCATGGTGGTGTACCTGCAGGTGATAGAGTCACCCACTCTAAAGGTGTCTTACAGACTAAAGGGGAGAGGGATGTGCATGATTGGCATATCACTTGCTTATGCAATTGAGTTAATCATGAGATGTCAAGTACCATACTAGATGTTGTTTTTGCACTAGCTACAATAAGTTTATATATTGATACAATCCTGGAGAAACGTTTGGAAGCAATTTATGAACATAAGGGATGTTCTAAGGGATATGGTAACAGCAGCCTCCTTCGAAAGATGGCAATCATTCCAGGATTCCAAGGTGACCTGGATGACAGAGCGACTGTCAGAGTTTTAGTTTTCCCTCTTTTGAGGGGCAGTAGTTTGGACAGGTGTTCCAAGCGGATACTGAGGAAAGTATGGTGCAGGATACTGATTAAATTCAGTGGACAATACAGTCTAAGAAGTGTGCTGGATTTGAAGTTCATTTGTAAACTGGGTCCCATCAGATATCCAGACATATTCTAAGACAGGTATTGCTCATTTCAGGAGATATCTTTCTCCGTGAAGTTGAGGTATACAGAGATACAGAAAGAAACATTGGAGCGGATCCACTCACTGAGGCTATTTCTCGAACACAATAGTTTCGCAAAAGAGCTTTGCGAGACTGATTAGTAGAGGAGTTGGGTGTTTTGTATCACACGGACTGTGAGTATGCAACACTGCAATAATTAGCCTTAAGTGCAAGTGGGAGATTATTGGCTATGGTGCCCTCAAGGCAATTATCATAGACGCAGGCAGGTGATTATGATGATTGAGGGAGGACCTATACCGGTAGAATAGTCTTACTCGAGATGATAGTATGCTATATAGTTTGTCTTTATCATCATGTACAGCATTAGGTGGCATTATAGATCACTATTACATGTTGATAGAGCCCATAGGATTCTTGCTTGACTGCAAGCAGTATGTTGACAATCATATACGTGGGAGCTGGGTAATCTATAGGCACATCCTTAAATGTCCCTAGTCGTGGGAGTTTCGAGGCTGGGCAACGATACTCCAGAGTAGACTAGTGTATACTGATCGAGACCCCGACGAGGGGCGATGGCCAGTCTCACAAGCCATTGGTGTTAGTTGGTTCACCTAAGATATATACAGGTGCACATTGGGTTATGAGTACACCGGACGGACTCGCAGGGAACATGCCAGTTGGTATTATACCTATTATCAGATAGCAGTTCCCATGTGACATGTGTACAGGTTAGTCTATCGACCTGAGATCGTCATTTGTCTCGTGTGAGTTCCCACTATGCTTTGATTACTACCCTACCATGGCTCAAAGGAGTCGTGCAAATAGGTTTTAGTTGGGTACAGTCCCGAGCCACATGGAGGCAGTGAGCAGATCGTCGAGGGATTCGTCTCTCCCAATATTGGGGGTTGATGTCGCGGTTGTGCACGGGTGGTCATCACCAAAAATCCTTGGCCAAGGTAGTCGAGAATTACTGATCTAGGATCGGTATTTTCTCAGGTGGTGATGGGCTTCATACCGACACTAAATGTCGTGTTATTATGGGTCTGACTTTATCCACCCCCTAGTCTCGATATGCGATACTCATAGGCGAACGGACTGGACTGTATGGATATTGTCACCGTTAGGCTCAGTAGGGGTTTCAGGATGAGTTTGCTCGTCGGCCTACCTTTCGCTCAATACCTGGATAGCCGTTACGTACAGCCAGTGCCGCTGACGTGCTTGTGGTTAAACCCACGGCCAGCGTATTGACGAGTTTTTAGAGTCCTACACAGAGGGTTTCCCTGCTTCGGGCGAAACGTGTAAGTCCACGGTAGCGCCCCGGCCGTCTAACAGACGCCAAATGCGGAACAAAAACTTTTTACAACTGGCGTTATCTCGTACTATAACCCGGATCTGCCATTAAAACTAAACTAACAAACTACAAAGTAGGTAGAAGAGTTATACCGAACGATCCGAGTCCTTCGGTCTTCAATCATCATCCCACGCTTATTGCGGCTGCTCTGATCTCCTGAATTTCCCGTCTCGTCGTCCAGGTGGCACCACGTCGACAGATCTTTAAACGGGCTCCCACCTCTGAACCGAGGCAACTAGATCGTCAAGTTTGCTAAAAGATACGACCAAGATTTTGTAGAGAATGAGTAGAACACTTTGTCTCGTTACGTCCAAGACTATGGACGAACAGTTATGGAAGTTGCTTTTTTGGATCGATATGAAATGAGAAATGTAGTATACTAATTTCCATGAGCCAAAATCCTTAATCTTTTCAAATGAAATCTCTATCACTTCCCACAAGAGGGGGCCGGCCATATATAGAAGAGGGAGAGTGAGTGTAGGAGGGAAAAACATGGTGACCATAAGCATTCATACTTATCATAACCATTAAAGAAAGAATGAGTCATGTATGAACACATTAAATGCACCATTAAAGCACCATTAATGAACAAATGAGTCACAAGCCTAATCACCACTTCTAAAACCTTCTAGAAGCATGGCTCACCCTCAAGACAAAAAGACAAATCCGTATTTAACCGAATGTTAAATACGGGTGATAGAAAACTGGAAACTGGCAACTTCCAAAAGTGATCCCGAAACGAATTTCAGGATAACCCCGTAACAGTATAAACATACCCATATTTGTATTACGACCGAATACAAAATGCAACTGAGACAAAGATATTATATCTACACAGTATAATACTCGGATCCGGCTTAAATCAAAGCCGACCAGTATTATCTACCCGAAAAATGACACGTGCGTTTTCCGAACCCTGCCATAAAACCATACGGCCTCTAAAACGTTTCGCCCGAACTTGGGAAAGTGTCTGTGGGGGACTCTAATGACTCATCAACACACGGGTACTGGGTATAACCACTAGCACGTCAGAGGTACAAGCTGTACGTAACATTTGCTTATGTATTGATTGGAATGGAAGCTGACGAGCGAACTCATCCATTAACCCTACTGAGCCTGACAGTGACAATGTATATATACAGTCCGGTCCATTCGTCTATGAGTATCGCATATCTGCCTAGGGGGCTGGTAACGTTAGACCCCCATTAGCGGTATAAGTCGTGTCAGAGAGTGGCCCAGAACACCCTGAGATACTACTGGAGTACCTACCAGTAAATCTCCTGCCTCGGCCGAGGGCTTTATGTAATGGCTCTCCTAGACACAGCGCGATCTCACCCCCAATACCGGGAGAGACGAATCCCCAACGATCCGCTCACTGCCTCCATATGTCTCGGGACTGTACCCAACTAAAACCTGTTTGCATAACTCCTTTGAGCGTGGTAGGGTAGTAATCTAAGCACAGTGGGAACTCACACGAGACAATTGACGATCTCAAGTCGATAAACTAACCTGTACACATGTCACCAGGGAACTGCTATCTGACAATATGTATAATACCAACTAGCATGTTCCCGGCGAGTCCTGTCCGGTGTACTCATAACCCAATGAGCACCTGTATACATCTTAGGTGATCCTACTGACACCAATGGCTTGTGAGACCGGCCATCGCCCCTCGTCGGGGTCTCGACTGTATACACTAGTCTATTCTGGAGTATCGATGCCCTGTCTCGAAACTCCCACGACTAGGGACTCTTTAAGGATGTGCTTATAGACCCCAGCTCCTACGTATATGATCGCCATCATACTGCTGATAGTCAAGCAAGAATCCTATGGGCTCTATCATCATGCAATAGTGAACTAAAGCATGTATACGATGATAAAGACAAACCAGATAGCAAACTATCATCTCGAGCAAGACTGTCATATCGTTATAGGTCCTGCCTCAATCATTGCAATCACGTATCTGCGATCCAATAATTGACTTTGAGGGCACTATCTCCAACAATCTCCCACTTGCACTTAAGGCTAATTATTGCGATGTCGCATACTCACAGCCCGTGTGATACCGAACACCCAACTCCTCTACTAATCAGTTTCACAAAACTAGTTTGTAAAACTCTTGTGTTCGTGAAATAGCCTCAGTGAGTGGATCCGCCTTGATGTTTCTTTCTATATCTCTCTAAATCTCAAATTCGCGGAGAAAGCCATCTCCCGAATCGAGTAATACCTGTCTTAGAATATATCTGGATATCTGATGGGACCTAGTTCATAAATGAACTCCAAATCCAAACTTCTTAGACTGTATCGATCACTGAACCTAATCAGTATCCAGCACCATGCCTCCCACAGTATCCTCTTGGACTACCTGTCCATAATACTGTCCCTCATCATAGGGAAAACTATAATTCTGACAATCACTCTATCATCCATGTCACCTTGGAAGCCTGGAATGATAACCGTCCCCCGAAGGAGGCTGTCGTCATCAAATCCATAGAACATGCACTTATGTTCTAAAACTGCTTCCTTATGTTTCTTCACGATTGGATTAATATAAACTTATTGCATCAAGTGCAAAAAGTACATCTGGTATGGTACTTGACATCTCATGATTGACTCAATTGCCTAAGCAAGTGATCTGCCAATCATGCACATCCCTCTCTCCTTTAGTCTCTAAGACACCTTTAGAGAGGGTGACTCCATCACCTGTGTAAGTGCACGGCGGCGCCCCGGCCATCAATCCGACGCCGGAATGCGGAAGCGGTGAATAACTTAAAATTTGCGGACTTAGCAAACCGGCACCACCGCGCACTATCACCCGGATCGTTACCATTAACTAGTCTAAGCTAACTACAAGAATGGGAATAGAGATATACCGACGATCCAAGTCCTCCGGTCTTCTCGTCATGGTCCCGATCTCCTGCGGAAAAGTCCCGTCTCCTCCTCGTCGCCGGAAGTGCACCACATCGCCTACTTTGTTTACGGGCTCCCACCTCAATGCCGAGGCAACTCGGGCACGAAGCCGGCTACTCGACGTGCCCAAGATTCGTTGTAGAATATCTAGAGAAGAAGTCTCATTTGGGGTTTTGGAGCTTTGCCATTTTTGGTGGAGGAAGAGAGAGGATTTTTGGAGAGGAACAAGAGAGCTCTTTTCTTTGCACAATATGAACCAAAAATGCCACACCAAAAAAATGAATCAATCCATCAAACCCCCACCCTCAAGTGGCCGGCCCATGTAGGAAAAAAAGAGAGAAGGAAAAGTCAAGGGGGAGGTAACCATATGAATCATGCAAGAGAGAGAGAGAGAGGAATGGTTATCATGAAAAACAATGATACCAAAACAAAACCCATACTCCACCACCAACCATCAACCTCATCATCAACAATCATGATGAGCCAAAAGTCATGCCATCATGACAAGAAGAAGTCAAGGTCAATGAAAAGATGTCATGATAAAACAATATGCAAAGATCCCCTCCACAAACACTTATTTGCAACTATGCAAATAAGCCCTCCTCCACCAATCTTCGGCCAATGAACGGAACAATGGAAATTGGCCGAAACGGAAAGCAAACTGGCAACTCCATAAAACTGGTCCCGTAATAAATTACAGGAAAACCCCGATACTGTGCATACACACCCGCATCTGTATTTCGACCGAAATACAAATGCAATGAGACAAAGTCTACACTGTACTATACTAGGTCCGGCTTATACCAAAACCGGCTAGTAATATCTGTTCGATCCTGATCCGTGCAATACCGCACGTATCTGATCAAACCCTGCCATATAACCATACGGCCTATAGTACAAACTGTCCGAACCTGATCCGTGCAATACCGCACGTATCTGATCGGACCTTGCCATATCTCCATACGGCCTCTACAACCTTTCGCCCGAAAGCTGAGTAACTGTAAATGTGGTGGACTCTAAAGACTCGTCAACACCTTGGTTGTGGATTTAACCACTAGCACGTCAGAGGTATAAGCCAACACGTGACGGGCTACCAGGTACTGACCAAATGGGACGTCGATGAGGAAGCTCACCCCGACACCCAACTGAGCCTGTCAGTGACAATATCCGTGCAGTCCGGTCCGTTCGTCTATGAGCATCGCATAGCGGGCCTAGGGGGTTGGTAAAAGTCAGACCCCCAAAAGCGGTACAAGTCGTGTCGGAGTGTAGCCCAGAACACCCTGAGATACTACTGGAATACCTACCAGTAAATCTCCTTGCCTTGGCCAAGGACTTTGTGTAATGGCTCTCCTAGACACAGCACGACCTCACCCCCAATACCGGGAGAGACGAACCCCTGAAGATACGCTCACTGCCTCCATGTGGCTCGGGACTGTACCCAACTAAAACCTGTTTGCACGACTCCTTTGAGCCGTGGTAGGGTAGTAATCAAAGTACAGTGGGAACTCACACGAGACAAATGACGATCCCCAGGTCGATGAACTAACCTGCACACATGTCACCAGGGAACTGCCATCTGACGTCTGGTATATGACCAACTAGCATGTTCCCGGCGAGTCCTGTCCGGTGTACTCATAACCCAATGAGCACCTGTATACATCTTAGGTGATCCAACTGACACCAGTGGCTTGTGAGACCGGCCACCGCCCCTCGTCGGGGTCTCGACTGTATACACTAGTCTACTAATGGAGTATCGATGCCCGGTCTCGAAACTCCCACGACTAGGGACCTTTTAAGGATATGCTTGTAGACCCCCAGCTCCCACTTATATGATCGCCCTCATACTGCTGGTGGTCAAGCAAGAATCCTAGGGGCTCTATCAACGTGTAATAGCGACGTGTCAGGTCACCTAAAACAGTACACGATGATAAAGGTAAACCAGATAGCATACTATCATCTCGAGTAAGACTGTCCTACCGGGATAGGTCCTCCCTCAATCATTACAATCACGTACCTGTGACCTAATAATTGACTCTGAGGGCACTATCTCCAACAATCTCCCACTTGCACTCAAGGCTAATTATTGCGATGTCGCATACTCACAGCCCGTGTGATACCGAACACCCAACTCCTCTACTAGTCAGTCTCACAAAGCTCGTTTGCGAAACTATTGCGTTCGAGGAATAGCCTCAGTGAGTGGATCCGCTTAGTTGTCTCTTTCCATGTCTCTCTAAATCTCAAGTTCGCGGAGAAACCCATCTCCCGAAATGAGCAATACCTGTCTTAGAATGTGTCTGGATGTCTGATGGGACATAGCTCATAAATGAGCTCCAAATCCAAACTTCTTAGACTGTATCGTCAACTGAACTTAATCAGTATCCTGCGCGCCATGCCTCCCTCAGTATTGCCTTGGACCACCTGTCCAAAATACTGCCCCTCATCAGAAGGAAAACTATAACTCTGACAACCTTCTTGTCGTCCATGTCACCTTGGAAGCCTGGAATGATAACTGTCTCCTGAATGAGGCTGTCGTTATCATCTCCCTTAGAACATCCACTTATGTTCTAAAACTGCTTCTGACTGTTTCTCCAGGATTGGATTAATGTCAACTTATTACATCTAGTGCAAGAACAACATCTGGTGTGGTACTTGACATCTCACGATTGACTCAATTGCCTGAGCAAGTGATCTGCCAATCATGCCCGTCCCTCTCCCCTTTAGTCTGTAAGACACCTTTGGAGAGGGTGACTCCATTACCTGCAGGTACACTACCGTGCCAGGAGTCGTCCATCCTAAATACTCTTAGAATGCTGTCAAGTACCCTGATTGGGAAACCACCCAAATCTAGATCTAAGACCATAGATCTAGTAACCAGTATGTCTGATATAAAATCCATTTCCTTTGTGGAGAAACAACTGTGTGACGACCAAAGTATAAACGATCGTAGTGTAGGAGTTTCTTTTCCTACTCTGTGTATATCATCTAAATACCAGGATATCACACCCTACTACCTTCTCAACAGATCCATCCCCTATTCTGATGAAGTCAAACCCATGACTTTCACGTCAGAAATAGATGATCTATCTCCGCTACATCTGCTCTAGTCTATAAATAGACATAAGCAGCCTGTCCACCAATGCTTCCGCTGCTCCCACTGACTACGACAACCCTCTGGCAGAGTCATATAGACGTACACTTCTAAAACTGGTTTAGAAAGACGCTATACTCATCCTCCCGCCGGGTCTCGTAACCTGGAACAACAGCAATGGCAATTGTGGGAAAACAAGAACTTCCCTGTCACCGTCCTTGAGGCTACCGTAGTACCTCTCTGGTGCCTGAAGTTACCCACCTTATCTGCGGAGTGGCCAATGGAATGTCAATCCAGATTGAATCTTTAGGTTCCTTATCAAATCTTCAGTAATCGTTTGTGGTTCTGGAATCACTTCCAGTTCTACCATACTCCCACTACTGTTTTCTGAAAAATCCATTTTTAATAAAACTGTGGCGAGTCTAGAACAATATTGCTATTGTTCATCCAGATGGTAGAAAATCAACCCGCGTCATAGCCTGGGTCAACCCACAAACAGCCATTACAGAAATGTGCCTTGAGTTGTCCAGTGTCTGGTTTTAAGCATAAGCCAGACAACTCCCCGTACCTTAACAATGTTAAGATATGAACTGTACTATATCCAATATAGAAACAGAGGCACAGATTTAATTGAACCAGATTCAAATCATGCAGCTATCCCCAGTGCATGTCAACTAAATGGAAGGAGGCCGATCAGCGTTACTCAACTTAGGAATACTTCCAATTATGAGTAACCTGAAAGAGAAGCAAGATCTCTTAATCATTACTATCAACTGAATACCATACACAAGTATCTACATCTTCGATCTCTTTGAAGAATCCCGATACATGCTATACCTGGTTCTCTACTCTATTCAAATACCAATAACTTCTCCAAATTCGGACCCTGTGTTTCCACGAAACACCTGTCTAAAAACTAGAGAAGTCATAAGTAAACCGAATATAGTACGAGGACCAACCCCTCTGTCCTGATGGACCCTGGACAACATACAATACTCTGTATAAGTCCCTTGAGTCTAATAACTCATTCACTGTGTGTCGTAGGTTGAAAACTGTACTTATGGTTAAGAAGAATTACACCGCTGTTTAATGCTCCTTACCTAACCATCCACTGATATAGGTAAATGTCGTAGACATAATTTCAGAAAGGTATATCTCACTCTATGAAAATAGACGTACAGATATATCAATTTGAAATTGGTGCATAACAGCGGATATTCAAAACCAAATATTTGCCGACCGGCAAACAGCCCAGGTGATCTCCTCAAATATCACCGATTACAACGAATCCCGATATAATGAGGATGATCACCCAATTCCCAATAACCTACTCCCACTCATCATCTGTAAAACCATACAGATGTGAGAATCAAACCTGGTAAATACATACCCTGGAGCAAGTATCTAATCGGGAAATCAGTTTTCCATTAACAGTACACAGTGGAACTGAAACATTGAAATGTTTCGATGGGGTATCCTGGTATTCCTAGTAATGCCTCTTCCATCATCCAGATTCACAACTATAACCGTATAATTCTTTGCCACCTCTCCAAATCCCTTCATATGTCTTTAGTCTTTACCTTCTGTACACCCCTTTAGGCCAATTGGTTTTCTACCTTCCCTACCGTTCGGCACCAGCCTATGGTTTGGAAGAAGACTATCCAAAAAGCATAAAGGGTGTACTGTCCTAATCCTAGGAGCACTCGCAACGCGAGAGAAGGTGAAGATAAAAGACATCTGAATGTACTTTATTCCTATTTCTCCTGAACCAGGATCCATCCCCGAACTGGAACAAGTTCCTTTCGAGTTCGTATATAACCATACGATGGATTATCCAATAAAATGGGATCTTCGTAGTGATACGGAGTGTCCTGGAGAAATACAAAGGTGATGTGGGAGTGGTAACGAAATATTTGTTTTGGTCGTGAATATCTGTTGCAATTTACTTTGCCCTCTTACTGATCCCTTGCTTTGTCTGAACTTAATACCTTCTGCACACCATTGTTATGCTAATTGGTTTTCTTCATTCCCTACCGGTCGGCACCAGCCTAAGGTTTGGAAGAAGACAATCCAATTTGCGTAATAGGTGTACTACCCCTAAACCAAGGAGTACTCGTAACCTGAGAGAGGGTAAAAGGAAAAGACAACTGAATAATCCTATCCATTTTCTCCAGAACCGGAAACCATCATCGAATAAATTCTTTCGAGTTCGTATCTAACCATACGATGGTTTTGTCCAATGGAAGTGGACGTTCGCAGTAATGCGGGGTGTCCTGGAGAAAAGGGTAAAAGTAGGAAGTGGCAATGAGGTTTGCAACTCTGACAATCCAAAAGCCAGTGTTTAAGAAGGTTCGGTCAACTTGGTCACTGAGTCATAGTCTTAGGGTCGGGTCAATGGTCGCTGCCAGAGAGAGAGAAAAGAAACACTCAGCGTGCACTCTAACCTAGATCAGAATGGTTACCAATTTATCTAATCTGGAAACCTCCCACTGTACCTCAAATTCTCCTCCAAACCTGAAAGAAGAATTAGTCGGGGTCACCCGAGGAGTAAACCAACTCATCAGTGGGAATCGGGATCCAACTCTCATCGCATGATAACGTGACGGAATCCGCTCACGGTATCACACTCCAGAAGGTATGCGCATATCTGGCAAGTTTCAGTACTTTTGAAACTCCCGATGTGATTTCTGCCCCATGCTCTTATGACCTTGACTAAGGCCAACAAATCATAAGTCACATGTCAAGTTCTACCCGTCATTGTCCAGGTTAATTTGAATCCACCCGTACAAGCCCTTGACTAAGGCCAACAAGGCTATACGACTGTCCCAAACCAACGCATCTATCTATGCAGCATATGAATACCCAATAGCTACCAAACACTGTGCCTTGACTAAGGCCAACAAACACAGCTTGAATACTATTGACTACCCATATGAAACGACGGAGGGCTACGAATGGTTTCTGGCGAAAACCTTTAACGTAGTGAACTTGATATCGTTGAAGGAACGGATAGCTTTTTAGAAAATATAGTGACGAAAACCTTTACTAAAGAGGTCACTCCCGGTGAAGGGATCTCGGCTCTTTCCCCGTAGAATGAGGTGCAGGATATTCCAACTGAATACCACGATGCAAAGCAAAAGTAATCGGCTATAGTGAAGTTAATGCCCTGACGCAAACTTTTTGTCCAAGGGGTCACTCCCGGTGAAGTGATCTCGGCCCTTGCCTCGTCGACAGAGGAGCAGGATATTCTAACTGAATACCACGATGCAAAACAAAAGTAAACGTCCTTGCAATAACAGCTTTTTGAAAAACTGTTCCAACAACATCAGATTAGGTTTGTTTTTAACTTTGCATTGATCCGAATCAATGCAGTCCCATCAATTGATCACACCAAAAAGAACGAAAATATACTGATGTACGTATATGCCATCCGCATTCGCCACTGGGTCCCGTCATTACCCGTTAGGTTAGCTAACTAACGACAGAGCGGGGACTGGACTAGCGCGGATGCAAAACATATACAACATCTACTAATATATATACCAATATATTATATTTCGCTCAAGGCGTAAAAGAAATGCAACATCACAGAGAATGAACAGCATCACAGAAACAATACAGATATCTGGGATCCCCGGGTTTCACAGAGCCACTACTGAAACCCGACGTTCCCCTGGTCGTGTGGATAGCCTGTGCAATGAAATCCTAGACCCCTACGGGCGCGGCAAGTTACCCGCCAAAACCTGAAGCGAGGCAGCCCCCTTCAGCAACGTGAATGGACCACCCAGCACTTCACGGAATCCGGTAACTTGGGCACCCCTCCTGGGTCAACCTGTACCCCCTACGAGTGCGGCGAATAGCCCGCCAATTCTAGAGTGAAGCCCCCTCCGTCTCAATGCCATGAGATGCGGGCTTGTTGCCCTCCAGAACCCGGCTATCCGTGCACCCCTCCGCGGGGCAATCCTAGTACAGAAAGTAAAATATACATACACCGGGTACATCGACCGCAACCAGGTCGTGCCCCAAAATAATAATACAATCCGGCAGTGACGGCAGTCCACAAGTCGGACGCTCGCCCCGCAATATCAAATGTACATAATACAACAAAACTGTACTAGCATTGCATCCAGGCTATCCCCACGACCGATCCGCAACATCACAGCAAAAACAAAAACATCAACGTGAAAGTCACGTTCGCAAATCCGTCTAACCGGGCTATAGCAGTTAGACCGGATTTACCGATCGAGTGACATTCACGGTCGCAGATATAATGTAAATACTGTGAAAAATGTGTTTAAAATTTTCCGATTGATCAAACATTAACAAGTGGGCCCTCAACCAATACTGTAGCAGTTACAGAAAATATGGGCCCAATTTAAATGTTCCAGAAACCCAAATTTATCCCCAGAAGCCCACTGAAAAAATCCGGCCCAATGATTATTCCATACTGCGGCGGAAGCGCGGCCAGAAGTGGGTTTTGGCCGCGCTTCCGCGCTCTGGTTGGAATATCATTGCCTCGAATTTGAACAGTGCTCTTAGTTCATCTAGCACAGTACTTTTATGCAACCTGAAAAATTTTTGGAGACTGAAAAAATTCAACAGAAACTGTCGTGGGTGTATTTGGGTTTTCGGACATTTCGATCGATCGGAACTGAAAAACACATTACACAAAGCTAGACTAAGTTAATGGGGAGGCTCTGATACCACTGTAAGTGCACGGCGGCGCCCCGGCCGTCAATCCGACGCCGGAATGCGGAAGCGGTGAATAACTTAAAATTTGCGGACTTAGCAAACCGGCACCACCGCGCACTATCATCCGGATCGTTACCATTAACTAGTCTAAGCTAACTACAAGAATGGGAATAGAGATATACCGACGATCCAAGTCCTCCGGTCTTCTCGTCATGGTCCCGATCTCCTGCGGAAAAGTCCCGTCTCCTCCTCGTCGCCGGAAGTGCACCACATCGCCTACTTTGTTTACGGGCTCCCACCTCAATGCCGAGGTAACTCGGGCACGAAGCCGGCTACTCGACGTGCCCAAGATTCGTTGTAGAATATCTAGAGAAGAAGTCTCATTTGGGGTTTTGGAGCTTTGCCATTTTTGGTGGAGGAAGAGAGAGGATTTTTGGAGAGGAACAAGAGAGCTCTTTTCTTTGCACAATATGAACCAAAAATGCCACACCAAAAAAATGAATCAATCCATCAAACCCCCACCCTTAAGTGGCCGGCCCATGTAGGAAAAAAAGAGAGAGGGAAAAGTCAAGGGGGAGGTAACCATATGAATCATGCAAGAGAGAGAGAGAGGAATGGTTATCATGAAAAACAATGATACCAAAACAAAACCCATACTCCACCACCAACCATCAACCTCATCATCAACAATCATGATGAGCCAAAAGTCATGCCATCATGACAAGAAGAAGTCAAGGTCAATGAAAAGATGTCATGATAAAACAATATGCAAAGATCCCCTCCACAAACACTTATTTGCAACTATGCAAATAAGCCCTCCTCCACCAATCTTCGGCCAATGAACGGAACAATGGAAATTGGCCGAAACGGAAAGCAAACTGGCAACTCCATAAAACTGGTCCCGTAATAAATTACAGGAAAACCCCGATACTGTGCATACACACCCGCATCTGTATTTCGACCGAAATACAAATGCAATGAGACAAAGTCTACACTGTACTATACTAGGTCCGGCTTATACCAAAACCGGCTAGTAATATCTGTTCGATCCTGATCCGTGCAATACCGCACGTATCTGATCAAACCCTGCCATATAACCATACGGCCTATAGTACAAACTGTCCGATCCTGATCCGTGCAATACCGCACGTATCTGATCGGACCTTGCCATATCTCCATACGGCCTCTACAACCTTTCGCCCGAAAGCTGAGTAACTGTAAATGTGCTGGACTCTAAAGACTCGTCAACACCTTGGTTGTGGATTTAACCACTAGCACGTCAGAGGTATAAGCCAACACGTGACGGGCTACCAGGTACTGACCAAATGGGACGTCGATGAGAAAGCTCACCCCGACACCCAACTGAGCCTGTCAGTGACAATATCCGTGCAGTCCGGTCCGTTCGTCTATGAGCATCGCATGGCGGGCCTAGGGGGTTGGTAAAAGTCAGACCCCCAAAAGCGGTACAAGTCGTGTCGGAGTGTAGCCCAGAACACCCTGAGATACTACTGGAATACCTACCAGTAAATCTCCTTGCCTTGGCCAAGGACTTTGTGTAATGGCTCTCCTAGACACAGCACGACCTCACCCCCAATACCGGGAGAGACGAACCCCTGAAGATACGCTCACTGCCTCCATGTGGCTCGGGACTGTACCCAACTAAAACCTGTTTGCACGACTCCTTTGAGCCGTGGTAGGGTAGTAATCAAAGTACAGTGGGAACTCACACGAGACAAATGACGATCCCCAGGTCGATGAACTAACCTGCACACATGTCACCAGGGAACTGCCATCTGACGTCTGGTATATGACCAACTAGCATGTTCCCGGCGAGTCCTGTCCGGTGTACTCATAACCCAATGAGCACCTGTATACATCTTAGGTGATCCAACTGACACCAGTGGCTTGTGAGACCGGCCACCGCCCCTCGTCGGGGTCTCGACTGTATACACTAGTCTACTAATGGAGTATCGATGCCCGGTCTCGAAACTCCCACGACTAGGGACCTTTTAAGGATATGCTTGTAGACCCCCAGCTCCCACTTATATGATCGCCCTCATACTGCTGGTGGTCAAGCAAGAATCCTAGGGGCTCTATCAACGTGTAATAGCGACGTGTCAGGTCACCTAAAACAGTACACGATGATAAAGGTAAACCAGATAGCATACTATCATCTCGAGTAAGACTGTCCTACCGGGATAGGTCCTCCCTCAATCATTACAATCACGTACCTGTGACCTAATAATTGACTCTGAGGGCACTATCTCCAACAACCTGCAGGTACACCACCATGCCAGGAGTCAACTATTCTAAAAACCATTTAGAATACGGTCAAAGTACCCACATTGGGAAACTACCCAAATCTATATCTAAAACCATAGATCTAGTAACCAGAATGTCTGATATTAAATCCATATCCTTTGCGGAGAAACAACTGTGTGACGACCACAGTACAACCGATCGTAGTATAGGAATTGTACTTCCTACTCTGTGTATGTCATCCAAATACCAGGACATCACACCCTACTACCTTCTTAACAGATCCATCCCCTAATCTGATGAAGTCAAACCTATGACTGTCACATCAAAATTAGATAATCTTATCTGCGCTATATCTGCTTAAGTCTATAAATAGACATAAGATACTTGCCCACTATACTTCCGCTGCTCCCACTGACTACGATAACCCTTTGGCAGAATAATATCTACGTATACTTCTAAAGCTAGTTTAGAACGACGTTATACTTATCCTCTTGCCGGGTCTCATGGTCTGGAACAACTGTAGTGTCAAGTCTGGGTAAATAAGAACCTCCCTGTAACCGTCCTTGAGGCTACCGGAGTACCACTCGGGTGTCCGAGGATACCCACCATATCTGCGGAGTGGCTAATAGAATGTCAAACCTGATTGAATATATAGGTCCTATTAAATCTTCCGTAATTGTTTGCGGTTCTGGAATTACTTCCAGTTCTACCATACTCCCACTACTGTTTTCTGAAAAAATCCATTTTAATAAAACTGTGGCGAGTGAAGAACAATATCACTATTGATCTTCCAGACGGTAGAAATGTCAACATTCGTCAAAGCCAGGGTCTACCCACAAATTGCCATTACAGAAACGTGCCTTGAGTTATCCAGTGTCTGGTTTTAAGCATAAGCTGGACAACTCCCCTTACCTTAACATCGTTAAGATATGAACCATTCTATATACAATATAGAAATAGAAGCACTAATTTAATTGGAACCAGATTCAAATCATGCAGCTGTCTCTAGTGCATATCAACTTAATGGAGAGAGGCTAATCAGCATTACTCAACTTAGGAATCCGTCCAATTATGAGTAACCTGAAAGAGAAACAAGTTTCTCAAAAACCATTACTATCATCTGAATACTATCACAAGAATCTACATCTTTGATCTCTTTGAAGAATCCTGATACTTACGACAACTGGTTCTCTACTTTATTCTTATACCCACAACTTCTCAAAACTTAGACCTTGTATTTCTACGAAACAGTTGTCCAAAAAACTAGAGAAGTCACAAGTAAACAGAACATAGTACGAGGACCTACTCCTCTGTGCTGATGGACACATGACAACATACAATACTTTGTATAAGTCCGCTGAGTTGAATAACTCAAAACCTGTGCATCGTAGGTTGAAAACTGTACCCAGGTGATTTCCTCAAATATCACCAATTACAACGAATTCCGATATAATGAGGATGATCACCTAATTCCCAATAACTTACTCCCACTCATCATCTTTAAAAAACCATACAGATATGAGAATGAAACCTGGTAAATACATACCCCGGAGTAAGTATCTAATCGGGAAATCAGTTTTCTTTTAACAATGCGCGGTGAAACTGAAACATTAAAATGTCTCGTAGGGGTATTTTGGTATTCCTAGTAATGCCTCTTCCATAATCCAATTCATGACTTTAACCGTATTTATCTTTGCCATCTCTCCAAATCCCTTTATTTGTCTTTAGTCGTTACCTTCTGTACGCCTTCGTTAGGCTAAATGGTTTTCTTCCTTCCCTACCGTTCGGCGCCAGCCTATTGTTTGGAAGAAGACTATCCAGTAAGCATAATAGGTGTACCCTCCAAAAACCAAGGAGTACTCGCAACTTGAGAGAAGGTGATGATAAAAGACAACTGAATAATACCTTATTCTATTAAAGGTAAAATAGGAGTGGCGATAAAGTACGCGGTTTGGTCGTGAATGATAACAGTCGCAATTTACTTTGCCCTCTTTCTAATCCCTTTATCTTGTCTTTACATATTACCTTCTGCACACCCTACTTAGGATAATTGGTTTTCTTCATTCCCTACCTTTCGGCAACTGCCTATGGTTTGGAATAAGACTATCCAATAAGCGTAATAGGTGTACTCTCCTAAACTAAGGAGCGCTCGCAACCTGAGAGAAGGTGATAATAAAAGACAACTGAGTAAACCAATTCTTTTTCTCCTGAACCTGGATCCATCCTCGAAGAAGTTCCTTCGAGTTCGTATATAACAATACGATGGATCTATCCAATAGAAGTGGATGTCCGTAGTAATATGGGGTGTTATGAG
Organism: Agapanthus africanus; assembly: GCA_030015575.1. Taxonomy (NCBI): domain Eukaryota; kingdom Viridiplantae; phylum Streptophyta; class Magnoliopsida; order Asparagales; family Amaryllidaceae; genus Agapanthus; species Agapanthus africanus. Next base: position 291,231,281 of record CM057345.1, read on the forward strand.
AAATACAAAGGGTAAAAGAAGAAGCGGCAATGACTTATGCAACTCGGACAATCCAAAAGTCAGTATTTTAAGAAGGTTCGGTAAACTTGGTCACTGAGTCATAGTCTAAGGTCCGTCAAAGGTCGCTGCCAAAGAGAGAGAGAGAAAAGAAACACTCTGCGTGCACTCTAACCTAGATCAGAATGGTTATCACTTTATCTAATGAGGAAACCTCCTACTGTTATCTCCAATTCTCCTCCAAACCTGAAAGAAGAATTAGTCGGGATCACCTGAAGAGTAAACTAACTCATCAGTGAGAATCGGGATCCAACTATCATCGCATGATAACTTGATGGAAGCCACTCAAGTTATCACACTCAAGAAGGTATTCGCATACCTGGCAAGTTTCCTGTATGTTTGAAACTCCCGATGTGATTTTTGCCACATGCTCTTATGACCTTGACGAAAGACAACAAATCATAAGTCACATGTCAAGTTCTGCCCGTCATAGTCCAGGTTAATTTGAACCCACCCGTACATACCCTTGACGAAAGCCAACAAGGTAATACGACTGTCCCAAACCAACACATCTATCTATGCTACAAATGAATACTCCAGCAGCTACCAAGCACTATGCCTTGACGAAAGCCAACAAACATAGCTTGAATACTACTGACCATCCATAAGATACGACGGAGGGCTACGGCTGGTTTTTGGCGAAAAACCTTTAACGTAATGAACTTTATCTCGTTGAAGGAACCTGATAGCTTTTTATAAAAATATAGTGACGAAAAACCGTTGCTAAAGAGGTCACTCCCGGTGAAGGGATCTCGGCTCTTTCCTCATGGAATGATGTGCAGGATATTCCAACTAAATACCGCTATGCAAAGCAACTTGTAATCGACTATAAAAAAGTTAATACCCTGACGTAAATTTCTGCCCAAGGGGTCACTCCCGGTGAAGGGATCTCGGCTCTTGCCTCGTCGAATGAGGTGCAGGATATTCCAACTGAATACCGCTATGAAAAACAAAAGGAAACATCTTTGTAATAACACTTTTTAAATTGGTTCCAACAACATCAAATATAGGTTTGTTTTATCCTTGCATTGATAAGAATCAATGCAGTCCCATCAATCAATCACACCAGAAAAGAACGAAAATATAATGTACGTATATGCCATCCGCATTCGCCACTGGGTCCCATCATCACCCGTTAGGTTACTTAACTAACGACAGAGCGGGGGCTGGACTAGCGCGGGTGTAAAACATATACAACATCTAATAATATAAAGAACCAATATACAATAATCGCTCCAGGCGTGATAATATGCAACATTACAGAAAAGTAATAAGCATCACAGAACAATACAGATAATCTGGGATCCCCGGGTTTCACAGAGCCGCTACTGAAACCCGATGTTCCCTTGGTCCTGTGGATAGCCTGTATAATGAAACCTAGACCCCTACGGGTGCGGCAAGTTACCCGCCAAAACCTGAAGCGAGGTAGTCCCCCACAGCATAGTGAATGGAACACCCGGCACTTCACGGAATCCGGTAAATTGAGCACCCCTCCTTGGGTCAAACTGTACCCCCTACGAGTACGGTGAATAGTCTGCCAATTCTAGAGTGAGGTCCCTTTTCCTCTCAAAGCCATGAGATACGGACCCGTTGCCCTCCAGAACCCGGCTATCCATGCAATCCTTCGCGGGATAAACCTAGTACAGAAATAAAAATATGTACAACGGGTACATCGACCTCGACCCGGTCGTACCCCAAAAGAATATTATACAAACAGGCAGTGACGGCAGTCCACATATTGGACGCTCGTCCCACAATATCAAATGTACAAATAAATTCAAACAGTACTATCATTGCACCCTGCTATCCACCACGACAAATCCGCAACATCACAGCACAACACAGACCATCAACGCGAATGTCACGTTCGCAAACCAGTGTAAAAGAACTATAGGAATCAGACATGGTTTACCGATAAAATGACATTCCCGGTAGGAGATATAATGTAAATACTGCATACTAACAAATTTAAAATTTCGATTGACCAAATTTCCCGAAGTGGGCCCCATGTACATCTGCTGTACATTAACAAAATCTGGGCCCAAAAGATATATTCCAAAACCCACAATTTCCCAAATTCAGCTCACTGGAAAAAGATGGTGCACTGTTCCCACAGAAGCGCCGCGGTTCCGCGGTCAAACCCTAGGTTTGACCGCGGATCCGCGGTGGTCTTGTGGGATCACGTGCCCATATTTTTCTAGAATTCTTATAAAAGCCTGCTTAGTCTTCTGCAATATGTAAATTAATTTTTAGACACTATTTAAAATCGACAGAAACTTTAGACATGGAATTTTGCGGTTTTCGAAATTTGGTTCGATCGATATTTTAAACGTGGTAGTACAAGTTAGTATAGCTTAATGGTGATGCTCTGATACCACTGTAATTCCACGGTAGCGCCCCGGCCGTCTAACAGACGCCAAATGCGGAACAAAAACTTTTTACAACTGGCGCTATCGCGTACTATAACATGGATCTGCCATTAAAACTAAACTAACAAACTACAAAGTAGGTAGAAGAGTTATACCTCACGATCCGAGTCCTTCGGTCTTCAATCATCATCCCACGCTTGTTGCGGCTGCTTCGATCTCCTGAATCTCCGGTCTCGTCGTCCAGGTGGCACCACGTCGACGGATCTTTAAATGGGCTCCCGCCTCTGAACCGAGGCAACTCGATCGTCAAGTTTGCTAAAAGAGTCGACCAAGATGTTGTATAGAATGAGTAGAACACTTTGTCTCGTTACGTCCAAGACTATGGACGAACGGTTATGGATGTTGCCTTTTTGGATCGATATGAAATGAGAAATGTAGTATACTAATTTCCATGAACCAAAATCCTTAATCTTTTCAATTGAAATCTCTATCACATCCCACAAGAAGGGGCCGGCCATATATAGAAAAGGGAGAGTGAGTGTAGGAGGGAAAAACATGGTGACCATAAGCATTCATACTTATCATAACCATTAAAGAAAGAATGAGTCATGTATGAACACATTAAATGCACCATTAAAGCACCATTAATGAACAAATGAGTCACAAGCCTAATCACCACTTCTAGAACCTTCTAGAAGCATGACTCATCCTCAAGACGAAAAGACAAAACCGTATTTAACCGAATGTTAAATACGGGTGATAGAAAACTGGAAACTGGGAACTTCCAAAAGTGATCCCGAAACGAATTTCAGCATAACCCCGTAACAGTATAAACATACCAGCATTTGTATTACGACCGAATACAAAATGCAACTGAGACAATGATATTATATCTACAAAGTATAATACTCGGATCCGGCTTAAATCAAAGCCGACCAGTATTATCTGCCCGAAAAATGACACGTGCGTAAACGCACGTGCATTTTCCGAACCCTGCCATAAAACCATACGACCTCTACAACGTTTCGCCCGAACTTGGGAAAGTGTCTGTGGGGGACTCTAATGACTCATCAACACACTGGCACTGGGTATAACCACTAGCACGTCAGAGGTACAAGCTGTACGTAACGTTTGCTTATGTATTGATTAGAAAAGAAGCTGACGAGCGAACTCATCCATAAACCCTACTGAGCCTGACAGTGACAATGTATATACAGTCCGGTCCGTTCGTCTATGAGTATCGCATATCTTCCTAGGGGGCTGGTAACGTCAAACCCCTATTAGCGGTATAAGTCGTGTCAGAGAGTTGCCCAGAACACCCTGAGATACTACAGGAGTACCTACCAGTAAATCTCCTGCCTCGGCCGAGGGCTTTATGTAATGGCTTTCCTAGACACAGCGCGATCTCACCCCCAATACCGGGAGAGACGAATCCCCGACGATCCGCTCACTTCCTCCATGTGGCTCGGGACTGTACCCAACTAAAACCTGTTTGCATAACTCGTTTGACCGTGGTAGGGTAGTAATCTAACCACAGTGGAAACTCACACGAGACAAATAACGATCTCAGGTCAACAAACTAACCTGTACACATGTCACCAGGGAACTGCTATCTGACGATATGTATAATACCAACTAGCATGTTCCCGGCGAGTCCTGTCCGGTGTACTCATAACCCAATGAGCACCTGTATACATCTTAGGTGATCCAACTGACACCAATGGCTTGTGAGACCGGCCATCGCCCCTCGTCGGGGTCTCAACTGTATACACTAGTCTACTCTGGAGTATCGATACCCTGTCTCGAAACTCCCACGACTAGGGATTCTTTAAGGATGTGCTTATAGACCCCGGCTCCCACGTATATGATCGCCGTCATACTGCTGGTAGTCAAGCAAGAATCCTATGGGCTCTATCATCATGCAATAGTGAACTAAAGTATGTATACGATGATAAAGACAAACCAGATAGCAAACTATCATCTCGAGCAAGACTGTCATATCGGTATAGGTCCTGCCTCAATCATTGCAATCACGTACCTGCGATCCAATAATTGACTTTGAGGGCACTATCTCCAACAAAACGATGTAGAGGCCGTATGGTTTTACGGCAGGGTTCGATCACATACGTGTACTTGTGCACGGATGATGTTCGGATGGATATACTAGTGGGCTTTGGTTTAAGCAGATAGTATTATATTTGTTGGATTATTTTTGTCTCTTTGTATTCGTATTCTTCGGAATACGGATGCGGCTATGTGTAACGTTTCTGAAATCGTTATATGAATTTTTCCATTTTAGGATAAAATAGTCGGTATTTTCCGTTTTAATCCGATTGTGATCAAACGTCCGGATAAACTTGCCGGCACCTAGTTTAGCTAAAATAAAGCTAGTGCACGAGCTTTAGGGGTATACGGGATGTTTTGGTTCAAATAGGATTTTTCCCTAATAAAATATTATTTTTGGAATTTAATATTAAAATAATATATTTCATGAAACTACCGATTTGCGAATTTAGGGTTGTTGTAAAATGGTATGAATATATACCAATAATTATGATATAATTGGGAGATTAAAATGATTTATTCATTTAAAAATATTGTGGTGATGGAATTTGTTTGCACTCAAATTTCTTGGCCAAAATTCCTTTTTGTGCTGGCCATTCTTTTCACTGCAAATTTCGAAATTTTGTTGCTAGCTTTTGATTGGGCAATGGGCTTTTGTGTGAGATGCTTGGAGTGGGTGAGTGACTCATGCTTTGCATTAATGGGCTTTTGGTTTGTGTAGGATATTTTCCTTTTGTGAGCTTGATCTTTTGTGTAGTGGCTGTGAGCTTTAATTGATGGTGAATGGATTAATTTAATGGGGGCTTGTTCATACCATAATTTTGCATTATTATATTCTCCATTCGTATTCATTTTACAAATAAACAGTTGTTTTGACCCATGTCTGCTACATAGTTGCAGGTTACAGGTTCTCGGAACAAAAACAGTGAAGAAGATGAAAAGACGATACAAAAGTGAGACTACGACCAACAAATGGAAAGATCTTGATCATGCCTACAGTTTGAAGACTAAACGAAGATTAATGGACGATTTCACAAAGAACAAAGGCAGTGCAAGGTTGAAGACTTCGACATGAAGCAAGCGGTAAAAGTCCACGACTTTATTCACTGTGGAGATCTGGAGGAGAACCAGAAGACATTCTGAAGAACAAACTGAAGAAAATAGAAGTAAAAATGCAACAGAAGAACCCTAGAGAAATTGAGGCCACAAGCCCCCTACATGGCCGCAGAACTGCGGCCAAACAGGGGCTTTGGCGGTGGATCCGCGGCCGGGTGTCACCCGTGTCGGTGGAAAAACGTGTCGGTGCGCTGGCGGCTCGTTGACTAGTTCTTTTCTTAGGGGGTATACTTATAATAGCAGATATGACGCGATTGTAACCCTAGAGTTTCTATGTTCTATAAATAGAACCCTAAAAACCTGTTTTAGGTTATGCCTCGTCTTGTGCCTCATTTCATCTATCTAAATTCAGATCTGTAAATTTCTGTAAAGAAGGAAGAGAGCATCAAATAAAAATTAGGAATAAATTTTCTTTTCATTGCCCTAATTAAATTTTATTTCCATGCCCTAGGTAATTTCTTTCTTGCCCTAGAATAGATCTTTTATTCTCTGCCCTAGTTAAATAGTTTAGAAGATGTTTTTCAATTCCCTAATGAGCGAGTAGTCCTCTCGCTTGTTAGGGTTAGATTTGGGAAATGCTTGAGAGATGAAGAACTCTCACCCCTTTCTTGCCCATCACACGTTTTTATAGGACTCCATGCATACATGCACACACCGCTCCCTACGGCACCCTATCCCACGAGGTAGCGGTGATACCGTAGTATAAATGACCGGTTGAGTGTGTTTTCCATGGAGGTTAGGGTAAGAATTAAGAAAGGAAGGACAAGAACCTAGATGAAGAAACATCGTTTCATCGTTTCTTCCCGATGGTACTAATCCCCTTTATTAATTATTACCATAACACATCATAGATCTTAAACAGGGCATAGAAAGCGGTGAGGAATATTGACTTTCCAAACTTAACCTAAACCTAACCCAAGCAAGATTCTAGTCCTTGTCTAGATCAACATAGTTTTTAGGAATAATCAATCCGACAATAATCGGAATTAACTCATTAGAACAAATCGAGAATACACAAAATCCCTGTGGGCCGACCCGTACTCATCAGCTAGCTACCAAGCGACGTCGTTCTTGATTGCAGTTATAAAAATTCATTGAGATCAATCAAATGGCGCCATTGCCGGGGATGGCGTTGTTATTCTCTTTTTGTAATTTCGGGTTAATATAAATTGAAAAAAATCATAAAAACTGAAAAATAAAAAAATATAAAAAAAATTATCATCTTGTTTTTGTTTGAAGGGTATTTTCGTTTGAATTGTGCAGGATCGAAGAACAAATTCAGATCTGGAAAAATCCAGATAGCGAAACAGAAAACAGAAAATCTAAACAAGCAGAGGAGAATCAAAACAGAGAAACAGAAGAGATTTTGGGATCTGAACAGCCAAGTCAACCGCGGAACCGCCGCGTTGACCCACTTTTGACCGCGGAACCCCCGCGTGGTGGTGACGTCATCAATTGAAATTTTTTCTGTGAGCTTCCTTTCTTCTTATGCAACCCCAATATCTCCTCTGTAAAAATTTCCTGTAGGATTCTTTGCGCTAAAAATTTCTTCCCCTTCTCAATAACTTGATCTTGTGCAGGATTCTTTGCGCTGCGCTAAAAAAAATTTGTTGTTTGCAAGTGATTGTGTTTATTGCTTTGCATATTTTAAATTGACTTTAAGGGGCTTTTACACCAATCCAGATTGGGTGGGATTTCATCACCCTTCCCAGGACCCCAGAAATCACATAAGGCATATTGCATTGAACATCTTTTAATTAAAAAAATATATTAGACTCAGCCCTAAGGATTTCACGCTCAATAGGACAGAGGACTAGTTGTAGGCATCGACCGTTGATCCTAACCTGACTTTGTGGTGTCTAGGCAAGTGTGTCTAAGGCAAGTGGTTACTTAATTAGGTCCACTACTTACGTGGTGGAGAGCCTCCCACTTACCTGACACTTACCTGGCCACAAATGGCGGTGAAGAGGCAGTTTGAGGTCCTACTTCTTGCCCTTTGGAACAGTTAGACCTAGGTGACCCTAGATCTAGGCCCGATTGTGCATTTTTGATTGATAAAACATGTGTCTAAGCCTTTTATCGAAAATCTTTTTGCAAAAAGCTCCATAAAAAAACACAAAAAGGAAAAAAATTTACGAAAAAAAAGACTTGCAAATTTTGTCGCTAAGAAATCCGTGCACCCCACTTGCACCCACCTTCTTTTTCTTCTCCTTCTTACATCATGGGTACCCCACCTCACAAAACCCTTGCCGAACTTTGGTACCCTGAACCAAACTTTGCTTCATACGCGAATTGTTTCGATCGAATTACGGACGACCCCTCCATACCCAAAATATCTTTGAAAGATCGAATAGAAGGGTCTAGGAGAAACAGTTGGACTCCGCAATCCACTTTGTATCAACCGTGTCAACCTTCACCGCCTTCTTACGTTGATACTCATTTTTTGAGTTCTGTTGTAACTCCGAAAACCATGTCTATAGCTGAACATATTGAACAATCTCGTAACCGATCTTTCACTCCTTTCAACACTTCCAGTTCTTGGGATTAACAAGTCCATTCACCTTTTTATCCAAATGTTGATCCTACTCATGTCCAACCATTCAATTGCTACAAGTCCTACCCGACTTCCGCACCTTCCCTAAACATGGATTCTACACAACCATTTGGGAGTTTCACGTATCCAAACAATTTTGAATCTTTTACTGAAACCGTTCACAACCTATGTCTAGTCTGGAAGAGTCGTTGGAAGCGTACATTGCAGCAACAAACAAACAGATGAGGAATTTGGATGCGTCCATTGCCGCCCTTATGCAACCTAGTGATCCGGTAGCTAGTTTCCAACTAGCTACAAATCAGGCGGTTGAACAGAGTGAGAATTTTAGAGGAGAGAGTGAGCTGTGCACCCTTCCAAATCAAACCTACCCATACCCAATAGAATCCCACAACTCCTATTTTCAATCAAGTGTCCCGAATGATTCACCAGTTAAAGATAAAACGTTTAATGAGTTATGCGACTTTGTAGTGCTTAATATGCCAGATTGTGAACAATCCCTTTCGAGTGAAACCACACCTAACCCTTTTGAACTTTACACCTCCACTCTAGAACCTGAATTGATAAATATCCATGCTTTTAATGAGGTGTCTGAAAAAATAGATTTTCACTTAATTGAGGATGTTACGCAGGGAGTATTTTGGATGATGAACCCATAGATTTGACTGAAATTTTCTCTCCAATTCATCATCCCGAGTTATTAAATGTTTCTCCCGAACTTCATATGCGTCTTGATTTTGATGATAATTGCATGTATGAGATAATTTTTGAGGAGAATTATGAGGATAGTATTGAGGATGAACCATTTTTGTTTGATGTGTCGGATTTTCCAATTCATCCTCCTGAACCTTTAACTGTTATACTTCCTAAATCACCCTCCATCCTTTCCATCGTTCCAACCACGCAAAAGATCATGCCGGAGGACTGTGAGGTTGAAAAATTTCTGTTCGATCACAGTAGTTTTGACGCCACTAGTGCATTCCTCCTTGAATCTGACACAGTTCTCACAACCGATACGATTACGAGTGTTTCACTTTTGCGGACGATTTTGAAGACTCACAACCCGAGTTTGAGTCCTTTGAATTTTCAGATGAGTTAGTTGAGCCATCAGACTCGGTTGCTTACAGTCATTTCGAACCATTGATGGAATCCTTCGAGTTCGAGATAGTTTCACCAATTTCACCTTCGATTGTTTCACCTCTGAAACTCGAACTCGAACTGTTGCCGTCTCACCTTACATACGCTTACTTAGGTGAGAATAAGACTATCCTTAAATCACTCCCCTTCGTCCTTTCTATCGTTTTGACCGAACAAAAATTCGTCACGCTTCCATTTTCAATGGATGGTTTACCAAGTTCAACGTACCCATGTTTTCTCACGAATCTTGAGAGATTTGACCCCAATTCTCGACGGGTTGATAGATTAGCACAATCGCATTTCACACATCGATCATCACAATTTGTGCTACTTTATTCACTCAATTTACATCCTCAAGTTCGTACTACACTTCTTTCTCACTTCAGCCATTCTTCTCCTAATATACCGAGACCATATTCCACCCTTCTTCTCATACGGTCTTGTGTGTTTCTCATTTCTTTTCTCTACACTCAATTCTTTCACCAACCCTACCATTATCATGATAAATTTTTGAATGGTTGGTGCTAACCTTTGGCCTGTGTAAGGCCTTGCATAGTTTGATTTTTCTCCTCCCTAACTCTGAAATTTAAACGCTTAAACAGTGGAAACACTGTTTCGCTTAAGTTTAGAGGGGACCTTTTTGTATATATATTTTTTGTTTTTATTTTTACAAAAAAAAACAATAAAAAAAACACAAAATAATAAACAGGGGAGTGCCGACATTTTAACCCTCTTGGTGTGGCATGACAGTGAGGACAGTGTCGAGTTTAAGTTTGGGGGTATGCTCGGTAAGCTTTTTTCCTTCGCGTTCATTTGTATATTCTTGCATTTGCATGCTTATTTTAAAACCCATAAAAAATGAAAATTTTGAAAAATTAAAGTATTCAACTTTGGCCATAATTGACTTGGGTTTGACAAATAGGTTAACTAGCTAGGAACAACTAGATCTTATACTTAGTAAATTAAAAACCCTAAAAATAACCTTTCTTAAAATTTAACGGTAGAAAGTATATGTGTTTGTAGTTTATTTAGAAATAGGAAAATTTCGAGTTCACTTCTTGGACTAAGTTAAAACAAAGGAAAAGTATTGATATCTTTATTAAAGTATAAGTTTGAAAAATAATTCCTAAGTTTAAGTCTAGATTCTAAAAATATATACCCTACAAATTGCACAAACATGAACCTTGAAACTTGGGATAGTAGAAAAGACCTTGAAATGCTCTTGTCTAAAGTCCTTAGTACGAAGAAAAATACCATAAAATACAAGTGTGAATAAAGAGAAAAAAATGAACACTGGTTTTTGTAATTACTTAAGGCTGCAAAATAGAAAAATATTTAGCGAGGGTGCTTCATCACCTAGTGCCTTAGACCAACTGGTTTGGGAGTCACTGCTAAAGCCTTAGGTGTTACAAGACTAGGAATTACGCTTTAATGTGCATACACATTTTGTAATCGGTTGTTGTTACCTCAAGAAGTATTAACGGTCGCATGAAGGATGTGAGAGCAAATTTCATCTAAAAATTCACCAATTAAGAAGTGCTTTGGAGTACGGACAAGAGTATGATAGCTTGATTTGAATTTCCAAGTGTAGGGGTGATATACACACACGTAGGGGTATGTGATTGGGATTTAGATAATAAATAGGAATGAAAAATAGGACTTGTATCTTTAGTAAAGATGATAAAAATTCCCAAGTTTAGATGGAACCCTAGAAAGAAAACTTAAAAGATGCTAAATGCTAAGTAAATCGACAAAACATATATAATCTTAAGTTAAATGATAAGGAAGCGTGAAAAATATGGGTGGATAATTTATGAGTCGAAGATAATAAAGTTCTTAATTAGAAAATCTAATTGGAGAATAAAAGTCTGTAAGCCAAATTGATAGGATTTTGTTGGTAGTATCCGCTGAAAACCCTCAGGAGACAACACTCCTCCTACTAGGGACACCTAGAGGTTTAACGGCTTGTTGCACGAGCTCAGTGCAATCGTGTTTCCCTGCGAAAGTGAGGCTATGTCTTTTTCAAGAACAAAACTAGGTTTGCTCGAGAACGAGCAAAAGATAAGTTTGGGGGTATTTGTTCATACCATAATTTTTCATTATTATATTCCCCATTCTTATTCATTTTAAAAATATACAGGTGCTTTTGACCCATGTCTGCTACATAGTTGCAGGTTACAGGTTCTCAGAACAAAAACAGTGAAGATGAAAAGATGATACAAAAGTGAGACTACGACCAACAAATGGAAAGATCTTGATTATGCCTACGGTTTGAAGACAAAACGAAGATTAATGGACGATTTCACAAAGAACAAAGGCAGTGCAAGGTTCAAGACTTCAACACGAAACAAGCGGTAAAAGTCCACGACTTTATTCACTGTAGAGATCTGGAGGAGAACCAGAAGACATTCTGCAGAACAAACTGAAGAAAATAGAAGTAAAAATGCAACGGATGAACCCCAGAGAATTGAGCCCACAAGCCCCCTACATGGCCGCGGAACCACGACCAAACAGGGGATTTGGCAGAAGATTCGCGGCCGGGTGTCACCTGTGTCGGTGGAAAAACATATCGGTCTGCTGGCGGCTCGTTGACTAGTTCTTTTCTTAGGGGGTATACTTGTAATTGCCGATATGACGAGATTGTATCCCTAGGGTTTCTATGTTCTATAAATAGAACCCTAAAAACCTGTTTTAGTTTATGCCGCTTTTTGTGCCTCATTTCATCTATCTAAATTCAGATCTGTAAATTTCTTTAAAGAAGGAAGAGAGCATCAAATAAAAATTAGGAGTAAGTTTTCTTTTCATTGCCCTAGTTAAATTTTATTTCTATGCCGTAGGTAATTTCTTTCTTGCCCTAGCATAGATCTTTTATTCTCTGCCCTAGTTAAATAGATTAGAAGATGTTTTTCAATTCCCTAATGAGCGAGTAGCCTCCTCGCTTGTTAGGGTTAGATTTGGGAAAGGCTTGAGAGATGAAGATCTCTCACCCCTTTCTTGTCCATCACATGTTTTTATAGGACTCCATGCATACATGCACACACCGCTCCCTACGGCACCCTATCCCACGAGGTAGCGGTGATACCGTAGTATAAACGACCGGTTGAGTGTGTTTTCCACGGAGGTTAGGATAAGAATTAAGAAAGGAAGGACAAGAACCTTGAGGAAGAAACATCGTTTCTTCCCGATGGTACTAATCCCCTTTATTAATTATTACCATAACACCTCGTAGATCTTAAACAGGGCATAGAAAGCGGTAAGGAATATTGACTTTCCAAACTTAACCTAAACCTAACCCTAGCAAGATTCTAGTCCTAGTCTAGATCAACTTAGTTTTTAGGAATAATCAATCCGACAATAATCAGAATTAACTCGTTAGAACAAATCGAGAATACACAATATCCTTGTGGACCGACCCGTACTCACCGGCTAGTTACCAAGCGACGCCGTTCTTGATTGCGGTTATAAAAATTCTTTGAGATCAATCAGGGCTGAAAATTTTTCCTGCAAGTTTCTTGTGGCTGTGGATTTTGTGGGTTGATTAATTTTTTAATAACTTACACTCACCTCTTCAAAGCATACACTCACCATTTGATTCATTTAACCCTCACCACTCACTCATCCCCCCTGAGCCATTCTTTTTTTCGAATTCCAGAGAACCATTTTCCTGCAATCTTGGCCGACCCCATTTTCATTTTCTTGGCTTCACAAGTTTTCTTCATGTGCTCACATTCTACACCAAAACAACTTCAATTTACCTCCACCCAATTCATTGGGTGCCTTGAGATAAAATATTCTACACTCTCTCTACATCAATCTAGGACATGTCGGTTAGCAAACTTCATGTTCGAGTTTCTTCAATTTGAAGCGGGAGCCCGTATAAAGATTCATCGATGTGGTGCTACTTCGACGAGGAGATCGGAGAGGCCGCGAGGAGCGTGGAATGATAGCTAAAGACCGATGGACACGGATCGATCGGTATAAATTCTTATACCACTTTACAGTTTACTAGTTAGGCTTTTGATGTGTTAAATTGTTAATCATGAAGTGTAGATTTGGAAAACTTAATCAATTGGTAAGAATGATATTTGTTAAATTCATATTTGTCTAATTGAGATAATTAGCAAAGTAGGATTTACTAAAACATATTTGGGTGAGACTAAAATTGTGGTAATGTTTTGGATAACTAAGTTAAGCTAATTTGTGTTGTTCGAAATCGCTAGAATTGTTAAATTTCTAGACTTGTGCTAAATTGAGATAAAATGATATAACTGCTTACTAGTTTTTCGGTAAAATTTGACGTGGGTTTTAATTGAAATTGGAGATGACGTAAATATTAATACCTACGATATTTATTGGGTTTGTAAATGCGTATTGGTATTATTGGGTTTTAATGTGCCAGTTTTCATGTATAGCGACTCTATTTAGGGTTTCGGCTACGTTTTCCGATATTTGGATTATTGGTTTTGAGTTTGGATGTTGTATTTGGTCGTTGGATGTTTGTACGTCAACGACAAGGGTAGTTGATTGTTTTGCATGTGTAGGCTATAGGTTCTAACCTATGAGCGCACCGCGTGCCGTATTTTGGATTTCGGAATTTGGTGTTAATTGCTTTGTGAATTCGTACTGATTGTAGGTACCTTCGCATGGATTCTGAGACGACGAAGCGCATCGACTACGGCTAAGCGAAGAGTTTAGCAGGTGAGTAGATTTATATCTACCGGGAAAGTCGGGTGGATGGCGTATAGCACCCCCGTAAATATTGGATTGAAAGATTGTTTGATTATTATATCCTGATAATGATAGGTGATTGATATGACCTTAGGACTTGCAAAAGATAATATGATAGAGATGGACATTAGTGAAACTATTGGTTTAGGAGAATACGAAATGATAAATAAATCATGATAAGTAAGATTTGAAGGAGAACAAGTGTGATGTTTATATTAATGTGTTGCGAGATATTAGTGAAATGAACGGGTATACGAGGTGATATGATGACTTAGTGTGATATGTCGAGTCGATATGTAATTATTGAAACATTTGTAGGTCTCCTGATTCAAGATTGACATGGATGTGACCTGGGAGATAGGTATATATATTTTTATGGATAATGATTGCATAATGAGTGATATGCCGTACGAGACTTAGATCCGTACCCCGATATTGTATAGGTTGATAGAATTCTTATTTGTTAATGTTGCTGTACGTTAGATTACCGTACGCGATGTCTTTTACCTGTTGAATTATCTATACCTTTGATTAGAGGATGTCGTACGATAGATTGTACCGTACGTGATGTTGTGAGGCTGGATGCCGATTGATAGATTCACCGACTCGGTCTTGTTGATATGTATACCCCATAGCATTTGATTCATTATATGCATTATGCTGCATTCATGATATTCTCATTGCATTTCTTATGCCTGTGCTAGTACACCTACACCATTATCGATGATGCGTATGTTACACATACACAGATTGCCGGCTCGCACACTTCTTCATCGATAATTGCTATGTCACTTACACGGTAGAATTGCTACATCATGATATGATATACTTCCATGTTCACATTGCTAAGCTAGGTTGCATGATATACTGACATGTACACCCACATAATCTGCTACAGCTACATGTACATCATGCCTACATATTGACATGTGATATTGAGACATTGCTTATTGTACTTATGAGATGCATCATACATACCTGCTTACATGTAGACACTTAAATCATGCTACAATTACATGTACACTTCATATTATGTTGCACTTGATTTCGGGGGATTTGGGAACCGCAAGATATATTTTTAAAGCGGGATTCATTTAAAACAGCGATTTTCCCTTTATATGCTCATATTGATGTTTTATGTTGCATATATCATTTTTATATGGATTTTACGCATTTAGATATGGATTTCATGTGATTTATGGATTTGAGAACCGTGGGGGTATTTTCAAGAAACTATGTATTGTTTGAAAACCCGGTTTCTCTTGATATGATATTTTGATGCGTCCACCATGAGATTTCTCGGTTCTGAGATTTGTGATATATACCCGATGCGAGAAGTAAGTGGGCCGTGTGCGGGTACATAGTGGTGCCCGGTACGGTTCCCCTCGGCAATATGTTCATGGTACAGACGATGAGCCTGGAAGAAGGGCAAGTACCTACCGGTGATAGTATTTGGACGCGGCGGTTATCGTGAGGATACCGGCCGGAGTGGTGTACAGACATAACGTCAGGGCCAGTCATGATGACAACGCCTGAGTTATGAGAATTTACGTGTCGATGCTAGACACGGGTATTCATGATGTTTCGGATGTCGGTGATAGACACCCAGGTTTCCATGATTGTGATGTGGCATTGATGGACACACATTCTTTGATATCCTCATATTTACCTGCATATGCTTTTATGATATTTACATGCAGGAGATGTTGTGTCAGTGGTTGACACGTGGACGTGATCCACTGCATACATGCATTGATTTTATTGTTGGACGAGATCCACCTGCATACATGCATTGATTCATTGTTGGATGATTTACACTTACTGTTAGGCATTTATTATGTGTTGTCACATATACAGGTTTGGTCACCCTAGATATCATAGTATTACCTTTATGATATAGTTGACCAAGGAATCATTGTTTATTTCTATTTCTACCTGTTGATGTTTTCTACTCATGAGTTGGCAACTCACCCCCATTGTGCCTCAGTTCTTGCAGGTTGTCCGCTCGGATCAGTAGCGGCATTGCTGGCACACAGCTTGCTTTCGGGTGTTTTGCTTTGGTAGGTGGTACATGTTGGATCGTGCCCCTCTTGTACTTATTATTCATATTGTATCTAGTCACTCCATCAAATCAAAAACTAGAAATTGTATATGTTGCAGACATAGAAGACTTGTAGTTGCGAGACTTGAGCGATGGGGTTTTATGTTCGCTTTTGGGGTTGATGTCTTGCTTTACTTTATTTCCTTATGTGGGTCTTCGCCGTTGGGCGTCGTATACTTGTTATTTATACTTGTGGTGTTGTTTCCGCCGTTGGGCGTGTTTTGCTCCCATTTGGGATGCTTTCTATTTATTCCTTATTGTACCCGTTTTCGGGGCTAGTTTTTACAAAGGTGGTGCTGCCGAAATTTTTATGAAAATCAAGGGAAAGAGTTAAGTGAAGTTTTAAGGATTTGTACTTAAGTTTCTAAATGTTGTAAATGTTTTGTTTACTGACTTCTATTGTAAGGTTTAGATTTCTGGCTTTCGGCTTACTTAGGTTACGTTACGCCTGTAGACGTTGCGTAATTTAAGTACCGGTCACGAGCTGCTATTTTGGGTCGTGATAAAATTGGTATCAGATCGCTAGGTTTAACCTTAGTTCGAGTCTAGGTTTGACTATGTGGGGTCTAGGGCATATGTATTTTGGAGCCTAGGCTTGACCTTACCGAACATAGACTTGAACAAGGGAGTGTTAGACACGAACTTTCGTTTCATAGGCCGACCCTGATTGATAGAGTAGGTAACTTGAGTAGAGTGACGTACCGTACGTATGTTCCACGGCATATTTACGATACGATACTCCACTTAAGTGACTTTAGGATGTACATATCTTGAGACTGGTGATTCTCTTCGTTCCTTTGATTTTACATCCTTTGAGATACTTGATTTTATTCGCTTCCATGATCATACTCTCAGTGATTTGACTCTTCCTAATGATCATGTATCCATTTCGGGATCTGTTGACTCTTTCAGCCTTTGATCTTTTTCGTCGATACTTGATTGAGGTTCCTGTCACCATGGTTTGAGCGTAGATTGAGCTGTTGCTGGTGATGTGGTCAGGGTGAGCTCTTCGTGGACGAGGACTGACCATCGTGTTTTCTGGTGACATGGGAACGTATCGATGTAGTGTTGTGTTGTGACCCCTCGTATGAGACGAGTGTGCGGTCTAGTACCGGATGATCGGGCCTTTGTTAGAGGCTGCCTGTTGGGAGTGGACTGTTGATGTACAGCATACCCCTGAGATTATGATGTCATTTAGCGTGCAGACAGATGACCCAGCCATTGCTGAGATTGATTTGATGTCGCTTCCATAGCTTACGAGCTAAGATCGCTGGAGCTTCCAGGAAGAGATAGCTAGTCTATCTTGAGTTGAGAGACGAAGGTGATTCGTCTGATTGATGCGCCGACGCAGACCCAGTTGAGTTGAAGATTTCCAGCGCGGAGAATCTTACTCAGGTCTAGTGTAGACCGATCCAGAGATGACCGTTGATGTATCGTCTATCCTTGAGGATTGAGGCCTTTGTTTAGCATGCGGACAAAGGATGTTCACATGTTATCTAGGAAGAGTTGAAAGGTTCGAACGAATGTCAGAAAACCCATTTTTCCAAGTTTAAAGTATTCGGAAGGACATGCAAGTGCTTCTGTGGACCCTCTAGAAGAATGAAACCCTAACTCGATGTGATGACCATGAAACCGCTTTTGAACCTTAGGGTTTGCGGCGGTTTAGCGGTGCCATCAGTGAGGCTTGGGTCTGCCCTTCTACGGTCGGTCCATAGATACTGTGGCATATACCAAATATTATTAAACCGTGCTCAGATGTTGAGCTCTCAGAAAGTTTTGGGACTTTTGATTACTCGATCGAAAAGTTTAACGCCGTCCGGATATCCTGTGATAGGAGATCAGCAACAAGACCAGCTTCGGATAGAGGACCTCACCAGGTATGTTGTGAATTGATCGAGAATGGACGAGTATTGAGTATTCCTCCGGTTGTTGGGACGGGTTCCGTAGGACGTGTTCGGCTAGATATCTTCGATAGAGTGATGAAGATGCTGTAAGTCCACGGTAGCGCCCCGGCCGTCTAACAGACGCCAAATGCGGAACAAAAACTTTTTACAACTGGCGCTATCGCGTACCGTAACCCGGATCTGCCATTAAAACTAAACTAACAAACTACAAAGAGGGTAGAAGAGTTATACCGAACGATCCGAGTCCTTCGGTCTTCAACCATCATCCCACGTTTGTTGCGGCTGCTCCGATCTCTTGAATCTCTAGTCTTCTCGTTCAGGTGGCACCATGTCGACGGATATTTAAACGGGCTCCCGCTTCTGAACCGAGGTAACTCGATCGTCAAATTTGCTAGAAGAGACGACCAAGATGAAGTAGAGAATGAGTAGAACACTTTGTCTCGTTACGTCTAAGGCTATGGACAAACGGTTAATGAAGTTGCCTTTTTGGATCGATACGAAATGAGAAATGGAGTATATCAATTTCCATGAACCAAAATCCTTAATCTTTTCAAAACAACAAAAAACTTAGCATCAAGTATGAAAGCATTTAAAGCAAACCAATCACAATTAACCTAGTCATCAAGCATTAATTGCTCCATTAATGCACTAATGACTCACTAGCCTAGTCACCCTCTCTAGAATCTTCTAGAACACTGACTCACCTCATCAAGTGTAACATTTTCAAAAATATAAAATATTAATTTTGGGAATTTTTATAATTTAATATTATTTTATTGATTATTTTAATATTAAATCTATAATTAAATGCAAATAAATAGGAAAAATTTGAGAAAAAATTATGGAAAATTCTAAAATAGGGTAAATTAGTGAATTATGACATTTTTTAAGTTTTGTGATTAGTTTGACACTAATTTAGTGCTAATCGCGATTAAAAATCGCTAATTGGATTTTTTATGCACTTTTGAGCAAAATGTGCACAAATCTTTTTCCACGCTTGTTACACTTGTGTTACACTTCTTTTGTTGCCATGGTTTCCTTTTGGGAGCACTATTTGAGTGAGAAGATAAGAAAAGGAAAAGGAAAAAGTAAGTAATGATGAGAGAGAGAAGACAAGTCAACCTTTCTTTTTTGAACCATACTCCATCATTTCCCTTTTCTTTTCTCTCCCCCCCCCTCTCCTTGGTGAGCTGCTGCTACTCCCTCTCTCCCTCACTCACCCTCTTCATGAAACCCTAGATCCATCAAGAAAACAAAGCTAAAACCCCATTCTCACTTCACAAAAAAATGATCCCAAGCTCACTAGCTACCCTTTGACCTTGCAAGATTTGGATTTAGAGGACTTTGAGCAACTCAAGAATTTTCTTGAGTTGCCAAAGGAGGTAATTTCTGCACCCTCTTGTAGCATTTCAATTTCCTTATGCATCAATTCTAGTTTAGTATCGATATCGTGTCATTTTGTGGACTTTTGAGATTTCAAGTTAGGGTTTAGGGTAAAACTGAAACTTAAGATGAAATTGAGGCTTGTTTAGACCCTAGAAACCCTGGTGTGATGCTAAATTGAACCCAAACCTGAAATGGAAAACAGAATACGGAATTTTGGAATCGATATCGGGGAAAACAGGAAATCTGGGACTGTTATATGGAATCTGCTAACACCCCAAGACTCCTAAAATAATATTGAGTGGACAGTGAGATGTGCAGGCACTAATGAACCATCACCCCAAACCCTAGCTCCCCATTCCACTGTGAGGCCGCCAAAATCCCCTTTCTGGCCACAATTTGCGGCCAGACCTGAGAGGAAATTCCTCGTTTTGCGTGCATGGCCCTATTTCCTCAATTCTTGGCCCTGGGTACTTCTAGTTTTGACAGATTCTATCTAGGGTAAAATCTGGGACATATATCCTAAGTTGCTATTTTGGATTCGTGTTTCCGTATTCCGTATTTTTGATTCTGAAATGGTGGAATGTGTTTTGCCTCGATTATTTGGCGTTTATACGACGATATAGAGGATTTATTGCTGGTTTTGAAGGCGTGCCATAGGTTCTCACCTATAGGCCCCCTTACCGTATCGTTTTGGATTTCATGCGCCGTTTTAGCTTGGATTTGGTTTTAATGCGCATATACGATATTTGATGTGTAGGTACCCATGAAGACTTCGGGACGACAAGCAAATGCGTGGTGACGTCCGCAAATGATGATGCAAGGTGAGTAGATTATATCTACAGGGGGAAGTCGGGTGGATGGCGTATAGCACCCCCGTAGTCCGTAGATAGATTACTATGTAGTTTATTGTGATAATAGGTGTATTATGGATAGTATAGGGTTAGAAGTGACTAGTGTAGTTCATAGTCGCGAACCCTAGGATAGAATTACACCTACACACACACCCTTGCTTATTACTTGTACTTGCACGGTGTTTGATGATATTGGATGACTTTGGAGATGAGTCGATGATGTGGGCTTGGTGCCGTGAGATCGGTGATTTGATACGATTCATATGTGGGATATGACTTGTGATTCTTTCTTGCGGGCTTGGGATATGTGTTTACCCCCGCATGCATACCTTATTGATGGTATCGATTTGTACTAGACATAGAGTAGTACCCCCAGATTATATGATCTGATGATAGTGATACCTGTTATGTGACTAGATAGTGAGATGTTGACCTGTACCCAGCTTTTGGGGATGCCGTATGATGATTTACCGTACGAGCCGATATTGATGATAGATCCGCACTCATAACTTGAGGATTCTTACGATATGACATTGAGGCGGAATCACCGACTATATATCTATATATATATATACATTGACTCAGATTTAGGTGGTTTCCACACCTACCCCTCCTGATCGACCTTATACTTAGATGTAGTTTGCATAGTAGATACTTCACTGTGGTGTTGACTATTAGATTCTGCATTTTCATGCTATTCGTACTGCTGGCATATGTTCATTGCTATATTATTATCATGCTAATAGGACACCAGCACCATTTTCGATGATGCGTATGTTTCACATACACTATTTTGCCGGCTCACACACTTCATCATCGATAATTGCCATGCCACTGCACTGTAGTACTGTTGCATTCATGATATGATTCTTGCTGGGCATATTGTACACATGTACCTGTACACAATCATAGATGATTCATTCTAAAGGGGCGGTTTCCCTCGACATATGCACATTACTATTCCATGTTGCATGATTTCCGATATGATTACCTTTCTTTACATGTCGCATACATCATGGATTGATTGCATAGCACATCGCATTGGATTTATTCTTGATGTGGATTTTCATGTGATTTCTGATTTTGAGGACCGTGGGATTATTTAAGAAAAGATGCTTTATTATGAAAAACCCGGTTCCCTTGATATGATATTTGGGGCGTCGCCTCGTGTTTTCTCGGTGCTAGAGGCATGTATTGAGAGAGGGATGACCCGGACTGACGGATTCCCGATATATACTCAGAGGGAGGGCTGACCCGGAATGACGGATGCCTGATGTATTGAGAGAGGGATGACCCGGACTGACGGATTCCCGATATATACTCAGAGGGAGGGCTGACCCGGAATGACGGATGCCCGATGTATTGAGAGAGGGATGACCCGGACTGACGGATTCCCGATATATATTCTGAGAGAGGGCTGACCCGGAATGACGGATGCCCGATGTATTGAGAGAGGGATGACCCGGACGGACGGATTCCCGATATATATACTTTGAGAGAGGGCTGACCTGGAATGACGGATGCCCGATACAGGAGGATTTACGTGTCGATGATAGGCACGGGTTTCATGATGTTTTTCCATGATTTTGTTTATATCCTTACATTGCATACATGATGCTTATCGTCAGTTTGTGACGGGTGGACGGGTTCCACACATATACAGACTGGATTTACACTTATCATACTTCATTTGTATATATAACAGGGTATGAGGGCGCTGTTATATATACCCTTACACCAATATTAGTGGTATGGGACGCTAATATATGTGTATTGATATCATTGATATTTCTTCATATTTACTTCATGCAGACATACCTTATACTGATGGCATGTTATTACCTGAGTACCTGGCACTACATACATGATTAGATGTTACCTTGCCACCTTATTACACTCAGATGTACTCTTGTGGATTATATTACTGATCGTTGACTTAGGTTTATGTCTTGCATTCGGTTTCTGCTTGTAGATGTTTCTATTCACGAGTTGGCAACTCACCCCCGTTGTGCCACAGTTCTTGCAGGTTCTGCCGTACAGGTTCCATTGCGGCATTTCTGGCACACTACCTTCTTGCGGGTGATTTGCTTTTGGTAGGTGGATTCTTTCGCATCAAGAACCACCATTGTATTTACTTTATTCATTGTATCTAGAATTTCCATCAACCAAAACTTGTATATTGTTTCAGACCTAGACTGGTGATGTATTATTCGACCATAGAGTCGCGCTTAGTAGTATTGCGGTTTTCTTGTTGCTTGAGCTTCCTTTTCGTTTTGATCCTCGCCACCTGGCGTTGTATATTATATCATTGCGTGGTTGTGACCGTCGATTGACGAAGAGCTAGCTCCCGCTTGGGGATGCCTTTATCATTGCATATATATATTGTTATCCTTGTTGTACCCCATTCGGGGCCAATTTTACAAAAGAAACTCTGCCGAAATTTTTAGAAAAGACTGTACCGTTTTAAATTGCATATTCGGCTTAGTTATTTAAAAACCTTGATTTCCAACATGTTTTTCTTCACTCCTTTAAACAAATTTCTTTACTTATTCTTAAAATGGTTTTAGATTTCTGGGCTTTTGGCTTACTTGGATCAGATGGAGTCCTATAGACTTCATATGGTTCAAGGGCCAGTCACGTGCTCTTTCGGGTCGTGACAAAGTTGGTATCAGAGCGCTAGGTTGACCTTGGTTCGAGTCTAAGTTTGACTATGTGGAGCCTAGGGAGTTATTTATATACGGAACTTAGGCTTGACCTTACGGAACTTAGACTTGGTCGAGGGGGTGTTAGACCCGAACTTTCTTCACGTAGGATGATCCTTGGTTGATGGAATAGGTGACTAAAGTAGAGTGACGTACCGTTGGTATGTTCCGCGGCATACTTACGACACGCTACTCCGCTTAAGGAACCTTAGGATGTACATATTTTCGAGATCAGTGATTCTCTTTATATCCAGGATTATTCATCCATGTGAGATTCCCGATTCTATTAGTTTCATGAGCATACCTTCATTGATGCTGTTCCTTCCTATGATCATGTATCCACTTTGGATCTGTTGTTTCCCTTCTGGCCACTGATGTGCTCTCTTTGATACTCGATTGAGGTTCCTGTCACCATGTTTGAGCGCAGTTTGGGCTGCTGCTAGGGTTACGGCCGGTGTGAGCTCGTTTGGTACGAGGGCCGACCATTGTGTTTTCTAGTGACATGGGAATGTCTCGAGTTAGTATTGGTGTTTGTGACCTCTGGTGGAGGCGAGTCCTTGGTTTTGCACCGGATGATCGGGCCATTGTTAGAGCTGCCAGTTGAGAGAGGACTGTTGATGTACAGCACACCTCAGAGATTGTGATGTCGCCTACCGTGCAGACAGATGGACCAGCTGTTGCTGAGATTGGCAGGATGTTGCTTTTGGAGCTTACGAGCTGAGATTTGCCGGAGCTTTCAGGCGGATATGCGACGGATGATAGCTAGTCTACCCGGTTTGAAAGACGAAGGTGATTCGTCCGATATTGCGCCGGAGCGGGCCCAGATGAGTTGAAGATTTCCAGTGTGGAGAGTCTTACTCAGACCTAGAGCAGGCTGATTCAGAGATGACCGCTTGTGTATTGCCTTTCCTGGAGGATTGAGGCGCTGTTCGGCGTACAGGCGAATGAGCCAGTTGCTGCTGCAAATGATGAGATATCGCCCAGATGGTTGGAGCTACTGCAGCATGAGCATGTTCTTGGAGACGTGATAGTGAGTCGCTAGTCACCTGAGGATAAATGACTAGGACATGTGGTTCGTTCGGTTACCGATGCGAGGTCATCAGATAGATTGTTTCCAGCTAGAGACGACTTCACGCAGGTTCGTTGAGAGTCGATAGAGACGATCGAATGTCAGGAGCCTATTTTCCAAGTTTAAAGTATACGGAAAGACATGCAGGTGATTCTATGGACCCTCTAGAAGAATGAAACCCTAACTCGACTTAATGACCGTGTGAAAGCCTTTGAACCTTCGGGTTTGCGGCGGTTCCTCGGCGCCATTAGTGAGGCTTGGGTTTGCCCTTCTACGGCTGGACCACCGACGCTGTGGCATGTACTCGATACTATTAAACTGTGCCCGAGATGTGAGCTCTTGGGGGATTGTGAGGATCTGACGAGTCGATCGGATGGTTCGACATCTTTCGGATATCGTGATGGGACACTGCTTGGGAGACTCCAGATGCGAGCGTAGCCGTCGGAGCGCAGTTCGTGTAGCCACGATGAGTTAAGTCCGAATCAGTCGACATTTGAGCAGAGTGAAGAAAAGAGTTCGTATGAGATTTCGACGAGATGACGTCCCACTCCGCTGACATCAGAGATGTGATATGCACCCAGAGGCGTGGTATATGGATGTATCTTCCAGAAAGAAGAGCGATAAGTATGCAGCCGTTCCGGATTAAGCTTTAGCTTCAGCATTGGATGACGACTTCCGGCATTTCGGCAGGATTGAGATTTGAGAAAGGAACCTCGACAGGACCCTTCTGGAAAACGAAACGAGGAGACCTAGACCCGGGAATGGTTGTATTGCGCACACCCAGCGGGACGAGAGGTTCGTGTGAGACACTGACGAGCCGTCATTACTTCCCGTCGGGACTAGAGACCAGATATGCTTACAGAGACGTTGGGATGTGACCAGTTTCTGAGAAAATATTGTGTTGAGGACACAGATGTCTCTCCAGTGTAAAGAGGTTATGTAAGAGAGTCAGCCTCCGTACAGATCGGCATAGGCATGATTGGAAGAGACCTTGAGCAGGATTCTTCCAGGACATTGCTGCAATGATGTTTGCACCCAGGATCAGATGTGTGACGTGCATTCAGAGAGCCAGAGGCCGACGCCAGTGATATGCTGCCGTACGAGTAGTCGTGAGGTTTGACCGAGAGATGACCAGAGAAGTGCCCGAACGAAATCGTTCCCGTTAGCACACCTGACAGGGCCGATGAGCCGATTGACCGCGAGATAGGAAATCCGCAAGGAAGATAAGGACCCAGAGTCCGAGGACGCCAGACCGTGAGCAAGGGGGCAAGTAGATATCCTGCGCTGCTAGCAGTGGATGCACCGACTCCTTCTCGACCTTGGAGGAGGAACTACCGACGACGGTATTTATGATTTGTGATTTTGTGATTCGATTATCACGTATCCGTCATTTTGGATTTCGGTATTTTGGGCGTTCTGTTTGCATGATTTAGTTTTGAAGATTGAGTTTCATGATATTGGTTTCATGCACCCACTGGATATTTATATATTTGCGCAGAGTTATTACATTTGAGATATTGATTGAGATTTCATGCCTACCGTATGCAGTGATTTGATTTGCACTTCCAGCGTGGTTTTCATGCACCTTTAGTGTTTTGATATACGATTTTGGTGCACGCCAGATGCACTAAATCGGGATTCTTCGTGCATGTCACATGCACCTGATTTTTTTTCTGTCAGGCACACACGTTGCCTACGACAGATGTTTCGTGCACACCAGTTGCACCTTGATGTTGTTTTGTATACCTATTTGACACATTTATGGATTTTGATTCCTTGCGCACCAGACGCATAGGATATTCTTATATATGCATTTTGGGATTGATTTCTAGTAGAGCAGTACATTTTATGATATTCTCTCTGTATTGATATTTTCGGAGCCCCGACAAATTGGATTATTACTGAAAATGTTTTAGTATTGGGGGTTTAAATTTAAATTCGGGGACCGAATTTCTTTAAGGGGGATAGATTGTAACATTTTCAAAAATATAAAATATTAATTTTGGGAATTTTTATAATTTAATATTATTTTATTGATTATTTTAATATTAAATCTATAATTAAATGCAAATAAATAGGAAAAATTTGAGAAAAAATTATGGAAAATTCTAAAATAGGGTAAATTAGTGAATTATGACATTTTTTAAGTTTTGTGATTAGTTTGACACTAATTTAGTGCTAATCGCAATTAAAAATCGCTAATTGGATTTTTTATGCACTTTTGAGCAAAATGTGCACAAATCTTTTTCCACACTTGTTACACTAGTGTTACACTTCTTTTGTTGCCATGGTTTCCTTTTGGGAGCACTATTTGAGTGAGAAGATAAGAAAAGGAAAAGGAAAAAGTAAGTAATGATGAGAGAGAGAAGACAAGTCAACCTTTCTTTTTTGAACCATACTCCATCATTTCCCTTTTCTTTTCTCTCCCCCCCTCTCCTTGGTGAGCTGCTGCTGCTCCCTCTCTCCCTCACTCACCCTCTTCATGAAACCCTAGATCCATCAAGAAAACAAAGCTAAAACCCCATTCTCACTTCACAAAAAAATGATCCCAAGCTCACTAGCTACCCTTTGACCTTGCAAGATTTGGATTTAGAGGACTTTGAGCAACTCAAGAATTTTCTTGAGTTGCCAAAGGAGGTAATTTCTGCACCCTCTTGTAGCATTTCAATTTCCTTATGCATCAATTCTAGTTTAGTATCGATATCGTGTCATTTTGTGGACTTTTGAGATTTCAAGTTAGGGTTTAGGGTAAAACTGAAACTTAAGATGAAATTGAGGCTTGTTTAGACCCTAGAAACCCTGGTGTGATGCTAAATTGAACCCAAACCTGAAATGGAAAACAGAATACGGAATTTTGGAATCGATATCGGGGAAAACAGGAAATCTGGGACTGTTATATGGAATCTGCTAACACCCCGAGACTCCTAAAATAATATTGAGTGGACAGTAAGATGTGCAGGCACTAATGAACCATCACCCCAAACCCTAGCTCCCCATTCCACTGTGAGGCCGCCAAAATCCCCTTTCTGGCCGCAATTTGCGGCCAGACCTGAGAGGAAATTCCTCGTTTTGCGTGCATGGCCCTATTTCCTCAATTCTTGGCCCTGGGTACTTCTAGTTTTGACAGATTCTATCTAGGGTAAAATCTGGGACATATATCCTAAGTTGCTATTTTGGATTCGTGTTTCCGTATTCCGTATTTTTGATTCTGAAATGGTGGAATGTGTTTTGCCTCGATTATTTGGCGTTTATACGACGATATAGAGGATTTATTGCTGGTTTTGAAGGCGTGCCATAGGTTCTCACCTATAGGCCCCCTTACCGTATCGTTTTGGATTTCATGCGCCGTTTTAGCTTGGATTTGGTTTTAATGCGCATATACGATATTTGATGTGTAGGTACCCATGAAGACTTCGGGACGACAAGCAAATGCGTGATGACGTCCGCAAATGATGATGCAAGGTGAGTAGATTATATCTACAGGGGAAAGTCGGGTGGATGGCGTATAGCACCCCTGCAGTCCGTAGATAGATTACTATGTAGTTTATTGTGATAATAGGTGTATTATGGATAGTATAGGGTTAGAAGTGACTAGTGTAGTTCATAGTCGCGAACCCTAGGATAGAATTACACCTACACACACACCCTTGCTTATTACTTGTACTTGCACGGTGTTTGATGATATGGGATGACTTTGGAGATGAGTCGATGATGTGGGCTTGGTGCCGTGAGATCGGTGATTTGATACGATTCATATGTGGGATATGACTTGTGATTCTTTCTTGCGGGCTTGGGATATGTGTTTACCCCCGCATGCATACCTTATTGATGGTATCGATTTGTACTAGACATAGAGTAGTACCCCCAGATTATATGATCTGATGATAGTGATACCTGTTATGTGACTAGATAGTGAGATGTTGACCTGTACCCAGCTTTTGGGGATGCCGTACGATGATTTACCGTACGAGCCGATATTGATGATAGATCCGCACTCATAACTTGAGGATTCTTACGATATGACATTGAGGCGGAATCACCGACTATATATCTATATATATATACATTGACTCAGATTTAGGTGGTTTCCACACCTACCCCTCCTGATCGACCTTATACTTAGATGTAGTTTGCATAGTAGATACTTCACTGTGGTGTTGACTATTAGATTCTGCATTTTCATGCTATTCGTACTGCTGGCATATGTTCATTGCTATATTATTATCATGCTAATAGGACACCAGCACCATTATCGATGATGCATATGTTTCACATACACTATTTTGCCGGCTCAAACACTTCATCATCGATAATTGCCATGCCACTGCACTGTAGTACTGTTGCATTCATGATATGATTCTTGCTGGGCATATTGTACACATGTACCTGTACACAATCATAGATGATTCATTCTAAAGGGGCGGTTTCCCTCGACATATGCACATTACTATTCCATGTTGCATGATTTCCGATATGATTACCTTTCTTTACATGTCGCATACATCATGAATTGATTGCATAGCACATCGCATTGGATTTATTCTTGATGTGGATTTTCATGTGATTTCTGATTTTGAGGACCGTGGGATTATTTAAGAAAAGATGCTTTATTATGAAAAACCCGGTTCCCTTGATATGATATTTGGGGCGTCGCCCCGTGTTTTCTCAGTGCTAGAGGCATGTATTGAGAGAGGGATGACCCGGACTGACGGATTCCCGATATATACTCAGAGGGAGGGCTGACCCGGAATGACGGATGCCCGATGTATTGAGAGAGGGATGACCCGGACTGACGGATTCCCGATATATACTCAGAGGGAGGGCTGACCCGGAATGACGGATGCCCGATGTATTGAGAGAGGGATGACCCGGACTGACGGATTCCCGATATATACTCAGAGGGAGGGCTGACCCGGAATGACGGATGCCCGATGTATTGAGAGAGGGATGACCCGGACTGACGGATTCCCGATATATACTCTGAGAGAGGGCTGACCCGTAATGACGGATGCCCGATGTATTGAGAGAGGGATGACCCGGACGGACGGATTCCCGATATATATACTTTGAGAGAGGGCTGACCCGGAATGACGGATGCCCGATACAGGAGGATTTACGTGTCGATGCTAGGCACGGGTTTCATGATGTTTTTCCATGATTTTGTTTATATCCTCACATTGCATACATGATGCTTATCGTCAGTGAGTGACGGGTTGACGGGTTCCACACATATACAGACTGGATTTACACTTATCATACTTCATTTGTATATATAACAGGGTATGAGGGCGCTGTTATATATACCCTTACACC
Organism: Agapanthus africanus; assembly: GCA_030015575.1. Lineage (NCBI taxonomy): Eukaryota > Viridiplantae > Streptophyta > Magnoliopsida > Asparagales > Amaryllidaceae > Agapanthus > Agapanthus africanus. The sequence continues at coordinate 291,260,629 of CM057345.1, forward strand.
AATATTAGTGGTATGGGACGCTAATATATGTGTATTGATATCATTGATATTTCTTCATATTTAGTTCATGCAGACATACCTTATACTGATGGCATGTTATTACCTGAGTACCTGGCACTACATACATGATTAGATGTTACCTTGCCACCTTATTACACTCAGATGTACTCTTGTGGATTATATTACTGATCGTTGACTTAGGTTTATGTCTTGCATTCGGTTTCTGCTTGTAGATATTTCTATTCACGAGTTGGCAACTCACCCCCGTTGTGCCACAGTTCTTGCAGGTTCTGCCGTACAGGTTCCATTGCGGCATTTCTGGCACACTACCTTCTTGCGGGTGATTTGCTTTTGGTAGGTGGATTCTTTCGCATCAAGAACTACCATTGTATTTACTTTATTCATTGTATCTAGAATTTCCATCAACCAAAACTTGAATATTGTTTCAGACCTGGACTAGTGATGTATTATTCGACCATAGAGTCGCGCTTAGTAGTATTGCGGTTTTCTTGTTGCTTGAGCTTCCTTTTGGTTTTGATCCTCGCCACCTGGCGTTGTATATTATATCATTGCGTGGTTGTGACCGTCGATTGACGAAGAGCTAGCTCCCGCTTGGGGATGCCTTTATCATTGCATATATATATTGTTATCCTTGTTGTACCCCATTCGGGGCCAATTTTACAAAAGAAACTCTGCCGAAATTTTTAGAAAAGTCTGTACCGTTTTAAATTGCATGTTCGGCTTAGTTATTTAAAAACCTTGATTTCCAACATGTTTTTCTTCACTCCTTTAAACAAATTTCTTTACTTATTCTTAAAATGGTTTTAGATTTCTGGGCTTTTGGCTTACTTGGATCAGATGGAGTCCTATAGACTTCATATGGTTCAAGGGCCAGTCACGTGCTCTTTCGGGTCGTGACATCAAGAAAAGATAAATCCGTATTTAACCGACTGTTAAATACGGCTGATAGAAAACTGGAAACTGGCAACTTCCAAAAGTGATCCTGAAACGAATTTCAGGATAACCCCGTATCAGTATAAACATACCCGTATTTGTATTACGACCGAATACAAACGCAACAGAGACAAAGATATTATATCTACACAGTATAATACTGGGTTCCGGCTTAAACCAAAGCCTACCAGTATGTCACGACCCAAATTTTGGCCCGTGACCGGCACTTAACCACGTAACGTCTACAGGCGTAACACGACTAAGTGAACCGAAAACCCAGAAATCAAACCAGTAAAAGTATAGAGTGTTATAAGTTTTAAATCAAAGCACTTACTGACATGTTAAGAAATCTAAGTAAACAATCACCAAGATAGCAATATACGACACCGTAGCGAAGATCAAGATCCATAAGTGGGAACATCACAGATAGAATAAACTGTAAGTACAGTCGGATCACAACGAGCTCGACACCAGAATACAAATAATATACATCATCGTCCTCACACTGTCTCTAAGTCAATACATAAGTGGTAGATAGAGAGTACTAGATACAACAATTCATATAACTGAAAGATAAACAGATACCGCACGAAACCCACCAATCAGCAAAAGAGCTAGTATGCCAACTGTAGGGGTATCTGTGTCAAAAGATGCAAGAACGCAGCCTGCCGCGACTACTCCGAAGGGCAACCTGCAAATACTGTGGCTCAACAGGGATGAGTTGCCAACTCGTGAATAGAGATAACATATAAAGGTAATCGCGAGCATGCACGTACTGCGCTACTCTATCATATGCCAACAGATGATATCAATATGTGATAAGCAGTATGTCATGCAAGTGCTCTATCAGGTAATATCACTACAGGATGAGGTACAATAATAAATGCTGAGCATGGTCAATATAACATCTACACGGAATGTCAACGTGAAAAATATAATCGGTGTCCATTAATGCACCCAGATCCCCCAAATAGCTCAGGCGCCGGCACTCTCATCGGCCCTCCAATCCTGTACATCTCTGGGAATCACGAGTGCCCAACATCGGCACCCAAATATCATAAATTCTCGTGCCCAGGATCGACACGCAAATCCTCAACCATCGGGCCCCGTCAGTCCGGGTCAGCCCACGGGCTCCGTCTGCGGTATCGGCCCTCGGCCCCGGCAGTACGGATCATCCCGCATCCATCTATCGACTCTGATCAGTATCCTCCGGATAACTGTCAGGTCCAACCAATCACCGGTAGGTAGTAGTCCCTCTGCCAGGCTCACCGTCTACTACACAGCGAAACCGTTCCCGCCCCGCGGTACCATACCGGGTCCACCATGTACCCGTAATCGGTCTCAACCAGCTCCTCGATTCGGGTTCACATATATCACTCTGGCACCGAGGAAACACATGGTGGACGCACCGAAATATCATATCAAGGGAACCGGGTTACCTTCCCCTGCCAGGCTCATCGTCTACAACTCGATCTTCTTGCCCCGGGGTACCATACCGGGCCTACCATGTACCCGAGACGGTTCATTCACTCCTCGAATCGGGTCTCGAAATCCAACAGAAAACATGAAATCTGATGGTGGACGACACATACATCACGAGAAAACCGCATCTTATTTTAAAAAGAGAAGAGGAGAGAGAGAGAAGTTTCATATATTCTTGCGGTTTTCCCCAAAAATCCAGAAATCTCATGGAAACCCAAATCTTAAAATCATGAGTAAGTATATAATAAGTGTCGGCATATGCCCATGATACTGCATGATAACATGAAAATATGAATGCATGAATGTCTAAGTGATAAATATCATGTCTAAATTAACATCAGAAAGTAATCACAATATTATATCGGTCTAGATGTTAACTGATTCTATCAATTAAAGATAATATGATCTAAAGTGTACGTGACATAGCAATTACCGATGATGATGTGTGTGAGCCGGCAAATGAGTGTGCGTGGAATATGCGTATCATCGGTAATGGTGCTGGTGTCATAACAGGTAAGGTTTATATTGATTATAGCAGCATATGTAAGAACATGCATCATTATGATTCCAGTGTGAAAGTAAGACGGATGTATGTTATCCACTCATTTGATATACCATTACCACTACCACTATATGACTCGAACCTAATCTAGTGTCCATCTAACCTCCTAAGGAACAAAACCTAAGAAACTAGTCAATAAGAAACAAGAGTCTACCTAAGGTCTGAATCAATATCTCTAATAGTCGGCGATCCGGCCTCAATAGCGTCACGTACGTAGTACGGTTTCCTCGAATCAAGAGTGCGGATCAATCATCATATTTATGCCTCGTACGGTAAAATCCATCGTACGGCGTCCCAATATCAGGGTACGGGTCAAGTATCTCCTAGGTGTCTCATCATTAGTATAATGTCATCATCAACACATCTCATGATCAAGGTGCTAAACTGTGATCGCATACATCAATCATATATTATTGCTATCATAATAAGCATCATTAGGTTATCCTCAGAAATATCATGTCATATGTATCATATCGTCCCCAAGTCACACCTCTATGATATCTATATCAGGTCACACCTATATGATGTCGTAATCAAGTCATACATATCACATATCGTGATCAATCACAAGTTACAGTCCGGGTACTATTTTAGAGTCCCATGTACCTCAATATCATCACCACCCATTATAATTTAAGTATAAATGTTCATTATCTCATTCTGTAATGATCCGCTAACACTTAATACGACTGTATAGCCAAGAATCACGGCATCAAGCCCAGTTACACTGTTTTATCATACCTCGGATATCATATCATATCAATGTATCCCATATACGTGTTGTCTATATATATATATATATATATATATATATATATATATATATACCTATACCTCGTCCTATATATATATAAACATGCACGTATACACCATGTCGTTTTTCAGTGTGTGCGTGTGTGCGTTTCTACCTGAAACCTACGAGCCTCTTCCAAGGTATTCATCTTCTGATATGTCTTCCTAAATCAGTCTAGTCCAGCCTAGGGTCATTACTAGGGCCCTACTCATTAAGAATCTAGGGTCACATCTGGTATCCTAATGTCAAAAAGTACTATTTCTATTCTACGTTGCGGGGGTGCTAAACGCCATCCACCCGACTTCCCCCCCGTAGATATGCATCTACTCACCTGGTCCATGTCTGCCGAAGACGGTGTCGCCATCCTCCTCTTCATCGCCCGCAGTCCACGTGAGGGGTACCTAAACGCAAACATATAAATAGTATCGTAAACTGAATCACATACAAAAGTCAAAACGACGCAATGAACCGGCATAGGTTAAAACCTATGTCCCGTCCACGCAAAAGAACCAAATATCTCTCGATATCAGCGTACAAACTCCGATGGATCGAGATAAACATCAACAAATAACTCGTAGTTTTAAAACACATTACTTATATTATAAAACATGATTAAATCCATCGAAACCCTAAAATCCATCAAACCGTCCAATTTCGTAAAACCCGAAAATGCCAATTTACCGTTTTTCATCAAAACTTGACATTTAAATGAAACCAATGGTTATAAAACTCATTAAATAGCATAACTAGACTATACAAACCATTACTATATTTTTTATTACACAAATTTGTATTAATTTGAAACTTCTAGTTTGCAACCTTTAACAATTTTCAACATTTTTCAAGCAAAATACCACAATTCCACCACAAAACATGATTTTGCATGAATTAATATATTAAACCACAATTCATGATGATAATGATTTAATGAAACCATAAGTTATATTTTTAATCTCATTTATTTAGAAATTTCTAAAATCTAGTTTACAAAATAGCAATTTTTATCACAATTTATCAATTATCAATAGAAACTAGCAATCAATTTAAGTTTCCATTCCACCAACAAGTTAATACCCTTATTATGATCACAATCTAGTGTTACAAATATTAATTGAAATTTTATTTCACCAAAAATTATGTTTTATAGAAACCTAGTTAGCAAAATTCCTAATTTAAAAAATTTTAAATGAAAAATTTACAATTCAACAACCATGCAAGATTTTCCAATTCTAAAAGTGTTAAACTAACTATTATAACCCTAATTATTTAATAAAAATCATAACTTGAATTTACAAACCCTAACTTGAATTTAAAAAATTGAACATAGAATTAATTCATTAAATCTAAACATGCTTAAAAGAAACATCTAATAACAAATAAACAAAAGAAGGAAAATTATACCTCCAAAATATGAAATCCAAACAAGAAAATGAGCCTCCAAAATGCATGCTTCCCATCTCCAAATTCCTTATAAAAATGAGCAAGGAATAAAGGGTAGGAAATAAATAGGATTTTGTGGATTTTTAATTGAATTTTTAAAGGATTTTTGATGAATTTTGGAGCAAAATAAAATGAGGAAAATGGGGGCTACCATAGGGGGTGAGACAGGCCATTTTTAGAGGTGAGGGAGAGAAGGAAGAGAGTGACAAAAGTTGTGTAGAAGTCTCCACCAAAATATCACTTCATTATGTCTTTTCATGCATTTCTTTATTTTATTTTATTTCTTTACTATAGCAACTCAAGAAAGCTCTAGAAAAATGGAAAAATTTGCAAATAAATTTTTCATGATACACACTAAATTCTAATATTCCATGGTTCATTTTTACAAATTAAAATCATTCAAATTTGTAATTTACACTAATTTAGTGTAAAAATAAAGCTTATGTTAATATTTAAAATAATTAATTTAGGAAAAATATTTAATTAAACTAAAAATTTATAAGTGGCTAAATAAACACCATTTACTAGTAATTACATAATTAAAATAGGTATTTTAGAAATTATAATGAAAAACAATCACGGTTTAATTTTACGAAAAATACATTTTACTTTACCGAAATTCATAAAATTCACTTAAACAATTTTATTCATTTAATTATTTATTTAATTATTTTTAAAACGTTACAATCTTCTCCCCTTTAAGAAATTCGGTGCCCGAATTTAAATTAAAACTCCCCATCCAAATACTAAAACATTTAGCAAAACACTCAAATTGTCGGGGCTCCGAAATCATCAATACATAACAAAAATCAACTCCATCAAGCATAACGCAATCATCGGAGTTATGGTGAAGATAAAATATCAAAACCCAATATGAAAACCATCATAATATACATCAATCTATAACTTATATTTAGTGCGCAGCATAGTAAAATCTCCTAAACATCATAATAAAGAAGCATACAAAAACCCCTTTTGAAAATCGCTGTGCAATGCACGTGTCACGGCATAAGTAGCGGACGTTTATTTTTTTATTTTTTTTATTTTAAAAAAATAGCTATATATATATATATATCTTTTATTTAACATACACGTCCCGCCTGGTTACTAAATTAAATAGTAATGATTATGAAACATACTGCTCAAACTGAAATCAATCCCAATCACATCAATAAAATATCATGTGCGTCCGGTGCGCACTGAAATCGAAACCAAATACAGATACCTTGAATACACACACAAAAACAAAATAAGTGCAACAGGTGTGCACCAAAACATCTGTCAAGTGCAACGGGCGTGCACGACTCACTATCAGGTGCATCTAATCTGCACAAAACCCCGATTTAGTGCATCTGGTGTGCACAAAATCGCATCAAATACGCCAAGTATGCGCAAGAATCCTAATTAGGTGCACATGGTGCACGAAAACATACATCGAATACCAAAATTGAAATCACAGCACAAAAATGCATAAAACTAGGTCGAAACATATGTCAAATCATGTGTAACCCCTATGCACGAAATCAAATCAAAAATCTCAAAATATATAAAACCAAATCAAGTGTACTGGGTGTGTACTAAACAACATCAATACAACTGATATATGAAACACAAATAGAATGAAATGAAGGTACATACATGAAATACCAATCGCAGAACAAAGTCCTCAAAATACCAAAATCCAATCAACGAAAATATGAAATTCAAATCACTAAATCACAATCGTAAACACTATCGTCAATGTCCGCCTCTTTCCTCTGATGTCGATTGCTTCGAACTCATCTCTTCGTAGCTGTGCTGACTGTGCTACCCATGGCAATACTCATATCTAGAGTCTCCCACGTAGTCGATCCCTTCACTTGATATCCGGACTACATTAAACTTTTCGATCGATCCATCAAAATCCCATAATTCCCCTAGAGCTCAACACTCAAGTACAGTTTAAAAATATCCGGTACATACCCCAGCATCGATGATCCAGCCGTAGAAGGGCAAACCAAAGCCTCACTAATGGCACCGCGGAACTGCCGTAAACCCTAAGGTTCAAGGGCGTTCTCATGGTCATTATGTCGAGTTAGGGTTTCATTCTTCTAGAGGGTCCATCGAAATACCTGCATGTTCTTCCGAATACTTTAAACTTGGGAAAATAGTTTTCTGATAATCGTTCGAACCCTTTAACTCCATCCGGACGACATGTGAATACCCTTCGTCCGCACGCTAAGCAATGCGTCAATCCTCAAGAATAACCAATACTCTAATGGTTATCGCATTCGAGCCGCAGCTCCCTCTGCCAGTGTGTCCATGGTAACAGAAACCACCCTCCAACATTGACGAAGATAGATCAAAAGAACGAATGGAATACGGTGCAAACAATTGTACATCCTAAGGCTTCTTAAGCAGAGTAGCGTATCGTAAGTATGCCGCGGACCATACCCACAGTACGTTACTCTACCTAAATCGCCTACTCCATCAACCAAGGGTCACCTAGACTTATACAAGGTTAAACCTAGCGCTCTGATACAAACTTTGTCATGACCCGAAAGTACGGAACGTGACCGGCACTTAGATTACGAAACGTCTAGAGGCGCAACGTAACCTAAGTAAGCCGAAGCCCAGAAATCTAAACCATAAAAAAGAAGAAGAAGAAAAGAAAACATGAAGAAAAACAAGTTTAAAAGTATCAGCAAATTTCCCAAAAATTTCGGCAGAGTCTCCTCTGTAAAAACTGGCCCCCAAACGGGTACAACAAGTATAATATACATAAACAATAAAAAGCAGCCCCAAACGGGAGCTAGCTCAACGCCAACAGGCAGAAACAACCACAACAATACACAATAGTATACAACGCCAAAAGGCGAGGCTCAAAACTCAAAAGAAAATAAAACCACCAGATCAGAATAATACATGCGCGACTCTAAGGTCGAAATAAATAACTGGTCCAATAAACTTATCAAGTAATACAAGTATGGTTGATGGAGCTTACTAGATACAAATGAAAGAATAAAAGTACAATGGTGGTTCAGATACAAGTGAACCAACCTACCGTGCAAGTCACCATGAATGAAATGATGTGCCAGCAAGCTGCCAGGGAAACCTGTACATCGAACCTGTAATAAAATTTGGCACAACGAGGGTGAGTTGCCAACTCGTGAGTAGAAGACATCTACGAAAAGAAATCGAATGCACGACGCTATCGTAGGTCATAATAATACACTATTATATCCAAATCATCTAGTAATAGCAGGGTAAAACTACGTGTAAATGCAGATACTCCGTGCTCGTGTCAGTGACTCATATAGTACTATGTCATATGAATGGATATGTATGCACCATGAATATAAAATAATCAATCCTAAAATCCAGATATATCTGTATAAGAAATCTTTAGCTGTTATCATAGTAAAACGTGTATAGAAATCTGAAATATCAACAATGAAATCCATGGAAATCCGTGTCAAGCATCGACACAAACATGTAAATCTCAAGTCTCATAGTCTCAATACCTCGGGCTCCGTCAGTCCAGATCGGCCCATAGCATCAAATCTCACGACAACGGTCGGTATCCTCCGGATATCCGCCGCGCCAGACATCACCGGTAGGTAGCCTTCCCCTGCCAGGCTCATCGTCTACAACTCGATCTTCTTGCCCCGAGGTACCATACCGGGCCCACCATGTACCCGAGACGGTTCATCCATTCCTCGAATCGGGTCTCGAAATCCAACAGAAAACATGAAATCTCATGGTGGACGACACATACATCACGAGAAAACCGCATCTTATTTTAAAAAGAGAAGAAGAGAGAGAGAGAAGTTTCATATATTCTTGCGGTTTTCCCCAAAAATCCAGAAATCTCATAGAAACCCAAATCTTAAAATCATGAGTAAGTACATAATAAGTGTCGGCATATGCCCATGATACTGCATGATAACATGAAAATATGAATGCATGAATGTCTAAGTGATAAATATCATGTCTAAATTAACATCAGAAAGTAATCACAATATTATATCGGTCTAGATGTTAACTGATTCTATCAATTAAAGATAATATGATCTAAAGTGTACGTGACATAGCAATTACCGATGATGATGTGTGTGAGCCGGCAAATGAGTGTGCGTGGAATATGCGTATCATCGGTAATGGTGCTGGTGTCCTAACAGGTAAGGTTTATATTGATTATAGCAGCATATGTAAGAACATGCATCATTATGATTCCAGTGTGAAAGTAAGACGGATGTATGTTATCCACTCATTTGATATACCATTACCACTACCACTATATGACTCGAACCTAATCTAGTGTCCATCTAATCTCCTAATGAACAAAACCTAAGAAACTAGTCAATAAGAAACAAGAGCCTACCTAAGGTCTGAATCAATATCTCTAATAGTCGGCGATCCGGCCTCAATAGCGTCACGTACGTAGTATGGTTTCCTCGAATCAAGAGTGCGGATCAATCATCATATTTATGCCTCGTACGGTAAAATCCATCGTATGGCGTCCCAATATCAGGGTACGGGTCAAGTATCTCCTAGGTGTCTCATCATTAGTATAATGTCATCATCAACACATCTCATGATCAAGGTGCTAAACTGTGATCGCATACATCAATCATATATTATTGCCATCATAATAAGCATCATTAGTTTATCCTCAGAAATATCATGTCATATGTATCATATCGTCCTCAAGTCACACCTCTATGATATCTATATCAGGTCACACCTATATGATGTCGTAATCAAGTCATACATATCCCATATCGTGATCAATCACAAGTTACAGTCCGGGTACTATTTTAGAGTCCCATGTACCTCAATATCATCACCACCCATTATAATTTAAGTATAAATGTTCATTATCTCATTCTGTAATGATCCGCTAACACTTAATACGACTGTATAGCCAAGAATCACGGCATCAAGCCCAGTTACACTGTTTCATCATACCTCGGATATTATATCACATCAATGTATCCCATATACGTGTTGTATATATATATATGTATATACCTATACCTCGTCCTATATATATATACACATGCACGTATACACCATGTCGTTTTTCAGTGTGTGCGTGTGTGCGTTTCTACCTGAAACCTACGAGCCTCTTCCAAGGTATTCATCTTCTGATATGTCTTCCTAAATCAGTCTAGTCCAGCCTAGGGTCATTACTAGGGCCCTACTCATTAAGAATCTAGGGTCACATCTGGTATCCTAATGTCAAAAAGTACTATTCCTATTCAACGTTGCGGGGGTGCTAAACGCCATCCACCCGACTTCCCCCCCATAGATATGCATCTACTCACCTGGTCCATGTCTGCCGAAGACGATGTCGCCATCCTCCTCTTCATCGCCCGCAGTCCACGTGAGGGGTACCTAAACGCAAACATATAAATAGTATCGTAAACTGAATCACATACAAAAGTCAAAACGACGCAATGAACCGGCATAGGTTAAAACCTATGTCCCGTCCACGCAAAAGAACTAAATATCGCTCGATATCAGCGTACAAACTCCGATGGATCGAGATAAACATCAACAAATAACTCGTAGTTTTAAAACACATTACTTATATTATAAAACATGATTAAATCCATCGAAACCCTAAAATCCATCAAACCGTCCAATTTCGTAAAACCCGAAAATGCCAATTTACCGTTTTTCATCAAAACTTTACATTTAAATGAAACCAATGGTTATAAAACTCATTAAATAGCATAACTAGACTATACAAACCATTACTATATTTTTTATTACACAAATTTGTATTAATTTGAAACTTCTAGTTTGCAACCTTTAACAATTTTAAACATTTTTCAAGCAAAATACCACAATTCCACTACAAAACATGATTTTGCATGAATTAATGTATTAAACAACAATTCATGATGATAATGATTTAATGAAACCATAAGTTATATTTTTAATCACATTTATTTAGAAATTTCTAAAATCTAGTTTACAAAATAGCAATTTTTATCACAATTTATCAATTATCAATAGAAATTAGCAATCAATTTAAGTTTCCATTCCACCAACAAGTTAATACGCTTATTATGATCACAATATAGTGTTACAAATATTAATTGAAATTTTATTTCACCAAAAATTATGTTTTATAGAAACCTAGTTAGCAAAATTCCTAATTTAAACAATTTTAAATGAAAAATTTACAATTCAACAACCATGCAAGATTTTCCAATTCTAAAAGTGTTAAACTAACTATTATAACCCTAATTATTTAATAAAAATCATAACTTGAATTTACAAACCCTAACTTGAATTTAAAAAAATGAACATAGAATTAATTCATTAAATCTAAACATGCTTAAAAGAAACATCTAATAACAAATAAACAAAAGAAGGAAAATTATACCTCCAAAATATGAAATCCAAACAAGAAAATGAGCCTCCAAAATGCATGCTTCCCATCTCCAAATTCCATATAAAAATGAGCAAGGAATAAAGGATAGGAAATAAATAGGATTTTGTGGATTTTTAATTGAATTTTTAAAGGATTTTTGATGAATTTTGGAGCAAAATAAAATGAGGAAAATGGGGGCCACCATGGGGGGGTAAGGCCGGCCATTTTTGGAGGTGAGGGAGAGAAGGAAGAGAGTGACAAAATTTGTGTAGAAGTCTCCACCAAAATATCACTTCATTTTGTCTTTTCATGCATTTCTTTATTTTATTTTATTTCTTTACTATAGCAACTCAAGAAAGCTCTAGAAAAATGGAAAAATTTGCAAATAAATTTTTCATGATACACACTAAATTCTAATATTCCATGGTTCATTTTTACAAATTAAAATCATTCAAATTTGTAATTTACACTAATTTAGTGTAAAAATAAAGCTTATGTTAATATTTAAAATAATTAATTTAGGAAAAATATTTAATTAAACTAAAAATTTATAAGTGGCTAAATAAACACCATTTACTAGTAATTACATAATTAAAATAGGTATTTTAGAAATTATAATGAAAAACAATCACGGTTTAATTTTACGAAAAATACATTTTACTTTACCGAAATTCATAAAATTCACTTAAACAACTTTATTCATTTAATTATTTATTTAATTATTTTTAAAACGTTACAACCTGTATATATCTTAGGTGAACCAACTAACACCAATGGCTTGCGAGACCGGCCATCGCCCCTCGTCGGGGTCTCGACTGTATACACTAGTCTACTCTGGAGTATCGATGCCCTGTCTCGAAACTCCAACGACTAGGGACACGTTTAAGGATGTGCTTATAGACCCCAGCTCCCACGTATATGATCGCCATCATACTGCTGGTAGTCAAGCAAGAATCCTGTGGGCTCTATCATCATGCAATAGTGAACTAAAGCATGTATACGATGATAAAGACAAACCAGATAGCATACTATCATCTCGAGCAAGACTGTCATATCGGTATAGGTCCTGCCTCAATCATTGCAATCACGTACCTGCGATCCAATAATTGACTTTGAGGGCACTATCTCCAACAATCTCCCACTTGCACTCAAGGGTAATTTTTGCGATGTCGCATACTCACAGCCCGTGTGATATCGAACATCCAACTCCTCTACTAATCAGTTTCAAAAAGCTAGTTTGTAAAACTCTTGTGTTCGAGAAATAGCCTTAGTGAGTGGATCCGCCCTGATGTTTCTTTCTATATCTCTCATAATCTGAAGTTCGCGGAGAAAACCATCTCCCGAATTGAGTAATACCTGTCTTAGAATATGTCTGAATATCTGATTGGACCTAGTTCATAAATGAACTCCAAATCCAAACTTCTTAGACTGTATCGATAACTGAACCTAATCAGTATCTAGCACCATGCCTCGCACAGTATTCTCTTGGACCACCTGTCCATAATACTGTCCCTCGTCAGAGGAAAAACTATAACTGTGACAATCACTCTGTCATCCATATCACCTTTGAAGCCTGGAATGATAACCGTCTCCCGAAGGAGGCTGTCGTCATCAAATCCATAGAACATGCACCTTATGTTCTAAAACTGCTTCCTTATGTTTCTTCAGGATTGGATTAATATAAACTTATCGCATCTAGTTCAAAAACAACATCTGGTGTGGTACTTGACATTTCATGATTGACTCAATTGCCTAAGCAAGTGATCCGCCAATCATGCACATCCCTCTCCTCTTTTGTCTGTAAGACACCTTTAGAGAGGGTGACTCCATCACCTGCAGGTACACCACCATGCCAGGAGTCATCTATTCTAAAATGCTATTTGAATACTGTCAAAGTACCCACATTGGGAAACTACCCAAATCTAGATCTAAAACCATAAATCTAGAAACCAGAATGTCCAATATTATATCCATATCCTGTGTGAAGAAACAACTGTGTGACGACCACAGTGCAACCGATCGTAGTATAGGAATTTTACTCCTTACTCTGTGTATGTCATCCAAACACCAGGACATCACACCCTACTACCTTCTTAACAGATCCATCCCCTATTCTGATGAAGTCAAACCCATGACTGTCACATCAAAATTAGATGATCTTATCTCCGCTATATCTGCTCAAGCCTATAAATAGACATAAGCTACTTGCCCACTATGCTTCTGCTGCTCCCACTGACTACGACAACCCTCTGGCAGAATAATATATACGTACACTTCTAAAGCTAGTTTAGAACGACGCTATACTTATCCTCCTGCCGGGTCTCACAGTCTGGAACAACAGTAGTGTCAAGTCTGGGTAAACAAGAACCTCCCTATCACCGTCCTTAAGGCTACCGGAGTACCTCTCGGATGTCTGAGGTTACCCACCATATCTGCAGAGTGGCTATTAGAATGTCAAACCTGATTGAATATATAGGTCCTATTAAATTTTCCGTAATCGTTTGCGGTTGTGGAATCACTTCCAGTTCTACCATACTCCCACTACTGTTTTCTAAAAAAATCCATTTTACTAAAACTGTGGCGAGTCAAGAACAATATCACTATTGATTTTCCGGATGGTAGAAAAATCAACCCTCGTTGAAGCCAGGGTCAACCCACAAACTGCCATTACAGAAACGTGCCTTAAGTTATCCAGTGTCTGGTTTTAAGCATACGCTGAACAACTCCCCTTACCTTAACATTGTTAAGATATGAACCATTCTATATCCAATATAGAAACAGAGGCACTAATTTAATTGAAACCAGATTCAAATCATGCATCTGTCTCCAGTGCATATTAACTTAATGGAGAAAAGCTAATCAGCATTACTCAACTTAGGAATCCATCCAATTATGAGTAACCATAAAGAGAAACAAGTTTCTCAAAAACCATTACTATTACCTGAATACCATTCACAAGAATCTACATCTTCGATCTCTTTGAAGAATCCCCATACTTGTGATACCTGGTTCTCTACTTTATTCTTATACCCACAACTTCTCAAAACTTAGACATTGTATTTCTACGAAACACTTGTCTAAAAACTAGAGAAGTTATAATTAAACTGAACATAGTACGATAACCTACCCCTTTGTCCTGACGGACACTGGACAACATACAATACTCTGTATAAGTCCGCTGAGTTGAACAAGTCAAAACCTGTGCATCGTAGGTTGAAAACTGTACCCAGGTGATTTCCTCAAATATCACCAATTACAACGAATTCCGATATAATGACGATGATCACCTTAATTCCCAATAGCTTACTCCCACTTATCATCTGTAAAAACCATACAGATATGAGAATGAAACCTGGTAAATACATACCCTGGAGTAAGTATCTAATCGGGAAATCAGTTTTCCTTTAACAATGCGCAGTGAAACTGAAACATTAAAATGTCTCGTAGGGGTATCCTGGTATTCCTAGTAATGCCTCTTCCATAATCCAATTCATGACTGTAACCGTATATTTCCTTTGCCATCTCTCCAAATCCGTTTATTTGTCTTTATTCATTACCTTCTGTACACCATTGTTAGGATAAATGGTTTTGTTCCTTCCCTACCGTTCGGCACCAGCCTATGGTTTGGAAGAAGACTATCCAGTAAGTATAACAGGTGTACCCTCCTAATCCTAGGAGTACTCGCAAGTTGAGAGAAGATGATAATAAAAGATAACTGAATAATACCTTATTCTATTTCTCCCGAACTGGGGAAAAAAAGAAGCAAAGGTAATAATAGGAGTGGCGATGAAGTACGCAGTTTGGTCGTGAATGTTAATAGTCGCAATTTACCTTGCCCTCTTTCTAATCCCTTTATTTTGTCTGTACATATTACCTTCTGTATACCCTACTTAGGCTAATTGGTTTTCTTCATTCCCTACCTTTCGGCACCTGCCTATGGTTTGGAATAAGACTATCCAATAAGCGTAATAAGTGTACTCTCCTAAACTAAGGAGCCCTGGCAACCTGAGAGAAGGTGATAATAAAAAACAACTGAATAAACCAATTCTATTTCTCCTGAACCTGGATCCATCCTCGAAGAAGTCCCTTCGAGTTCGTATATAACCATACGAGGGATCTATCCAATGGAAGTGGATGTCCGTAGTAATACGGGGTGTTCTGAGAAATACAAAGGGTAAAAGAAGGAGCGGCAATGACTTATGCAACTCAGACAATCCAAAAGTCAGTATTTTAAGAAGGTTCGGTCAACTTGGTCACTGAGTCATAGTCTAGGGTCGGTCAAAGGTCGCTGCCAAAGAGAGAGAGAGAAAAGAAACACTCTGCGTGCACTCTAACCTAGATCAGAATGGTTATCACTTTATCTAATCAGGAAACCTCCCACTGTAATCTCAAATTCTTCTTCAAACCTGAAAGAAGAATTAGTCGGGATCACCCGAAGAGTAAACCAACTCATCAGTGGGAATCGGGATCCAACTATCATCACATGATAACTTGATGGAAGCCACTCAAGTTATCACACTCCAGAAGGTATGCGCATGCCTGGCAAGTTTCCTGTATGTTTGAAACTCCCGATGTGATTTTTACCTCATGCTCTTATGACCTTGATGAAGGTCAACAAATCATAAGTCACATGTCAAGTTCTACCCGTCATTGTCCAGGTTAATTTGAACCCACCCATACAAGCCCTTGACGAAGGTCAACAAGGCTATACGACTGTCCCAAACCAACACATCTATCTATGCAACAAATGAATACCCAGCAGCTACCAAACACTATGCCTTGACGATGGTCAACAAACATAGCTTGAATACTACTGACCATCCATAAGAAATGACGGAGGGCTACGGCTGGTTTTTGGCGAAAAACCTTTAACGTAATGAACTTGATCTCGTTGAAGGAAACTGATAGCTTTTTATAAAAATATAGTGGCGAAAACGTTTTGCTAAAGAGGTCACTCCCGGTGAAGGGATCTCTGCTCTTTCCTCGTGGAATGAGGTGCAGGATATTCCAACTGAATACCGCGATGCAAAGCAACTTGTAATCAACTATATTGAAGTTATTACCCTGACGCAAACTTCTGCCCAAGGGGTCACTCCCGGTGAAGGGATCTCGGCCCTTGCCTCGTCGAATGAGGTGCAGGATATTCTAACTGAATACCGCTATGCAAAACAAAAGGAAACATCTTTGTAATAACACTTTTTTAAAATTTGTTCCAACAACATCAAATATAGGTTTGTTTTATCCTTGCATTGATCAGAATCAATACAGTCCCATTAATCAATCTCACCAGAAAAGAACGAAAATAAAATGTACGTATATGCCATCCGCATTCGCCACTAGGTCCCGTCATCACCCGTTATGTTACTTAACTAACGACAGAGCGGGGGCTGGACTAGCGCGGGTGTAAAACATATACAACATCTAATAGTATATATACCAATATACAATAATCGCTCCAGGCGTGATAATATGCAACATTACAGAAAAGTAACAAGCATCACAGAACAATACAGATAATCTGGGATCCCCAGGTTTCACAGAGCCGCTACTGAAACCCGACGTTTCCCTGGTCGTGTGGATAACCTGTGCAATGAAACCTAGACCCCTACGGGTGCGGCAAGTTACCCGCCAAAACCTGAAGCGAGGTAGCCCCCCACAGCATAGTTAATGCAACACCCGGCACTTCACGGAATCCGGTAAATTGAGCACCCCACCTTGGGTCAACCTGTACCCCTTACGAGTGCGGCGAATAGTCTGCCAATTCTAGTGTGAGGTCCCTTTGCCTCTCAAAGACATGAGATACGGACCCGTTGCCCTCCAGAACCCGGCTATCCGTGCACTCCTTCACGGGATAAACCTAGTACAGAAAATAAAATATGTACAACGGGTACATCGACCTCGACCCGGTCATGCCACAAAAGAATATTATACAAACAGGCAGTAACGGCAGTCCATATGTTGGACGCTCGCCCCGCAATATCAAATGTACAAATAAATCCAAACTGCACTATCATTGCACCCTGCTATCCACCACGACATATCCGCAACATCACAGCACAACACAGAACATCAACGCGAATGTCACGTTTGCAAACCCGTCTAAAAGAACTTAAGCAATCAGACGCGGTTTATCGATCAAATGACATTCCCGGTCGGAGATATAATGTAAATACTGCATACTAACAAATTTAAAATTTCGATCGACTAAATTTCCCGAAGTGGGCCCCACGAACAACTGGTGTACAGTAATAAAAACTGGGCCCAAAAGAATGTACCAAAAACCACAATTCACTGAGTAGAAACAACAGAAGAAATCTGACCCTCTGAAGCTCCAATATGGCCGCGGATCCGCGGCCAAAGCATGGCTTTGGCGGCAGTTCCGCGGCCGTACGGACGAATGAGAGAGTAAAATTTCTAGTGTTTTCTTAAAAAGGCCTGCTTGTTTTTCTGTGATACTAAAAATAATTTTTAGACCTTTTTAAAAATCGACAGAATCTTTAGTGCAGAAAATTGTAGTTTCGGAAATTCCGTTCGATTGATCTTTTAAACGTGTTAGCACAAGTTAGTAAAGCTTAATGGTGAGGCTCTGATACCACTGTAAGTCCACGGTAGCGCCCCGGCCGTTTAACAGACGCCAAATACGGAACAAAAACTTTTTACAACTGGCGCTGTCGCGTGCCGTAACCCGGATCTGCCATTAAAGCTAAACTAACAAACTACAAAGAGGGTAGAAGAGTTATACCGAACGATCCGGGTCCTTCGGTCTTCAACCATCATCCCACGCTTGTTGCGGCTGCTCCGATCTCCTGAATCTCTAGTCTTCTCGTCCAGGTGGCACCACGTCGACGGATCTTTAAACGGGCTCCCGCCTCTGAACCGAGGCAACTCATGTAGGGTTCCTAGGCACCCTAGTGAGGTCTCACAAGGCATCGAACATGCCAAATTAAAATTTTAACGGTGCCGAGAAACCCGACTACGGATCGTTGGCTAGATGTTTAGGCGAAAAAGCTAATTAGTTAACACTTAACTAAGAGATACGGAAATACAACCTTTGTAGATCCGGTCGTCCACCTCCACGGCTCCGAGATGAGGTCCTCTCCGCTGTCCAAATCAAATCCGGGCTCTAGCGTCGGCTTCATCGGAGAATGGACGGGCTAGGTCGTCGACGACGTGCCGAAGATGATCTACGTCGAAGCATCGCAAGATCAAGCTCCACCTTCACCAAACCATGATGACTTGTGAAGGAAACACACTCTACTACTTGGCAAGAGGTAGAGGATGAAGAAATAGGAAGTGGGTAGACTTTAGAATTGGATTTCTCACTCATTTCATCAATCCACCATTGATGTAGTCAAGCTTTTCTTCTTAAAATGAAGAAGAAGAAGAAAGCAAGAAGATGATAATTATTATGATAAGTATAAAAGAATAAATAAAAATCCATTCTTATCATAATTCTCACCATGGTTAGGTGTAGAGAATTAACTTGAGTTAATTGAATTGGTTAGGGTTAAGCATGAGACAAAATGGTGACTAAGTCAAAAGTTCATGAAGCTTCATGAAAGAAAACAAAAGAAGCCACCATTCTATTTTATGCAATTTATTTTCCAAAAATAAAAACAAATGAATAAATGGATAATCAAATAAAAACCCTAACCATTTCTTTAACCAAGGTTTAATTCTTTACACAAACCCTAATTTGCATGTATCATCAAATATGATACAAACAAGTGCACAAATCATATCGCATATGCAATACGCACAACCGAGCGAGAAAATCCATTTAAAGTGAACCGATACTAGTTAATGCAAAGTAATATATCAAATATATAATTATGCATTAAATCATTAAATCAACGCTTGATATAACGATCCGGTCATGACGCACATAACCGACTGGTACCATTAGTAACATCTTATCGAATCAACACTTGATCCGATAACCCGGCTATATCACATATAACCGATCAATGTCACATCGCGAGAATCGAATACAGTATCACATACTCGTATTATTCTCGGTCCCGCACATATCTCATATGCGCTCCTATTTCGTTTCGCTTGAGCCAGGAAACCTCTGTGTTGGACTCTAAAGACTCGTCAATACGCCGGCAGCAGATGATGATCATATCAAGCATCCACAAGCCGCAAGCGGTCTGCTAAACGTAACGGCCACCCGGGTATTGAGCGATCTGAAGATCGACGAGCAAGCCCGCTCACACTCCAGTGAATCCGACCAGTAACACTACCGTACAGTCCGGTCTGATCGTCTGATATGTCGCATATCTCGCCTAGGGGTGGTAAACGTCAGACCCCAATAGCTCGATAAGTCGTGTCGATATGAGGTCTATAACTATTCGAGAAACTACTGGTAACACTTACCAGTAAATCTCAGCAACCCTGGCCAGGGATTTCCTGTTATAGCCAATCGAACACTGCGCAACATCAACTCCCTATACCGGGAGAGACGAATCCCCTCCTATCGCTCATTGCCTCCATGTGACTCGGGACTGTACCCAAAAACCACCGTTTTGCACGCCCTCTTGGACGTGGTAAGATGGAAATCAAAGAACAGTGGGAACCACACAGGACTCTATGACGATCTCGGGTCAACAGACTACTCTGTACCAGTGTCACCAGAGAACTGCCATCTGACGTGAGGTATAATACCATCTGGGAGTTCTCGGCGAGTCCGTCCAGTGTACCCAGTCTCTACTGAGCACCCGTATATCATCTATGATGTCAAACACCGATGGATATGGGATCATCCATCGCCCATCTGTATGGGTCGAGAAGGTATACGCTAGTCTACTCTGGTATATCGATGCCCCGTCTCGATATACCCACGACTAGGGACTTTGAAGGATGTACTTATGGACTACCATGTCCCCACTAGTATGATCCACATCATAGTCCAGGTAGTCAAACACACATCCTAAGGGCTTTACCAACATGTAACAGAGAGACAATCAGTATACAGGTTAAGGTAAAGTGTAACCAGATAGCATACTATCATGTCGAGCAAGAAAGTCCTCCCTATATACGTCCTAGCATCCACTACAATATACATCATATGTACAGTAATGGCCTCTAGGGCATACATATAACTAACAATCTCCCACTTGCACTAGGGCCATCTGTAGCAGTGGTTGTAGTATCTCATACTCAACCATCCCATAAAAGTCTCTCTCTAGGAATAGGCCTTTGTGAGTGGATCCGCTGTGTTTGTCCTCTGAGTCTACTCTCCTAACCTCGATCTCCCTGGAGATCAACTATCTCCATGATCAGGTGATACTGCCTTAGAATATGCCTGGGTCACTGATGGGACGGGTGTTCCTAGGCATAAGCTACAACTCCATTGTCTCACAATGGTAGGAACGAAGTTCATCTCATGAACTATTATACACCCAGACTGCCTCTATGGTAGCATCTTAAGTAGCGATGTATCGAGCCTTTATCGTCTAGTATGTCACGGTATCCAGCTTGGAACTCTTCCAACATACCGTCCCTTCATTGAGGGTAAAGACAATGCCTGTGACTGACATTCAGTCGTCTTTATCACCCTAGAACCTTTCCAGTGATTCTCCCCAGGATCGATTGATACCATCTCACTACAACTAGTGAGAATGCTAACATCCAATTAAATCTATCTCGTAGATCCAAAACTCCAGGATTTAGGAGGTATCACTTTGATCCTATATGGAGAATCTTTGTGATAATCGGAGATTGATCGAGCGTAGCATGGGAAACTCCTTCCCTATCAAGAGTATGTCATCCACGTACTCTACGAGGATCGTCACCATACTCCCTACTACCTTCTTGTTTATACAAGGTTCATCTACCATTTTGATGATGTCAACTTCTTTGACCGCTTCATCAAAACAGATGTTCCAACTCCGCGATGCCTGCTTTATCCTATAAAGCATCTTGCACACGTTTCCGCTGCTCCCACTGTCTACGAAGCCCTCTGGCTGTGTACTTATAGACACTCTCTTCTAAACCATCATTTAGAAAAGTTGTCATGACACCCAACCACCAGATATCGTAGTCATGGTATGTAGCCTTGGCAAGTAGGATCTGGATGGACTTAAGCATAGCTACTTGAAAAAGGTTTCATCATTATCCACGCCTGGTCAATGATGTAAACCTTTAACAAGTCCAGCTTTGAAAGTCTTAACCTTTCCATCTACACCAAGTAATCTTCTCAAGATATACTTGCTCCTGATGGGGATTTAACACTTCAGATATAGCAACTAAAGTCCATACTTTGTTGGTGTATAAGGATTCCATCTCAGATCGCTAAACATCCAGCCATTCTTACAGAGTCTTACTCCTGATGGCCAGCTCGAAACTAGTTGGTGTTGGAGATAGTGCCCTCAGAGTCAATTATTAGGTCACAGGTACGTGATTGTAATGATTGAGGGAGGACCTATCCCAGTAGGACAGTCTTGCTCGAGATGATAGTATGCTATCTGGTTTACCTTTATCATCGTGTACTGCTTTAGGTGACATGACACGTCGCTATTACACGTTGATAGAGCCCCTAGGATTCTTGCTTGACCACCAGCAGTATGAGGGCGATCATATAAGTGGGAGCTGGGGGTCTATAAGCTTATCCTTAAAAGGTCCCTAGTCGTGGGAGTTTCGAGACTGGGCATCGATACTCCATTAGTAGACTAGTGTATACAGTCGAGACCCCGACGAGGGGCGGTGGCCGGTCTCACAAGCCATTGGTGTCAGTTGGATCACCTAAGATGTATACAGGTGCTCATTGGGTTATGAGTACACCGGACAGGACTCGCCGGGAACATGCTAGTTGGTCATATACCAGACGTCAGATGGCAGTTCCCTGGTGACATGTGTGCAGGTTAGTTCATCGACCTGGGGATCGTCATTTGTCTCGTGTGAGTTCCCACTGTACTTTGATTACTACCCTACCACGGCTCAAAGGAGTCGTGCAAACAGGTTTTAGTTGGGTACAGTCCCGAGCCACATGGAGGCAGTGAGCGTATCTTCAGGGGTTCGTCTCTCCCGGTATTGGGGGTGAGGTCGTGCTGTGTCTAGGAGAGCCATTACACAAAGTCCTTGGCCAAGGCAAGGAGATTTACTGGTAGGTATTCCAGTAGTATCTCAGGGTGTTCTGGGCTACACTCCGACACGACTTGTACCGCTTTTGGGGGTCTGACTTTTACCAACCCCCTAGGCCCGCCATGCGATGCTCATAGACGAACGGACCGGACTGCACGGATATTGTCACTGACAGGCTCAGTTGGGTGTCGGGGTGAGCTTCCTCATCGACGTCCCATTTGGTCAGTACCTGGTAGCCCGTCACGTATTGGCTTATACCTCTGACGTGCTAGTGGTTAAATCCACAACCAAGGTGTTGACGAGTCTTTAGAGTCCCCCACATTCAGTTACTCAGCTTTCGGGCGAAAGGTTGTAGAGGCCGTATGGAGATATGGCAAGGTCGGATCAGATACGTGCGGTATTGCACGGATCAGGATCGGACAGTCTGTACTATAGGCCGTATGGTTATATGGCAGGGTTCGATCAGATACGTGCGGTATTGCACGGATCAGGATCGAATGGATATTACTGGCCGGCTTTGGTATAAGCCGGATCCTAGTATTGTACAGTGTAGAGTTTGTCTCATTGCATTTGTATTTCGGTCGAAATACAGATGCGGGTGTGTATGCACAGTATCGGGGTTTTCCTGTGATTTATTACGGGACCAGTTTTCTGGAGTTGCCAGTTTGCTTTCCGTTTCGGCCAATTTCCTTTGTTCCGTTCATTGGCCGAAGTTTGGTGGAGGAGGGCTTATTTGCATTGTTGCAAATAGGCATTTGTGGAAGGGGGTCTTTGCTTTTTGTAGCATCATGATAGTCTTCATGATGGTGCACCTTCCATTGACTTGCTTGACCTTGACTTCTAGCTATCATGATGGCTTGACTTTGTTTAGTGATGGTTGTGGTTTGAGTGTGGTTTTGGTGTTGTGATCATATTCTTTCATAATTGTTTTTTGATGCCTTGCATTATTGTTCAAGCCTCTCACTCTCTCATGGTGATCCATCTCATTCTCTCCCTCACTCACTAGAGCATGGCCGGCCTCCCTCTTGAAGGGGCTGTCCAAATATTTTGAGGTGGGATTTTGCTTCATTTCATGTTGCAAAAATCCCACAAGTTCCATCTAAAAAGCTCCAAGTTCAATCCCTCCTCAAATGGCAATTCCACAACCCCAAAAGTGAGACACAAGCTCTACCAAACATTCTACAGCAAATCTTGGGCACGTCGAGTAGCCGGCTTCGTGCCCGAGTTGCCTCGGCATTGAGGTGGGAGCCCGTAAAAGAAGTAGGCGATGTGGTGCACTTCCAGCGACGAGGAGGAGACGGGACTTTTCCGCAGGAGATCGGGACCATGACGAGAAGACCGGAGGACTTGGATCGTCGGTATATCTCTAACCCATCTTCTTGTTAGCTTAGACTAGTTAATGGTTTTCGATCCGGGTTATAGTGCGCGGTGGTGCCGGTTTGCTAAGTCCGCAAAATTTAAGTTATTCACCGCTTCCGCTTTCCGGCGTCGGATTGACGGCCGGGGCGCCGCCGTGCACTTACAGTG
This sequence comes from Agapanthus africanus, assembly GCA_030015575.1. Taxonomy (NCBI): domain Eukaryota; kingdom Viridiplantae; phylum Streptophyta; class Magnoliopsida; order Asparagales; family Amaryllidaceae; genus Agapanthus; species Agapanthus africanus. The sequence goes on from CM057345.1 coordinate 291,284,839, forward strand.
GTATCAGAGCCTCGCCATTAACTTAGTCTAACTTTGTGTAATGTGTTTGCATTTCCGATCGATCAAAAAGTTCCAAAACTGCATTTTAGTTCGCATCAGTTTCTGTTGAAAATTTTTGGTCTCGAAAATTTTTTCAGGTTATAAAATATTGATGTACTGGAAAATCTAAGAGTTCTGTAAAAATTTGACAAAGTAACTCCATAGTTGGAGCGCGGAACAGCCGCGAAAACCCCATTTTTGCGGCCCTTCCGCCGCGCACTATTCACATCACTTCACCATTTTTTTACAGAGGCCTTCTGGGCTTAAAATATGGGCTTTGGAATATTAAAGTTGGGCCAATTGTTTCTGTGAGTGCTACAGTTTTCTTTGGGGCCCACTTGTTAATTGTTTGATCAATCGGAAATTTTTTAAACACATTTTTCACAGTATTTACATTATATCTGCGACCGTGAATGTCACTCGATCGGTAAATCCAGTCTAACTGCTATAGCCCGGTTAGACGGATTTGCGAACGTGACTTTCACGTTGATGTTCTATGTATTTGCTGTGATGTTGCGGATCGGTCGTGGGGGATAGCCTGGATGCAATGCTAGTACTGTGCTGTTGTATTATGTACATTTGATATTGCGGGGCGAGCGTCCGACATGTGGACTGCCGTCACTGCCTGATTGTATTATTATTTTGGGGCACGACCTGGTTGCGGTCGATGTACCCGGTGTATGTATATTTTACTTTCTGTACTAGGATTGCCCCGCGGAGGGGTGCACGGATAGCCGGGTTCTGGAGGGCAACAAGCCCGCATCTCATGGCATTGAGACGGAGGGGGCTTCACTCTAGGATTGGCGGGCTATTCGCCGCACTCGTAGGGGGTACAGGTTGACCCAGGAGGGGTGCCCAAGTTGCCGGATTCCGTGAAGTGCTGGGTGGTCCATTCACGGCGCTGAAGGGGGCTGCCTCGCTTCAGGTTTTGGCGGGTGACTTGCCGCGCCCGTAGGGGTCTAGGATTTCATTGCACAGGCTATCCACATGACCAGGGGAACGTCGGGTTTCAGCGGCTCTGTGAAACCCGGGGATCCCAGATATCTGTATTGTTTCTGTGATGCTGTACATTTCTGTGATGTTGCATTTTATTCACGCCTTGAGCGAATATAATATATTGGTATATATATTAGTAGATGTTGTATATGTTTTGCATCCGCGCTAGTCCAGTCCCCGCTCTGTCGTTAGTTAGCTAACCTAACGGGTAATGACGGGACCCAGTGGCGAATGCGGATGGCATATACGTACATCAGTATATTTTCGTTCTTTTTGGTGTGATCAATTGATGGGACTGCATTGATTCGGATCAATGCAAAGTTAAAAACAAACCTAATCTGATGTTGTTGGAACACTTTTTCAAAAAGCTGTTATTGCAAGGACGTTTACTTTTGTTTTGCATCGTGGTATTCATTAGAATATCCTGCTCCTCAGTCGACGAGGCAAGGGCCGAGATCCCTTCACTGGGAGTGACCCCTTGGACAATAAGTTTGCGTCAGGGCATTAACTTCACTATAGCCGATTACTTTTGCTTTGCACCGTGGTATTCATTTGGAATATCCTGCACCCCATTCTACGGGGAAAGAGCCGAGATCCCTTCACCGGGAGTGACCTCTTTAGCAACGGTTTTCGTCACTATATTTTCAAAAAGCTATCCGTTCCTTCAACGATATCAAGTTCATTACGTTAAAGGTTTTCGCCAGAAACCATTCGTAGCCCTCCGTCGTTTCAGACGGGTAGCACGTAGTATTCATGCTATGTTTGTTGACCTTCGTCAAGGCATAGTGTATGGTAGCTGCTTGTTACCTTTCTGCTGCATAGATAGATGCGTTGGTTTGGGACAGTCGTATAGCCTTGTTGACCTTCGTCAAGGGCTTGTACGGGTGGATTCAAATTAACCTGGATAATGACGGGTAGAACTTGACATGTGACTTATGATTTGTTGACCTTCGCCAAGGTCATAAGAGCATGGGGCAGAAATCACATCGGGAGTTTCAAAAGAACTGAGACTTGCCAGATATGCGCATACCTTCTGGAGTGTGATACCGTGAGCGGATTCCGTCACGTTATCATGCGATGAGAGTTGGATCCCGATTCCCACTGATGGGTTAGTTTACTCCTCGGGTAACCCCGACTAATTCTTCTTTCAGGTTTGGAGGAGAATTTGAGGTACAGTGGGAGGATTCCAGATTAGATAAATTGGTAACCATTCTGATCTAGGTTAGAGTGCACGCTGAGTGTTTCTTTTCTCTCTCTCTTTGGCAGCGACCATTGACCCGACCCTAAGACTTTGACTCAGTGACCAAGTTGACCGAACCTTCTTAAACACCGGCTTTTGGATTGTCAGAGTTGCAGACCTCATTGCCACTCCTACTTTTACCCTTTTTCTCCAGGACACCCCGTATTACTACGAACGTCCACTTCCATTGGACAAAACCATCGTATGGTTAGATACGAACTCGAAAGAATTTATTCGAGGATGGTTTCCGGTTCTGGAGAAAACGGATAGGATTATTCAGTTGTCTTTTCCTTTTACCCTCTCTCAGGTTACGAGTACTCCTTGGTTTAGGGGTAGTACACCTATTACGCAAATTGGATTGTCTTCTTCCAAACCTTAGGCTGGTGCCGACCGGTAGGGAATGAAGAAAACCAATTAGCATAACGATGGTGTGCAGAAGGTATTAAGTTCAGACAAAGCAAGGGATTAGTAAGAGGGCAAAGTAAATTGCAACAGATATTCACGACCAAACCAAATATTTCATTACCACTCCCACATCACCTTTGTATTTCTCCAGGACACTCCGTATCACTACGAAGATCCACAGTTTATTTGGATACTCCATCGTATGGTTATATACGAACTCGAATGGAACTTGTTCCAGTTCGGGGATGGATTCTGGTTCAGGAGAAATAGGAATAAGGTTTATTCGGTTGTCTTTTATCTTCACCCTCTCTCATTGCGAGTGTTCCTAGGATGCGGACAGTACACCCATTATGCTTATTGGATAGTCTTCTTCCAAACCATAGGCTGGTGCCGAACGGTAGGGAAGGAAGAAAACCATTTGGCCTAAAAGGGTGTGCAGAAGGTAAAGACTAAAGACATATGAAGGGATTTGGAGAGGTGGCAAAGAACTATACGGTTACAGTCGTGAATCTGGAAGAGGCATTACTAGGAATACCAGAATACCCCATCGGAACATTTCAATGTTTCAGTTTCACTGTGTAATGTTAAAGGAAAACTGATTTCCCGATTAGATACTTACTCCAGGGTATGTATTTACCAGGTACGATTCTCACATCTGTATGGTTTTACAGATGATTAGTGGGAGTAAGTTGTTGGGAATTGGGTGATTATCCTCATTATATCGGGATTCGTTGTAATCGGTGATATTTGAGGAAATCACCTGGGCTGTTTGCCGGTCGGCAAATATTTGGTTTTGAATATCCACTGTTATGCACCAATTTCAAATTGATATATCTGTACGTCTATTTTCATAGAGTGAGATATACCTTTCTGAAATTATGTCTACGACATTTACCTATATCAGTGGATGGTTAGGTAAGGAGCATTAAACAGCGGTGTAATTCTTCTTAACCATAAGTACAGTTTTCAACCTACGACACACAGTGAATGAGTTATCAGACTCAAGGGACTTATACAGAGTATTGTATGTTGTCCAGTGTCCATTAGGACAGAGGGGTTGGTCCTCATACTATATTCGGTTTACTTATGACTTCTCTAGTTTTTAGACAAGTGTTTCGTGGAAACACAGGGTCCGAGTTTGGAGAAGTTATAGGTATTTGAATAGAGTAAAGAACCAGGTGTAGCAAGTATCGGGATTCTTCAAAGTGATCGAAGATGTAGATACTTGTATATGGTATTCAGTTGATAGTAGTGATTAAGAGAAATTGCTTCTCTTTCAGGTTACTCATAAATGGAAGCATTCCTAAGTTGAGTAACGCTGATCGGCCTCCTTCCATTTAGTTGACATGCACTGGAGACAGTTGCATGATTTGAATCTGGTTCAATTAAATCAGTGCCTCTGGTTCTATATATGATATAGAACAGTTCATATCTTAACGATGTTAAGGTACGGGGAGTTGTCCGGTTTATGATTAAAACCAGACACTGGACAACTCAAGGCACGTTTCTGTAATAGCTGTTTGTGGGTTGACCCAGGCTATGACGAGGGTTGATTTTCTACCATCTGGACGAACAATAGCGATATTGTTCTAGACTCGCCACAGTTTTATTAAAAATGGATTTTTTCAGAAAAACAGTAGTGGGAGTATGGTAGAACTGGAAGTGATTCCAGAACCACAAACGATTACTGAAGATTTGATAAGGAACCTAAAGATTCAATCTGAATTGACATTCCATTGGCCACTCCGCAGATAAGGTGGGTAACTTCAGGCACCCGAGAGGTACTCCGGTAGCCTCAAGGACGGTGACAGGGAAGTTCTTGTTTACCCACAATTACCATTGCTGTTGTTCCAGGCTGCGAGACCCGGCGGGAGGATGAGTATAGCGTCGTTCTAAACTAGTTTTAGAAGTGCACGTCTATATGACTCTGCCAGAGGGTTGTCGTAGTCAGTGGGAGCAGCGGAAGCATTGGTGGACAGGTAGCTTATGTCTATTTATAGACTAGAGCAGATGTAGTGGAGAAAGATCATCTATTTCTGACGTGACAGTCATGGGTTTGACTTCATCAGAATAGGGGATGGATCTGTTGAGAAGGTAGTAGGGTGTGATATCCTGGTATTTGGATGATATACACAGAGTAGGAAAGGAAACTCCTACACTACGATCGGTTATAGTTTGGTCGTCACACAGTTGTTTCTCCACAAAGGAAATGGATTTTATATCAGACATACTGGTTACTAGATCTATGGTCTTAGATCTAGATTTGGGTGGTTTCCCAATCAGGGTACTTGACAGCGTTCTAAGAGTATTTAGGATGGACGACTCCTGGCACGGTAGTGTACCTGCAGGTAATGGAGTCACCCTCTCCAAAGGTGTCTTACAGACTAAAGGGGAGAGGGACGGGCATGATTGGCAGATCACTTGCTCAGGCAATTGAGTCAATCGTGAGATGTCAAGTACCACACCAGATGTTGTTCTTGCACTAGATGCAATAAGTTGACATTAATCCAATCCTGGAGAAACAGTCGGAAGCAGTTTTATAACATAAGTGGATGTTCTAGGGAGATGATAACGACAGCCTCATTCAGGAGACAGTTATCATTCCAGGCTTCCAAGGTGACATGGACGACAAGAAGGTTGTCAGAGTTATAGTTTTCCTTCTGATGAGGGGCAGTATTTTGGACAGGTGGTCCAAGGCAATACTGAGGGAGGCATGGCGCGCAGGATACTGATTAAGTTCAGTTGACGATATAGTCTAAGAAGTTTGGATTTGGAGTTCATTTATGAGCTATGTCCCATCAGACATCCAGACACATTCTAAGACAGGTATTGCTCATTTTGGGAGATAGGTTTCTCCGCGAACTTGAGATATAGAGAGACATAGAAAGAAACAACTAAGCGGATCCACTCACTGAGGCTATTCCTCGAACGCAATAGTTCCGCAAACGAGCTTTGTGAGACTGACTAGTAGAGGAGTTGGGTGTTCGGTATAACACGGGCTGTGAGTATGCGACATCGCAATAATTAGCCTTGAGTGCAAATGGGAGATTGTTGGAGATAGTGCCCTCAGAGTCAATTATTAGGTCACAGGTACGTGATTGTAATGATTGAGGGAGGACCTATCCCAGTAGGACAGTCTTGCTCGAGATGATAGTATGCTATCTGGTTTACCTTTATCATCGTGTACTGCTTTAGGTGACATGACACGTCGCTATTACACGTTGATAGAGCCCCTAGGATTCTTGCTTGACCACCAGCAGTATGAGGGCGATCATATAAGTGGGAGCTGGGGGTCTATAAGCTTATCCTTAAAAGGTCCCTAGTCGTGGGAGTTTCGAGACTGGGCATCGATACTCCATTAGTAGACTAGTGTATACAGTCGAGACCCCGACGAGGGGCGGTGGCCGGTCTCACAAGCCATTGGTGTCAGTTGGATCACCTAAGATGTATACAGGTGCTCATTGGGTTATGAGTACACCGGACAGGACTCGCCGGGAACATGCTAGTTGGTCATATACCAGACGTCAGATGGCAGTTCCCTGGTGACATGTGTGCAGGTTAGTTCATCGACCTGGGGATCGTCATTTGTCTCGTGTGAGTTCCCACTGTACTTTGATTACTACCCTACCACGGCTCAAAGGAGTCGTGCAAACAGGTTTTAGTTGGGTACAGTCCCGAGCCACATGGAGGCAGTGAGCGTATCTTCAGGGGTTCGTCTCTCCCGGTATTGGGGGTGAGGTCGTGCTGTGTCTAGGAGAGCCATTACACAAAGTCCTTGGCCAAGGCAAGGAGATTTACTGGTAGGTATTCCAGTAGTATCTCAGGGTGTTCTGGGCTACACTCCGACACGACTTGTACCGCTTTTGTGGGTCTGACTTTTACCAACCCCCTAGGCCCGCCATGCGATGCTCATAGACGAACGGACCGGACTGCACGGATATTGTCACTAACAGGCTCAGTTGGGTGTCGGGGTGAGCTTCCTCATCGACGTCCCATTTGGTCAGTACCTGGTAGCCCGTCACGTATTGGCTTATACCTCTGACGTGCTAGTGGTTAAATCCACAACCAAGGTGTTGACGAGTCTTTAGAGTCCCCCACATTCAGTTACTCAGCTTTCGGGCGAAAGGTTGTAGAGGCCGTATGGAGATATGGCAAGGTCGGATCAGATACGTGCGGTATTGCACGGATCAGGATCGGACAGTCTGTACTATAGGCCGTATGGTTATATGGCAGGGTTCGATCAGATACGTGCGGTATTGCACGGATCAGGATCGAACGGATATTACTGGCCGGCTTTGGTATAAGCCGGATCCTAGTATTGTACAGTGTAGAGTTTGTCTCATTGCATTTGTATTTCGGTCGAAATACAGATGCGGGTGTGTATGCACAGTATCGGGGTTTTCCTGTGATTTATTACGGGACCAGTTTTCTGGAGTTGCCAGTTTGCTTTCCGTTTCGGCCAATTTCCTTTGTTCCGTTCATTGGCCGAAGTTTGGTGGAGGAGGGCTTATTTGCATTGTTGCAAATAGGCATTTGTAGAAGGGGGTCTTTGCTTTTTGTAGCATCATGATAGTCTTCATGATGGTGCACCTTCCATTGACTTGCTTGACCTTGACTTCTAGCTATCATGATGGCTTGACTTTGTTTAGTGATGGTTGTGGTTTGAGTGTGGTTTTGGTGTTGTGATCATATTCTTTCATAATTGTTTTTTGATGCCTTGCATTATTGTTCAAGCCTCTCACTCTCTCATGGTGATCCATCTCATTCTCTCCCTCACTCACTAGAGCATGGCCGGCCTCCCTCTTGAAGGGGCTGTCCAAATATTTTGAGGTGGGATTTTGCTTCATTTCATGTTGCAAAAATCCCACAAGTTCCATCTAAAAAGCTCCAAGTTCAATCCCTCCTCAAATGGCAATTCCACAACCCCAAAAGTGAGACACAAGCTCTACCAAACATTCTACAGCAAATCTTGGGCACGTCGAGTAGCCGGCTTCGTGCCCGAGTTGCCTCGGCATTGAGGTGGGAGCCCGTAAAAGAAGTAGGCGATGTGGTGCACTTCCAGCGACGAGGAGGAGACGGGACTTTTCCGCAGGAGATCGGGACCATGACGAGAAGACCGGAGGACTTGGATCGTCGGTATATCTCTAACCCATCTTCTTGTTAGCTTAGACTAGTTAATGGTTTTCGATCCGGGTTATAGTGCGCGGTGGTGCCGGTTTGCTAAGTCCGCAAAATTTAAGTTATTCACCGCTTCCGCTTTCCGGCGTCGGATTGACGGCCGGGGCGCCGCCGTGCACTTACAGTGGTATCAGAGCCTCGCCATTAACTTAGTCTAACTTTGTGTAATGTGTTTGCATTTCCGATCGATCAAAAAGTTCCAAAACTGCATTTTAGTTCGCATCAGTTTCTGTTGAAAATTTTTGGTCTCGAAAATTTTTTCAGGTTATAAAATATTGATGTACTGGAAAATCTAAGAGTTCTGTAAAAATTTGACAAAGTAACTCCACAGTTGGAGAGCGGAACAGCCGCGAAAACCCCATTTTTGCGGCCCTTCCGCCGCGCACTATTCACATCACTTCACCATTTTTTTACAGAGGCCTTCTGGGCTTAAAATATGGGCTTTGGAATATTAAAGTTGGGCCAATTGTTTCTGTGAGTGCTACAGTTTTCTTTGGGGCCCACTTGTTAATTGTTTGATCAATCGGAAATTTTTTAAACACATTTTTCACAGTATTTACATTATATCTGCGACCGTGAATGTCACTCGATCGGTAAATCCAGTCTAACTGCTATAGCCCGGTTAGACGGATTTGCGAACGTGACTTTCACGTTGATGTTTTATGTATTTGCTGTGATGTTGCGGATCGGTCGTGGGGGATAGCCTGGATGCAATGCTAGTACTGTGCTGTTGTATTATGTACATTTGATATTGCGGGGCGAGCGTCCGACATGTGGACTGCCGTCACTGCCTGATTGTATTATTATTTTGGGGCACGACCTGGTTGCGGTCGATGTACCCGGTGTATGTATATTTTACTTTCTGTACTAGGATTGCCCCGCGGAGGGGTGCACGGATAGCCGGGTTCTGGAGGGCAACAAGCCCGCATCTCATGGCATTGAGACGGAGGGGGCTTCACTCTAGGATTGGCGGGCTATTCGCCGCACTCGTAGGGGGTACAGGTTGACCCAGGAGGGGTGCCCAAGTTGCCGGATTCCGTGAAGTGCTGGGTGGTCCATTCACGGCGCTGAAGGGGGCTGCCTCGCTTCAGGTTTTGGCGGGTGACTTGCCGCGCCCGTAGGGGTCTAGGATTTCATTGCACAGGCTATCCACATGACCAGGGGAACGTCGGGTTTCAGCGGCTCTGTGAAACCCGGGGATCCCAGATATCTGTATTGTTTCTGTGATGCTGTACATTTCTGTGATGTTGCATTTTATTCACGCCTTGAGCGAATATAATATATTGGTATATATATTAGTAGATGTTGTATATGTTTTGCATCCGCGCTAGTCCAGTCCCCGCTCTGTCGTTAGTTAGCTAACCTAACGGGTAATGACGGGACCCAGTGGCGAATGCGGATGGCATATACGTACATCAGTATATTTTCGTTCTTTTTGGTGTGATCAATTGATGGGACTGCATTGATTCGGATCAATGCAAAGTTAAAAACAAACCTAATCTGATGTTGTTGGAACACTTTTTCAAAAAGCTGTTATTGCAAGGACGTTTACTTTTGTTTTGCATCGTGGTATTCATTAGAATATCCTGCTCCTCAGTCGACGAGGCAAGGGCCGAGATCCCTTCACTGGGAGTGACCCCTTGGACAATAAGTTTGCGTCAGGGCATTAACTTCACTATAGCCGATTACTTTTGCTTTGCACCGTGGTATTCATTTGGAATATCCTGCACCCCATTCTACGGGGAAAGAGCCGAGATCCCTTCACCGGGAGTGACCTCTTTAGCAACGGTTTTCGTCACTATATTTTCAAAAAGCTATCCGTTCCTTCAACGATATCAAGTTCATTACGTTAAAGGTTTTCGCCAGAAACCATTCGTAGCCCTCCGTCGTTTCAGACGGGTAGCACGTAGTATTCATGCTATGTTTGTTGACCTTCGTCAAGGCATAGTGTATGGTAGCTGCTTGTTACCTTTCTGCTGCATAGATAGATGCGTTGGTTTGGGACAGTCGTATAGCCTTGTTGACCTTCGTCAAGGGCTTGTACGGGTGGATTCAAATTAACCTGGATAATGACGGGTAGAACTTGACATGTGACTTATGATTTGTTGACCTTCGCCAAGGTCATAAGAGCATGGGGCAGAAATCACATCGGGAGTTTCAAAAGAACTGAGACTTGCCAGATATGCGCATACCTTCTGGAGTGTGATACCGTGAGCGGATTCCGTCACGTTATCATGCGATGAGAGTTGGATCCCGATTCCCACTGATGGGTTAGTTTACTCCTCGGGTAACCCCGACTAATTCTTCTTTCAGGTTTGGAGGAGAATTTGAGGTACAGTGGGAGGATTCCAGATTAGATAAATTGGTAACCATTCTGATCTAGGTTAGAGTGCACGCTGAGTGTTTCTTTTCTCTCTCTCTTTGGCAGCGACCATTGACCCGACCCTAAGACTTTGACTCAGTGACCAAGTTGACCGAACCTTCTTAAACACCGGCTTTTGGATTGTCAGAGTTGCAGACCTCATTGCCACTCCTACTTTTACCCTTTTTCTCCAGGACACCCCGTATTACTACGAACGTCCACTTCCATTGGACAAAACCATCGTATGGTTAGATACGAACTCGAAAGAATTTATTCGAGGATGGTTTCCGGTTCTGGAGAAAACGGATAGGATTATTCAGTTGTCTTTTCCTTTTACCCTCTCTCAGGTTACGAGTACTCCTTGGTTTAGGGGTAGTACACCTATTACGCAAATTGGATTGTCTTCTTCCAAACCTTAGGCTGGTGCCGACCGGTAGGGAATGAAGAAAACCAATTAGCATAACGATGGTGTGCAGAAGGTATTAAGTTCAGACAAAGCAAGGGATTAGTAAGAGGGCAAAGTAAATTGCAACAGATATTCACGACCAAACCAAATATTTCATTACCACTCCCACATCACCTTTGTATTTCTCCAGGACACTCCGTATCACTACGAAGATCCACAGTTTATTTGGATACTCCATCGTATGGTTATATACGAACTCGAATGGAACTTGTTCCAGTTCGGGGATGGATTCTGGTTCAGGAGAAATAGGAATAAGGTTTATTCGGTTGTCTTTTATCTTCACCCTCTCTCATTGCGAGTGTTCCTAGGATGCGGACAGTACACCCATTATGCTTATTGGATAGTCTTCTTCCAAACCATAGGCTGGTGCCGAACGGTAGGGAAGGAAGAAAACCATTTGGCCTAAAAGGGTGTGCAGAAGGTAAAGACTAAAGACATATGAAGGGATTTGGAGAGGTGGCAAAGAACTATACGGTTACAGTCGTGAATCTGGAAGAGGCATTACTAGGAATACCAGAATACCCCATCGGAACATTTCAATGTTTCAGTTTCACTGTGTAATGTTAAAGGAAAACTGATTTCCCGATTAGATACTTACTCCAGGGTATGTATTTACCAGGTACGATTCTCACATCTGTATGGTTTTACAGATGATTAGTGGGAGTAAGTTGTTGGGAATTGGGTGATTATCCTCATTATATCGGGATTCGTTGTAATCGGTGATATTTGAGGAAATCACCTGGGCTGTTTGCCGGTCGGCAAATATTTGGTTTTGAATATCCACTGTTATGCACCAATTTCAAATTGATATATCTGTACGTCTATTTTCATAGAGTGAGATATACCTTTCTGAAATTATGTCTACGACATTTACCTATATCAGTGGATGGTTAGGTAAGGAGCATTAAACAGCGGTGTAATTCTTCTTAACCATAAGTACAGTTTTCAACCTACGACACACAGTGAATGAGTTATCAGACTCAAGGGACTTATACAGAGTATTGTATGTTGTCCAGTGTCCATTAGGACAGAGGGGTTGGTCCTCATACTATATTCGGTTTACTTATGACTTCTCTAGTTTTTAGACAAGTGTTTCGTGGAAACACAGGGTCCGAGTTTGGAGAAGTTATAGGTATTTGAATAGAGTAAAGAACCAGGTGTAGCAAGTATCGGGATTCTTCAAAGTGATCGAAGATGTAGATACTTGTATATGGTATTCAGTTGATAGTAGTGATTAAGAGAAATTGCTTCTCTTTCAGGTTACTCATAAATGGAAGCATTCCTAAGTTGAGTAACGCTGATCGGCCTCCTTCCATTTAGTTGACATGCACTGGAGACAGTTGCATGATTTGAATCTGGTTCAATTAAATCAGTGCCTCTGGTTCTATATATGATATAGAACAGTTCATATCTTAACGATGTTAAGGTACGGGGAGTTGTCCGGTTTATGATTAAAACCAGACACTGGACAACTCAAGGCACGTTTCTGTAATAGCTGTTTGTGGGTTGACCCAGGCTATGACGAGGGTTGATTTTCTACCATCTGGACGAACAATAGCGATATTGTTCTAGACTCGCCACAGTTTTATTAAAAATGGATTTTTTCAGAAAAACAGTAGTGGGAGTATGGTAGAACTGGAAGTGATTCCAGAACCACAAACGATTACTGAAGATTTGATAAGGAACCTAAAGATTCAATCTGAATTGACATTCCATTGGCCACTCCGCAGATAAGGTGGGTAACTTCAGGCACCCGAGAGGTACTCCGGTAGCCTCAAGGACGGTGACAGGGAAGTTCTTGTTTACCCACAATTACCATTGCTGTTGTTCCAGGCTGCGAGACCCGGCGGGAGGATGAGTATAGCGTCGTTCTAAACTAGTTTTAGAAGTGCACGTCTATATGACTCTGCCAGAGGGTTGTCGTAGTCAGTGGGAGCAGCTGAAGCATTGGTGGACAGGTAGCTTATGTCTATTTATAGACTAGAGCAGATGTAGTGGAGAAAGATCATCTATTTCTGACGTGACAGTCATGGGTTTGACTTCATCAGAATAGGGGATGGATCTGTTGAGAAGGTAGTAGGGTGTGATATCCTGGTATTTGGATGATATACACAGAGTAGGAAAGGAAACTCCTACACTACGATCGGTTATAGTTTGGTCGTCACACAGTTGTTTCTCCACAAAGGAAATGGATTTTATATCAGACATACTGGTTACTAGATCTATGGTCTTAGATCTAGATTTGGGTGGTTTCCCAATCAGGGTACTTGACAGCGTTCTAAGAGTATTTAGGATGGACGACTCCTGGCACGGTAGTGTACCTGCAGGTAATGGAGTCACCCTCTCCAAAGGTGTCTTACAGACTAAAGGGGAGAGGGACGGGCATGATTGGCAGATCACTTGCTCAGGCAATTGAGTCAATCGTGAGATGTCAAGTACCACACCAGATGTTGTTCTTGCACTAGATGCAATAAGTTGACATTAATCCAATCCTGGAGAAACAGTCGGAAGCAGTTTTAGAACATAAGTGGATGTTCTAGGGAGATGATAACGACAGCCTCATTCAGGAGACAGTTATCATTCCAGGCTTCCAAGGTGACATGGACGACAAGAAGGTTGTCAGAGTTATAGTTTTCCTTCTGATGAGGGGCAGTATTTTGGACAGGTGGTCCAAGGCAATACTGAGGGAGGCATGGCGCGCAGGATACTGATTAAGTTCAGTTGACGATATAGTCTAAGAAGTTTGGATTTGGAGTTCATTTATGAGCTATGTCCCATGAGACATCCAGACACATTCTAAGACAGGTATTGCTCATTTCGGGAGATAGGTTTCTCCGCGAACTTGAGATATAGAGAGACATAGAAAGAAACAACTAAGCGGATCCACTCACTGAGGCTATTCCTCGAACGCAATAGTTCCGCAAACGAGCTTTGTGAGACTGACTAGTAGAGGAGTTGGGTGTTCGGTATAACACGGGCTGTGAGTATGCGACATCGCAATAATTAGCCTTGAGTGCAAGTGGGAGATTGTTGGAGATAGTGCCCTCAGAGTCAATTATTAGTTCACAGGTACGTGATTGTAATGATTGAGGGAGGACCTATCCCAGTAGGACAGTCTTGCTCGAGATGATAGTATGCTATCTGGTTTACCTTTATCATCGTGTACTGCTTTAGGTGACATGACACGTCACTATTACACGTTGATAGAGCCCCTAGGATTCTTGCTTGACCACCAGCAGTATGAGGGCGATCATATAAGTGGGAGCTGGGGGTCTATAAGCTTATCCTTAAAAGGTCCCTAGTCGTGGGAGTTTCGAGACTGGGCATCGATACTCCATTAGTAGACTAGTGTATACAGTCGAGACCCCGACGAGGGGCGGTGGCCGGTCTCACAAGCCATTGGTGTCAGTTGGATCACCTAAGATGTATACAGGTGCTCATTGGGTTATGAGTACACCGGACAGGACTCGCCGGGAACATGCTAGTTGATCATATACCAGACGTCAGATGGCAGTTCCCTGGTGACATGTGTGCAGGTTAGTTCATTGACCTGGGGATCGTCATTTGTCTCGTGTGAGTTCCCACTGTACTTTGATTACTACCCTACCACGGCTCAAAGGAGTCGTGCAAACAGGTTTTAGTTGGGTACAGTCCCGAGCCACATGGAGGCAGTGAGCGTATCTTCAGGGGTTCGTCTCTCCCGGTATTGGGGGTGAGGTCGTGCTGTGTCTAAGAGAGCCATTACACAAAGTCCTTGGCCAAGGCAAGGAGATTTACTGGTAGGTATTCCAGTAGTATCTCAGGGTGTTCTGGGCTACACTCCGACACGACTTGTACCGCTTTTGGGGGTCTGACTTTTACCAACCCCCTAGGCCCGCCATGCGATGCTCATAGACGAACGGACCGGACTGCACGGATATTGTCACTGACAGGCTCAGTTGGGTGTCGGGGTGAGCTTCCTCATCGACGTCCCATTTGGTCAGTACCTGGTAGCCCGTCACGTATTGGCTTATACCTCTGACGTGCTAGTGGTTAAATCCACAACCAAGGTGTTGACGAGTCTTTAGAGTCCCCCACATTCAGTTACTCAGCTTTCGGGCGAAAGGTTGTAGAGGCCGTATGGAGATATGGCAAGGTCGGATCAGATACGTGCGGTATTGCACGGATCAGGATCGGACAGTCTGTACTATAGGCCGTATGGTTATATGGCAGGGTTCGATCAGATACGTGCGGTATTGCACGGATCAGGATCGAACGGATATTACTGGCCGGCTTTGGTATAAGCCGGATCCTAGTATTGTACAGTGTAGAGTTTGTCTCATTGCATTTGTATTTCGGTCGAAATACAGATGCGGGTGTGTATGCACAGTATCGGGGTTTTCCTGTGATTTATTACGGGACCAGTTTTCTGGAGTTGCCAGTTTGCTTTCCGTTTCGGCCAATTTCCTTTGTTCCGTTCATTGGCCGAAGTTTGGTGGAGGAGGGCTTATTTGCATTGTTGCAAATAGGCATTTGTGGAAGGGGGTCTTTGCTTTTTGTAGCATCATGATAGTCTTCATGATGGTGCACCTTCCATTGACTTGCTTGACCTTGACTTCTAGCTATCATGATGGCTTGACTTTGTTTAGTGATGGTTGTGGTTTGAGTGTGGTTTTGGTGTTGTGATCATATTCTTTCATAATTGTTTTTTGATGCCTTGCATTATTGTTCAAGCCTCTCACTCTCTCATGGTGATCCATCTCATTCTCTCCCTCACTCACTAGAGCATGGCCGGCCTCCCTCTTGAAGGGGCTGTCCAAATATTTTGAGGTGGGATTTTGCTTCATTTCATGTTGCAAAAATCCCACAAGTTCCATCTAAAAAGCTCCAAGTTCAATCCCTCCTCAAATGGCAATTCCACAACCCCAAAAGTGAGACACAAGCTCTACCAAACATTCTACAGCAAATCTTGGGCACGTCGAGTAGCCGGCTTCGTGCCCGAGTTGCCTCGGCATTGAGGTGGGAGCCCGTAAAAGAAGTAGGCGATGTGGTGCACTTCCAGCGACGAGGAGGAGACGGGACTTTTCCGCAGGAGATCGGGACCATGACGAGAAGACCGGAGGACTTGGATCGTCGGTATATCTCTAACCCATCTTCTTGTTAGCTTAGACTAGTTAATGGTTTTCGATCCGGGTTATAGTGCGCGGTGGTGCCGGTTTGCTAAGTCCGCAAAATTTAAGTTATTCACCGCTTCCGCTTTCCGGCGTCGGATTGACGGCCGGGGCGCCGCCGTGCACTTACAGTTGGGTCATCATCTCAAGATGCAGTCCTCGCTCCCACTGTCATAGAGAAACCGAAGTATCTCTCAGGTGGGTGAGGAACCCTACTAGATCGGCGGAGAGGCTGAGGTTCGTTGGAATCTACTGAATCCTTTGGTTCTTTCAAATCATCTGCTGTAGTTTGTATAGCTGGAACCTTTCCAGTTCTACATAACTGACATTGCCTCGAGCTTGTCCGGATTTTGTTTTTAAACATAGGCCGGACAACCCCAAATCTTAAGAAACTTAAGATATGGGCTCATCCGTTTCCATATCACATATGAAATGGTAGGCAACTGATTTGATTGGAACCCTATTCAATAGGTATGCAGCTTCTCAAGCGCATAACTCCCAAAAGGAAAAAGGTAACTCAGTAGTACTCATCATAGAGCACACCATATCATATAGGGTGTATTTGCTCCGCCCCGACATACCATCGTGCAATGGTGTATACGGAGGAGTAATGCTGAGAGAGAATCTCATTCTCCTTTAGAATAGTCCAGAATTTCCGTGCTCAAGTATTCTCCTCCTTGATCACATCAAAGGACATAATACTTATACTCGTATTTTGGTTCTCTACTTCTAACTTATATTCTGTGAATATCTCAAAAGGTTCGGACTTGTGTTTCAACAGGAACATATGTCTGAATCTTAAGAGATTATCAGAGAATGTAATGAAGTACAAAGAACTGGTCTTGGCAAGTGTAGACAAGGGACCTACATACATCAACATGCATTATCCCAAGAGTTTACTAACTCTTTCTCTGTTTCCAATAAACAGAGCTGTGGTCATCTTATCTTTGTCACATGACTGGCGAGTTTCACAAGATGTAAATTCAAACCGATTTAAATATGCATCTTTATGTAACTCTTGCTAGTCGGGTCACATTGATCTGACCTAGTCTACAATGCCTCAAGAAGAATTCGTTCATTTCTGAACTCTTCCTCTTGTGTGTGTTCCGTATACTAAGAACTGTAGTTTGATTTAGAACATCAACGCTTTTAGATAACGTGCCTGAACCGATCAACTTTTGATATAGGAAATGTTCAAAACATTATCCAACTATACAAAATTTTATCATTTCTTTACTAATAAAGAGATTGATATGATTATGTATATCAGGTTCGGTATCTAACAACATTCGTTCAGAATCAATGTATTTGTAATACAGGGTGACAGTGACCAACAGACTTGGCTGCAACACTTGCCCCGTTTTCTGTCTCATGAAACTTATCACCCGTTCTCAGTTCTCTACCTTTCTGTAGCCCTATGTAACAGATTACATATCAGGGATCCTGATCTGGTATCACATACCCAGGACGTAGAGGATACAGAGAAACAGTTCTTTGTAACGAACACACCCGAAGACGATGCATCATCATGCACTCTCTTCGTTTGGGCGGCACGGGAATTCTGATATTCCCCAATTTCCTGCTCTGTCTTATAACAATTATAAGTTGGAGCGGGACCAACGTTCCCCAGCTCAGTATAACAAGCGGGTTCGGTCAATATTCCGTATTATTATCTTGATTAAGGCGTGATATGGTCGCTACCTGGAGAGAGAGAAGAAAACACTCAGCGTGCGCTCTGTCAAGAATAGATTGGTTATTATTTTATCTAATCAGGATGGCTCCCACTGCTTTTTATCAAATCTTCCTTCAAACCCTAAAAGGAAAGACTAGCCGGGATTAATTACACACTACAAGTTCGCCAATCTTTCAGCCAGGCCAGTGTCGGTACTTTGAGGGAGGTCCCCCGTGCTTTCGCACGAACCTAATTAATGTAAACCTCGTTTTCCCAGAGGTGTAACCCCGTTGACACCTTTCTAGACACCTACTTGATCGGCTAATTGTAATGTATAAAACTCTCCCAGGAGTAACACTTACTCGCAGCGGGTATCGGGATCCAACTATCTCATAGAAGGTATGCAATCTCATTGCAAATTTCAACACTTGAAATTCCCGATAATATTTTGCCCCATGCGATCTATGACCTTGACTGAGTCAACAAACCATAGACCGCAAGTAAAGTTCAACCCGTCATTTCTCGATTGAATTAAACCCACCCGCACGATCCTTAACTGAGTCAACAAGGTCGCACGACTACCCTAATCCAATCGCATCATATGCTTTGCAGATAAGCACTAATCAGCTACCGCACACTACGCCTTGACTGAGTCAACAAACGCAGCACGAATACTAATTAGGACTTATCTGAAATGACGGAGGGCTACGTCGGTTTTTAAGAAAACCTTTTGCGTAATGAACTTTATATCGTTGTAGAATCAAATGATTTTAAAAATGGAGTGCTTTTGAGGCTTTTCTAGTTTTGCTAAAGGAGTCACTCCCGGTGAAGGGATCGTCGGTCCTTTCCTCGTCGAATGAGGTGCGGGATATATCATATATATCACTGTGCAAAGCAAAAACTCTAAAAAGCAATCAAAAGACAAACCGAGGGTGTAGCATCTGCCAGTTATTGCTAAAGGAGTCACTCCCGGTGAAGGGATCTCGGTCCTTTCCTCATCGAATAAGGTGCAGGATATATCACATATACCGCTGTGCAAAGCAAGAACTGTAGCTACCTGTTTTAATTTTGAAATTCGATTCTACAACATTTTAGGTTTCTTTTATTTCATTAATCTCATTAATGAAGTCCCATCATTTAAGTACCTAAACATCTCAGATAGATATGACGTACACTTATGCCATCCGCATTCGCCTCGATGTCCCCTCGTGCACCGTTAGGTTAGGTAACTAACGACAGAGCAGGGCAGGGCTAGCGCGGGTGTAAAACATAAGTAACGTCTATATAATATATCATATATACTATATACAGTATCCATCACAGAGTCACAACACAGATATCGCAGCAGAAGAAACATATGAAATATTGGATATTCTAGGACGTCCGTGTTTTCAATACGAGCCAGTATAAAACACGGATTCCACGGTCGTGATGAATAGCCAAACCCACACCCCTAGACTCCTATGAGAGCGGCAAGCAACCCTACCAATTCTAGAGTTAGGAGACCCGGACTCGACTCCTCGAGTTGGTCTCCCACTGTACTCCAGAACCCGGTTACTTATGCCCTCCTCCTTGGGTCTATCCTAGTGCAGAAAAGTAAATAATATACAAACGGTGACAACTTCCGCTACCTGGAAGCGCCCCAATAAAGAATATTACATACAAGTTTTTACATGAATGAAAATGAAAAACACTCATCTCACATAAAAAACCCCGGCTATTCAAACACGACAATCCAATATAACATATCCAGCAACACATAACATCACTTGTCATCAACGTAAGTAAATATGTCCATCCCAATTGTCATTGACATATAGCAACGAAACCGGCGATATCACATATTACACTTACGGTCACAGAAAAGAAAGTGTAAAACTACAACAGTTGGAATCCACAACCTCCTCAGACATCGCATGTCTGACCAAATGAATTCCTTAGACATCGCATGCCTAACAATTATAAACCCCGCATTTTAGTCTCAAAATCGAAAACATTTTTCAATATCAAGTCGGGCAATTCAACAAGATTCCCGACAGCCTGATCGAATGCTCGTCGCAAACTTCAGTAGACGGCCGCACCCCCGATACCGTCGACGAAGTGCACCAAGGCGGAACACCGCTGCCGCGAGCACCCGAACGAATGCTTTCGGCGACGGGGTTCTCCTACAGTCACTTGGTCGGGGCTATGGAGTGAGGCTGTCTATTAAGTTTACCCGGCGAGTATCCGCGTACGCTACGTGATTGCGACGGACTTTTGATCGCATCAAAATTCCGTGGCAACCGATCAAGTGAGACTAAACTGCTACGTTTATAACATTCATTCAGTTATCTCATAACTATTGTGAATTCCAATTATTGTATCACATTCCAGATAAATAGAAAATGCTAAACTTTTCGATCGAACAATCGAACACCCAAGTTTTCCCAATATAGATCAACACATGAAACAAGTCTAACAACATTCAGTTCGTGCCTCAGTAGCAACGGTCCAGCCGTAGAAGGGTCAAGCCAACGCCTCACATGTGGCACGCCGTACTGCCCCAAACCCGAAGGTTCAAAGGGCAGTTCAAGACGGTCACATAATCGAGTTAAGGTTTGTTGTCTTCTAGAGGGTCCATCGCGTTACTTGCACTACTTAGAACGTCGTTAAACTACGGAAAAATCCAACAATTGGAAATTTCCCGGCAGGGGAAAAAGTGGGTATTTATATCCGGTCGAACTTTTTAACATATTCTAAAATTACCCGGAAAAGCACACCGACAAAAATTAGACAGTCCGATCGAATACACCGAGTCCCAATACAACTCAGAAAATGCAACTCTGGGAAAAATTATTAAAACTCCCCAGGAAAACCAGAATATACTAATAAGAATTACTGTGCAAAACTGGGTGCACAATACGACAAGATAGCCGCGGAACCGCCGCACGAGCCATGCTCGTGCCGCGGATCCGCGGCGCTTTGATGGAATTACCCCATCGAAATTCACAGTAATTCTTACATCAGCCTGCAGATTTTTCTGGATATTTTTAATGTGGAAAAAACCTCAAAATTAGAAAATGTACAGAGAGCATATTCTTAGACGGGTTTTTGGGTTGATCGGACTTCTGATTCCGTCGGGACTTCGCCTAAGGCTCTAGCTAGGCTCTGATACCACTGTAGGGTTCCTAGGCACCGTAGTG
The DNA here is from genome assembly GCA_030015575.1 of Agapanthus africanus. Lineage (NCBI taxonomy): Eukaryota > Viridiplantae > Streptophyta > Magnoliopsida > Asparagales > Amaryllidaceae > Agapanthus > Agapanthus africanus. The sequence continues at coordinate 291,305,529 of CM057345.1, forward strand.
AGGTCTCACAAGGCATCGAACATGCCAAATTAAAATTTTAACGGTGCCGAGAAACCCGACTACGGATCGTTGGCTAGATGTTTAGGCGAAAAAGCTAATTAGTTAACACTTAACTAAGAGATACGGAAATACAACCTTTGTAGATCCGGTCGTCCACCTCCACGGCTCCGAGATGAGGTCCTCTCCGCTGTCCAAATCAAATCCGGGCTCTAGCGTCGGCTTCATCGGAGAATGGACGGGCTAGGTCGTCGACGACGTGCCGAAGATGATCTACGTCGAAGCATCGCAAGATCAAGCTCCACCTTCACCAAACCATGATGACTTGTGAAGGAAACACACTCTACTACTTGGCAAGAGGTAGAGGATGAAGAAATAGGAAGTGGGTAGACTTTAGAATTGGATTTCTCACTCATTTCATCAATCCACCATTGATGTAGTCAAGCTTTTCTTCTTAAAATGAAGAAGAAGAAGAAAGCAAGAAGATGATAATTATTATGATAAGTATAAAAGAATAAATAAAAATCCATTCTTATCATAATTCTCACCATGGTTAGGTGTAGAGAATTAACTTGAGTTAATTGAATTGGTTAGGGTTAAGCATGAGACAAAATGGTGACTAAGTCAAAAGTTCATGAAGCTTCATGAAAGAAAACAAAAGAAGCCACCATTCTATTTTATGCAATTTATTTTCCAAAAATAAAAACAAATGAATAAATGAATAATCAAATAAAAAGCCTAACCATTTCTTTAACCAAGGTTTAATTCTTTACACAAACCCTAATTTGCATGTATCATCAAATATGATACAAACAAGTGCACAAATCATATCGCATATGCAATGCGCACAACCGAGCGAGAAAATCCATTTAAAGTGAACCGATACTAGTTAATGCAAAGTAATATATCAAATATATAATTATGCATTAAATCATTAAATCAACGCTTGATATAACGATCCGGTCATGACGCACATAACCGACTGGTACCATTAGTAACATCTTATCGAATCAACACTTGATCCGATAACCCGGCTATATCACATATAACCGATCAATGTCACATCGTGAGAATCGAATACAGTATCACATACTCGTATTATTCTCGGTCCCGCACATATCTCATATGCGCTCCTATTTCGTTTCGCTTGAGCCAGGAAACCTCTGTGTAGGACTCTAAAGACTCGTCAATACGCCGGCAGCAGATGATGATCATATCAAGCATCCACAAGCCGCAAGCGGTCTGCTAAACGTAACGGCCATCCGGGTATTGAGCGATCTGAAGATCGACGAGCAAGCCCGCTCACACTCCAGTGAATCCGACCAGTAACACTACCGTACAGTCCGGTCTGATCGTCTGATATGTCGCATATCTCGCCTAGGGGTGGTAAACGTCAGACCCTAATAGCTCGATAAGTCGTGTCGATATGAGGTCTATAACTATTCGAGAAACTACTGGTAACACTTACCAGTAAATCTCAGCAACCCTGGCCAGGGATTTCCTGTTATAGCCAATCGAACACTGCGCAACATCAACTCCCTATACCGGGAGAAACGAATCCCCTCCTATCGCTCATTGCCTCCATGTGACTCGGGACTGTACCCAAAAACCACCGTTTTGCACGCCCTCTTGGACGTGGTAAGATGGAAATCAAAGCACAGTGGGAACCACACAAGACTCTATGACGATCTCGGGTCAACAGACTACTCTGTACCAGTGTCACCAGAGAACTGCCATCTGACGTGAGGTATAATACCATCTGGGAGTTCTCGGCGAGTCCGTCCAGTGTACCCAGTCTCTACTGAGCACCCGTATATCATCTCTGATGTCAAACCCCGATGGATATGGGATCATCCATCGCCCATCTGTATGGGTCGAGAAGGTATACGCTAGTCTACTCTGATATATCGATGCCCCGTCTCGATATACCCACGACTAGGGACTTTGAAGGATGTAATTATGGACTACCATGTCCCCACTAGTATGATCCACATCATAGTCCAGGTAGTCAAGCACACATCCTAAGGGCTTTACCAACATGTAACAGAGAGACAATCAGTATACAGGTTAAGGTAAAGTGTAACCAGATAGCATACTATCATGCCGAGCAAGAAAGTCCTCCCTATATACGTCCTAGCATCCACTACAATATACATCATATGTACAGTAATGGCCTCTAAGGAATACATATAACTAACAACTCAATCGTCAAATTTGCAAGAAGAGACGACCAAGATGAAGTAGAGAATGAGTAGAACACTTTGTCTCGTTACGTCCAAGGCTATGGACGAACGGTTAATGAAGTTGCCTTTTTGGATCGATACGAAATGAGAAATGGAGTATATCAATTTCCATGAACCAAAATCCTTAATCTTTTCAAAACAACAAAAAACTTAGCATCAAGTATGGAAGCATTTAAAGCAAACCAATCACAATTAACCTAGTCATCAAGCATTAATTGCTCCATTAATGCACTAATGACTCACTAGCCTAGTCACCCTTTCTAGAACCTTCTAGAACACTGACTCACCTCATTAACAAAAGATAAATCCGTATTTAACCGACTGTTAAATACAGCTGATAGAAAACTGGAAACTGGCAACTTCCAAAAGTGATCCTGAAACGAATTTCAGGATAACCCGGTATCAGTATAAACATACCCGTATTTGTATTACGACCGAATACAAACGCAACTGAGACAAAGATATTATATCTACACAGTATAATACTGGGTTCCGGCTTAAACCAAAGCCTACCAGTATTATCTGCCCGAAAAACGACACGTGCGAAAAAGCACGTGTTTTTTCCGAACCTTACCATATCACCATACGGCTTCTACAACGTTTCGCCCGAACTTGGGAAAGTATCTGTGGGGGACTCTAATGACTCATCAACACAACGGCACTGGGTATAACCACTAGCACGTCAGAGGTACAAGCTGCACGTAATGTTTTGCCTATGTATTGATTGGAAGGGAAGCTGACGAGCGAACTCATCTATAAACCCTACTGAGCCTGACAATGACAATGTATATACAGTCCGGTCCGTTCGTCTAAAGAGTATCGCATATCGAGTCTAGGGGGTGGATAAAGTCAGACCCCTAATAACGCGATAAATCGTGTCGGTATGAAGCTCATCACCACCTGAGAAAATACAGATCCAGATCAGTAATTCTCCACTACCTCGGCCGAGGATTCCTAGTGATGGCCACCCGTGCACTGTGCGACATCAACCCCCAATACCGGGAGAGATGAATCCCCGACGATCCGCTCACTTGCCTCCGATGTGGCTCGGTACTGTACCCAACTAAAACCTATTTGCACAACTACTTTGAGAGTGGTAAGGTAGTAATCTAAGCACAGTGGGAACTTACATGAGACAAATGACGATCTCAGGTTGACAAACTAACATGTACACATGTCACCAGGGAACTGCTATCTGACGCTATGTATAATACCAACTAGCATGTTCCCGGCGAGTCCTGTCCGGTGTACTCATAACCCAATGAGCACCTGTATAAATCTTAGGTGATCCTACTAACACCAATGGCTTATGAGACCGGCCATCGCCCCTTGTCGGGGTCTCGACTGTATACACTAGTCTACTCCGGAGTATCGATACCCTGCCTCGAAACTCCCACGACTAGGGACACGTTTAAGGATGTGCTTACAGACCCCAGCTCCCACGTATATGATCGCCATCATACTGCTGGTAGTCAAGCAAGAATCCTATGGGCTCTATCATCATGCAATAGTGAACTAAAGCATGTATACGATGATAAAGACAAACCAGATAGCATACTAACATCTCGAGCAAGACTGTCATATCGGTATAGGTCCTGCCTCAATCATTGCAATCACGTACCTGCAATCCAATAATTTACTTTGAGGGCACTATCTCCAACAGATGTCGTGTTCTAATTTTATTCCGTGTGGAAGACTCCAGATTGACTGTAATCGAGAACATTTACGGTAAGCAGATAGCATGATACGACGTCAAGTGGACGATAATGAAGACGTGTGGAGTAAGAGGTTCGTGCGAGACGTTAACTAGAAGTTGTTACTTCCCGTTGAGATTAGAGATCGGATATATATACAAAGGCGTTGAGATACAGCCAGTTTCCGAGGAAAGGTTGTGCTGAGAACGCAGATGTCCAGAGAACGAGAAAGATTATGTAAGATGTTAGTTATATGTATGCCCTAGAGGCCATTACTATACATAGGATGTATATTGTAGTGGATGCTAGGACATATATAGGGAGGACTTTCTTTCTCGACACGATAGTATGCTATCTGGTTGACCTTTACCTTAACGTGTATGCTGATTGTCTCTCTGTTACATGTTGGTAAAGCCCTTAGGATCTGTACTTGACTACCTGGACTATGATGCGGATCATACTAGTGGGGACATGGTAGTCCATAAGTACATCCTTCAAAGTCCCTAGTCGTGGGTGTATCGAGACGGGGCATCGATATACCAGAGTAGACTAGCGTATACCTTCTCGACCCATACAGATGGGCGATGGATGATCCCATATCCATCGGTGTTTGACATCAGAGATGATATACGGGTGCTCAGTAGAGACTGGGTACACTGGACGGACTCGCCGAGAACTCCCAGATGGTATTATACCTCACGTCAGATGGCAGTTCTATGGTGACACTGGTATAGAGTAGTCTGTTGACCCGAGATCGTCATAGAGTCTTGTGTGGTTCCCACTGTGCTTTGATTTCCATCTTACCACGTCCAATAGGGCGTGCAAAACGGTGGTTTTTGGGTACAGTCCCGAGTCACATGGAGGCAATGAGCGATAGGAGGGGATTCGTCTCTCCCGGTGTAGGGGGTTGATGTTGCGCTGTGTTCGATTGGCTATAACAGGAAATCCCTGGCCAGGGTTGCTGAGATTTACTGGTAAGTGTTACCAGTAGTTTCTCGAACAGTTATAGACCTCATATCGACACGACTTATTGAGCTATTGGGGTCTGACGTTTACCACCCCTAGGCGAGATATGCGACATATCAGACGAACAGACCGGACTATACGGAAGTGTTACTGGTCGGATTCACTGGAGTGTGAGCGGGCTTGCTCGTCGATCTTCAGATCGCTCAATACCCGGGTAGCCGTTACGTTTAGCAGACCGCTTGCGTCTTGTGAATGTTTGATAAGATCATCATCCGCTGCCGGCGTATTGACGAGTCTTTAGAGTCCTACACAGAGGTTTCCTGGCTCAAGCGAAACGAAATAGGAGCGCATATGAGATATGTGCGGGACCGAGAATAATGCGAGTATGTGATACCGTATTCCATTCTCGCGATGAATGTATCGAATGGTTGTATGCGATATAACCTAGTTATCGATTCAAGCATTGATTCGATAAGCCGATATATTGTATACTAGTCGGTTGTGTGCGACATAACCGGATCATTGAATCAAGTGTTGATTTAATGATTTAATGTATAATTATATATTTGATATATTACTTTGCATTAACTAGTATTGGTTCACTTTAAATGGATTTTCTCACTCGGGTGTGCGCATTACATATGCGATATGATTTTGTGCACTTGCTTGTATCATGTTTGATGATACATCCTTTTTGGTTAAGTGTAAAGTATTAAACCTTGGTTAATGAAATGGTTAGGGTTTCTTATTTTTTATTCATTTATCTTATTTAATTATCCTTTTTATTTTTTATAAATGAATAAAAGAAATGAGAAAAGAATGGTGGCTTCTTTTGTTCTTAAGTTGAAGCTTCATGAAGCTTTGTTCAAGTCAAACATTCTTATCTCATTCATAACCCTAACCATTTCCACTAACCATGATTCATTCTCTACACTTAACTAGAGTTAATATTATGATAAGAATTCATTTTCTTTTCTTTTTCTTTGAACTTATCATAACATTTTCCTTCTTCTTCTTCCTTGCTTCAAGTGAAGAAGCTTGAGGTCATCAATGGTGGATTGATGTTTTGAGTGAGAAATCCAATTCTAAAGTTAACCCACTTCCTATTTCATCATCCTCTACATCTTGCCAAGTAGTAGAGTGTGTTTTCTTCACAAGTTTCATGACTTGGTGAATTGAGAGCTTGATCTTGCGATGCTTCGACGTAGATCATCTTCGGCATGGACATCGACGACCTAGCTTGCCCATTCTCCGACGAAGCCGACTCTAGAGCCCGAATTTGATTTGGACAGCGGAGACGACCTCGTTCCGGAGCCGTGGAGGTGGAGGACCGGATCTACAAAGGTTGTATTTCCGTATTCTCATTAGTTAATTTGTTAACTAGTTCTTTTTCGCCTAGACATCTAGTTATCGATCCGTAGTTTAGGGTTTGTAGGCACCATAATTTTTGAAATTGCCATGGTTGATGGCTTGGGAGACCTCACTTGTGTGCCTAGGAACCCTACAGTGGTATCAGAGCCTAGCTAGAGCCTTAGGCGAAGTCTAGACGGAATTCGAAGTCCGAACGAACCCGAAAACCCAAACCTAACATGCTCTCTGTCCAGATTTTAAAATCGTGGATTTTTCCATATTAAAAATGTTCAGAAAAATCAGCAGGCAATCCTAAGAATAACTGTGAAATACGAGTACTTGTTTCCAACAGTGCACCGCTCTTCCGCGGCATGAGCATGCCTCGTGCGGCGGAAGCGCGGCAGTTTTGTCGTTTGTGGCATCCTAATTTGTACAGTAATTCACAATATTCTGTGCTGGTTTTCCTAGGTATTTTTAATATTTTTTCAAGAGTTGATTTTTCTGCAGTTGTTTTGGGGATTCGGTGTTTCGATCGGGGTATCAAATTTTGTCTGTGTGGCTTTCCGGATAAATCTTAGAATATGTTAAAAAGTTCGACCGGATATAAATACCCAATTTTTCTCCTGTCGGGAAATTTCCAAGTGTTGGATTTTTCCGTAGTTTAACGACGTTCTAAGTAGTGCAAGTAACGCGATGGTCCCTCTAGAAGACACAAACCTTAACTCGATTATGTGACCGTCTTGAACTGCCCTTTGAACCTTCGGGTTTGGGGCAGTACGGCGTGCCACATGTGAGGCGTTGGCTTGACCCTTCTACGGCTGGACCGTCGGTACTGAGGCACGAACGGAATGTTGTTAGACTTATTTCATGTGTTGAGCTGTATCGGGAAAACTTGGGTGTTAGAATGTTCGATCGGAAAGTTTAACATTTTCTATTTATCTGGAATGGGATACAATAATTGGAATTCACAAACAGTTATGTGATAACTGAATGAATGTTATAAACGTAGCAGTTTAGTCTCACTTGATCGGTTGCCACGGAATTTTGATGTGATCAAAAGTCCGTCGCAATCACGTAGCGTACGCGGATACTCGCCGGGTAAACTTAATAGACAGCCTCACTCCATAGCCCCGACCAAGTGACTTTAGGAGAACCCCGTCGCCAAAAGCATCCGTACGGGTGCTCGCGGTAGCGGTGTTCCGCCTTGGTGCACTTCGTCGACGGTATCGGGGGTGCGGCAGTCTACTGAAGTTTGCGACGAGCATTCGATCAGGATGTCGGGAATCCTGTTGAATTGCCCGACTTGGTATTGAAAAGTGTTTTCGATTTTGAGACTAAAATGCGGGGTTTATAATTGTTAGGCATGTGATGTCTAAGGTATTCATTTGATTAGGCATGCGATGTCTATGCAGATTGCGGATTCCAACTGTTGTAGTTTTACACTTTCTTTTCTGTGACCGTAAGTGTAATATGTGATATCGCCGGTTTCGTTGCTATATGTCAACGACAATTGGGATGCGCATATTTACTTACGCTGATGACATGTGATGTTATGTGTTGCTGGATATGTTATATTGGATCGTTGTGTTTGAATAGCCGGGGGTTTTTATGTGAGATGAGTGTTTTTCATTTTCATTCATGTAAAAACTTGTATGTAATATTCTTTTATTGGGGCGCTTCCAGGTTGCGGAAGTTGTCACCTGTTGTATATTATTTACTTTTCCGCACTAGGATAGACCCAAGGAGGGGAGCACAAGTAACCGGGTTCTGGAGTCCAGTGGGAGACCAACTCGAGGAGTCGGGTCCGGGTCTCCTAACTCTAGAATTGGTAGGGTTGCTTGCCGCTCTCGTAGGGGTCTTGGGGTGTGGGTTTGGCTATTCATCACGACCGTGGAATCCGTGTTTTATACTGGCTCGTATTGAAAACACGGACGTCCTAGTATATCCAATATTTCATATGATTCTTCTGCTGCGATATCTGTGATGTGATCATGTGATGTTCTGTGATAGATACAGTATATAGTATATATGATATATTATATAGATATTACTTATGTTTTACACCCGCGCTAGCCCTGCCCCGCTCTGTCGTTAGTTACCTAACCTAACGGTGCACGAGGGGACATCGAGGCGAATGCGGATGGCATAAGTGTACGTCGTATTTATCTGTGATGTTTAGGTACTAAAATGATGGGACTTCATTAATATGATTAATGAAATAAAAGAAACCTAAGATGTTGTAGAATCGAATTTCAAAATAAAACAGGTAGCTACAGTTCTTGCTTTGCACAGCGGTATATGTGATATATCCTGCACCTTATTCGATGAGGAAAGGACCGAGATCCCTTCACCGGGAGTGACTCCTTTAGCAATAACTGGCAGATGCTACACACTCGGTTTGTCTTTTGATTGCTTTTAAGAGTTTTTGCTTTTCACGGTGATATATATGATATATCCCGCACCTCATTCGACGAGGAAAGGACCGACGATCCCTTCACCGGGAGTGACTCCTTTAGCAAAACTAGAAAAGCCTAAAAAACACTCCATTTTAAAATCATTCGATCCTACAACGATATCAAGTTCATTACGCAATAGGTTTTCAAAAAAACCTGTCGTAGCCCTCCGTCATTTCAGATAAGTTGTATATAGTATTCGTGCTGCATTTGTTGGCTTTCGTCAAGGTGCAGTGTGCGGTAGCTATATGCTGCTTATCTGCCAGCATACGATGCGATTGGATTAGGGTAGTCGTGCGGCTTTGTTGGCTTTCGTCAAGGGTCGTGCGGGTGGGTTTAATTCGATCAAGAAATGTACGGGTTGAACTTGACTAGCGGGCTATGGTTTGTTGGCTTTCGTCAAGGTCATAGCATGTTAGGGGCAAAACATTATCGGGAATTTCAAGTGTTGAAATTTGCAATGAGATTGCATACCTTCTATGAGATAGTTGGATCCCGATACCCGCTGCGAGTAAGTGTTACTCCTGGGAGAGTTTTATACATTACAATTAGCCGATCAAGTAGGTGTCTAGAAAGGTGTCAACGGGGTTACGCCTCTGGGAAAACGAGGTTTACAGTAATTAGGTTCGTGCGAAAGCACGGGGGACCTCCCTCAAAGTACCGACACTGGCCTGGCTGAAAGATTGGCGAACTTGTAGTGTGTAATTAATCCCGGCTAGTCTTTCCTTTTAGGGTTTGAAGGAAGATTTGATAAAAAGCAGTGGGAGCCATCCTGATTAGATAAAATAAAAACCAATCTATTCTTGCAAGAGCGCACGCTGAGTGTTTTCTTCTCTCTCTCTCCAGGTAGCGACCATATCACGCCTTAATCAAGATAATAATATGGATGAATTGACCGAACCCGCTTGTTATACTGAGCTGGGGAACGTTGGTCCCGCTCCAACTTATAATTGTTATAAGACAGAGCAGGAAATAGGGGAATACCAGATTTCCCGTACCGCCCAAACGAAGAGAGTGCATGCTGATGCATCATCTTCGGGTGTGTTCATTATACAGAACTGTTTCTCAGTATCCTTTACGTCCTGGGTATATGATACCGGATCAGGATCCCAGATATGTAATCTGTTACATAGGGCTACAGAAAGGTAGAGAACTGAGAACGGGTGATAAGTTTCATGAGGCAGAAAACGGGGCAAATGTTGCAGCCACGTCTGTTGGTCACTGTCACCCTGTATTACCAATACATTGATTCTGAACGAATGTTATTAGATACCGAACCTGATATACGAAATCATATCAGTCTCTTTATCTGTAAAGAAATGATAAAATTTTGTATTGTTGGATAATGTTTTGAACATTTCATATATCAAAAGTTGATCGGATCAGGCACGTTATCTAAAAGCATTAATGTTCTAAATCAAACTACAGTTCTTAGTGTATGGAACACACATAAGAGGACGAGTTCAGAAATGAACGAATCCTACTTGAGGCATTGTAGACTAGGTCAGATCAATGCGACCCGACTGGCTAGAGTTACATATAGATGCATATTTAAATCTGTTTGAATTTACATCTTGTGAAACTCGCCAGTCATGTCACAAAGATAAAATGACCATAGCTCCGTTTACTAGAAACAGAGAAAGAGTTAGTGAACTCTTGGGATGATACATGTTGATGTATGTAAGGTCCCCAGTCTACAAATACCAAGACGGGTTCTTTTTACTTCATTACATTCTCTGATAATCTTTCGAGATTCAGACCTATGTTTCTGTTGAAACACAAGTTCGAACCTTTTGAGATATTCACAGAATATAAGCGAGAAGTAGAGAACCAGAATATGGGTATAAGTATTATGTCCTATGATGAGATCAAGGAGGAGAATACTTGAGCACAGAAATACTGGACTATTCTAAAGGGGAATGAGATTCTCTCTCAGCATTACTCCTCTGTATACACCATAGCACGATGGTATATCGGGGCGGAGCAGATACACCCTATTTGATATGGTGTGCTCTATGATGAGTATTACTGAGTTACCTATTTCCTTTTTGGGAAATATGCGCTTGAGAAGCTGCATACCTATTGAATAGGGTTCGAATCAAATCAGTTGCCTACCACTTCATATGTGATATGGAAAGGGAAGAGCCCATATCTTAAGTTAGTTAAGATTTGGGGTTGTCCGGCCTATATCTGAAAGCAAAATCCGGACAAGCTCGAGGCAATGTCAGTTATGTAGAACTGGAAATGTTCCAGCTATACGAACTACAGCAGATGATTTGATAGAACCAAAGGATTCGATAGTTACCAACGAACCTCAGCCTCTCCGCCGATCTAGTAGGGTTCCTCACCCACCTGAGAGTTACTTTGGTTTCTCTATGACAGTGGGAGCGAGGATTGCATCATGAGATGATGACCCAACTAGTTTCGAGCTGGCCATCAGGAGTAAGACTCTGTAAGAATGGCTGGATGCTTAGTGATCTGAGATGGAATCCTTATACACCAACAAAGTATGGACTTTGGTTGCAATATCTGAAGGGTTAAATCCCCATCAGGAGCAAGTATATCTTGAGAAGATTACTTGGTGTAGATGGAAAAGTTGAGACTTTCAAAGCTAGACTTGTTGAAGCTTTTCGTCATCGACCAGGCGTGGATCATGATGAAACCTTTTCAAGTGACTATGCTTAAGTCCATCCAGATCCTACTTGTCACGGCTACATACCTTGACTACGATATCTGGTGGTTGGGTGTCATGACTGCTTTTCTAAATGATGTTTTAGAAGAGAGCGTCTATAAGTACACAGCCAGAGGGCCTCGTAGACAGTGGGAGCAGCGGAAACGTGTGCAAGATGTTTTATATGATAAAGCAAGCATCGCGGAGTTGGAACATCTGTTTTGATGAATTAGTCAAAGAGTTTGACATCATCAAAATGGTAGATGAACCTTGTATATACAAAAAGGTAGTAGGGAGTATGGGGACGATCCTCGTAGAGTACGTGGATGACATACTCTTGATAGGGAAGGAGTTTCCTATGGTACGCTCGATCAATCTCTGCTTATCACAATGATTCTCCATATAGGATCAAAGTGATACCTACTAAATCCTGGATTTTGGATCTATGAGATAGATCTAATTGGATGTTAGGTATCTCACTAGTAGTAGTGAGATGGTATCAATCGATCCAAAGGAAAATCACTGGAAAGGTTCCAGGATGATAAAGATGACTGAATGTCAGTCGCAGGCATTGTCTTTACCCTCAGTAAAGGGACGGTATGTTGGAAGAGTTCCAAGCTGGATACCGTGACATACTAGACGATAAAGGCAGGATACATCGCTACTTAAGATGCTACCAAAGTGGCTGTCTGGGTGTATATTGGTTCATGATATGAACTTAGTTCCTCCCATTGTGTGACAATGGAGTTGTGGCTTATGCCAAGGAACGTCCGTCCCATCAGTGATCCAGACATATTCTAAGGCAGCATCGCCTGATCATGGAGATGATTGATCTCCAGGGTGATCGAGGTTTGGAGAGTAGACTCAGAGGACAACACAGCGGATCCACTCACAAAGGCCTGTTCCCAGAGAGAGACACTTTTATGGGATGGTTGAGTATGAGATACTTCAAACCACTGCTACAGATGGCCCTAGTGCAAGTGGGAGATTGTTAGTTATATGTATGCCCTAGAGGCCATTACTATACATAGGATGTATATTGTAGTGGATGCTGGGACATATATAGGGAGGACTTTCTTGCTCGACATGATAGTATGCTATCTGGTTGACCTTTACCTTAACGTGTATGCTGATTGTCTCTCTGTTACATGTTGGTAAAGCCCTTAGGATCTGTACTTGACTACCTGGACTATGATGCGGATCATACTAGTGGGGACATGGTAGTCCATAAGTACATCCTTCAAAGTCCCTAGTCGTGGGTGTATCGAGACGGGGCATCGATACACCAGAGTAGACTAGCGTGTACCTTCTCGACCCATACAGATGGGCGATGGATGATCCCATATCCATCGGTGTTTGACATCAGAGATGATATACGGGTGCTCAGTAGAGACTGGGTACACTGGACGGACTCGCCGAGAACTCCCAGATGGTATTATACCTCACGTCAGATGGCAGTTCTATGGTGACACTGGTACAGAGTAGTCTGTTGACCCGAGATCGTCATAGAGTCTTGTGTGGTTCCCACTGTGCTTTGATTTCCATCTTACCACGTCCAATAGGACGTGCAAAACGGTGGTTTTTGGGTACAGTCCCGAGTCACATGGAGGCAATGAGCGATAGGAGGGGATTCGTCTCTCCCGATATAGGGGGTTGATGTTGCGCTGTGTTCGATTGGCTATAACAGGAAATCCCTGGCCAGGGTTGCTGAGATTTACTGGTAAGTGTTACCAGTAGTTTCTCAAACAGTTATAGACCTCATATCGACACGACTTATTGAGCTATTGGGGTCTGACGTTTACCACCCCTAGGCGAGATATGCGACATATCAGACGAACAGACCGGACTATACGGAAGTGTTACTGGTCGGATTCACTGGAGTGTGAGCGGGCTTGCTCGTCGATCTTCAGATCGCTCAATAGCCGGGTGGCCGTTACGTTTAGCAGACCGCTTGTGGCTTGTGAATGTTTGATATGATCATCATCCGCTGCCGGCGTATTGACGAGTCTTTAGAGTCCTACACAGAGGTTTCCTGGCTCAAGCGAAACGAAATAGGAGCGCATATGAGATATGTGCGGGACCGAGAATAATGCGAGTATGTGATACCGTATTCCATTCTCGCGATGAATGTATCGAATGGTTGTATTCGATATAACCTAGTTATCGATTCAAGCGTTGATTCGATAAGCCGATATATTGTATACTAGTCGGTTGTGTGCGACATAACCGGATCATTGAATCAAGTGTTGATTTAATGATTTAATGTATAATTATATATTTGATATATTACTTTGCATTAACTAGTATTGGTTCACTTTAAATGGATTTTCTCACTCGGGTGTGCGCATTACATATGCGATATGATTTTGTGCACTTGCTTGTATCATGTTTGATAATACATCCTTTTTGGTTAAGTGTAAAGTATTAAACCTTGGTTAATGAAATGGTTAGGGTTTCTTATTTGTTATTCATTTATCTTATTTAATTATCCTTTTTATTTTTGATAAATGAATAAAAGAAATGAGAAAAGAATGGTGGCTTCTTTTGTTCTTTAGTTGAAGCTTCATGAAGCTTTGTTCAAGTCAACCATTCTTATCTCATTCATAACCCTAACCATTCCCACTAACCATGATTCATTCTCTACACTTAACTAGAGTTAATATTATGATAAGAATTCATTTTCTTTTCTTTTTCTTTGAACTTATCATAACATTTTCCTTCTTCTTCTTCCTTGCTTCAAGTGAAGAAGCTTGAGGTCATCAATGGTGGATTGATGTTTTGAGTGAGAAATCCAATTCTAAAGTTAACCCACTTCCTATTTCATCATCCTCTACATCTTGCCAAGTAGTAGAGTGTGTTTTCTTCACAAGTTTCATGACTTGGTGAATTGAGAGCTTGATCTTGCGATGCTTCGACGTAGATCATCTTCGGCATGGACATCGACGACCTAGCTTGCCCATTCTCCGATGAAGCCGAATCTAGAGCCCGGATTTGATTTGGACAGCGGAGACGACCTCGTTGTGGAGCCGTGGAGGTGGAGGACCGGATCTACAAAGATTGTATTTCCGTATTCTCATTAGTTAATTTGTTAACTAGTTCTTTTTCGCCTAGACATCTAGTTATCGATCCGTAGTTTAGGGTTTGTAGGCACCATAATTTTTTAAATTGCCATGGTTGATGGCTTGGGAGACCTCACTTGTGTGCCTAGGAACCCTACATAAGAGTACCAGCCTCCGTATAGTTCGGCGTAGGCGAGATCGGAAGAGACCTTGAGCCGGTTCCTTCCATGACACTGCTGTAATAAGATTTGCACCGAGGATCAGATGTGTTATGTGTATTCTGAGGACCCTGAGACAGAGGACGCCAGACTGTGGGCAGGAGACGAGCTGATGTTCTTGCTCTGCCAGTTTGGGCGCACCGACTTTTTTTTCGACATTGTAGGAGGTGTACCTCGATGTCATTTGTTGCGAATTGCGTTGTGATCCGAGTATCATGCTTATATCGCTTGGATTTTCAGTTTCATGATATTTTGTGCATCATGGCTTTACCTACTGGGTATTTTTTTTAATTTTGTGCATAGTTATTGCACTTGATATACGTTTTACACACTATGGTGCTGGTTTATGATTTGTACATATCTATTTGCACTTGATATTTATTTTGTGCTTTAGCTGCACATGTTTATGATTTCGTGGATTTCATACGGTTGATGTGATATGTGCTTGTGGTACGCACTCGATTTGAATTTTGCACTATGTGTAGCTCATATGTGCTTGTAGTGCATTGATATGTATTTTGTGCACGCAGTTGCACAGTTTTATGAATTTTATACACCTTGGTACGCTCGTGGTGTTTTCATAAGTATTTGAGTTATTGATGATATTTCGTGCACTGGATGCACAGGATTTGATATTTCGTGCACTGGATGCACAGGATTGATATTTCGTGCATTGGTTGCATCTAATTTATGCTTTTGAGCATTCATTTTACCGGATTTGTGTTTTTCGTGCGCGTGTGTACTTGATGTTCGTTTTCGTGCAAGCTACTATATTTGATGCTTATTACGGACCTGACGCGCTTGGGTCGGATTTTGCGCATATTGGGCGCTTGATTTAGATTTTTATTCGTGCATGTGGGATGCACTTGATTCAGATTTTATTCGTGCATGACGGATGCACTTGAGTTGGATTTTCGCGCATGTTGAGCGCATGATATGAGATGTGATTTGTGCACAACGGATGCACTCTATTGGGACTTTAGTTCATGCATGATAGTTGCACTGGATTGAGATTTTCTTACACTATAGATGCACTAGATGTTGTTGTCTTGCACACCTGTTGCACTGCACAGGTGCTTTCATAGACACACGTTGCACTTAGTTGCTTTCGTGCATATTGGCACTTGTATTTCGGTTTGAATTCCGTGCGCACCAGACGTACGTGATTGTTGGATACGCTTTTTGAGGATGATTTTACTTTTGAGCACTTTGTTTTCATGATGAGGCCATGTATTTTGTAGTACCCTAGCAGGACTGATCCGAGAACAGTACCTGTGTACTTTCCATGCATAAAAAGTTACCAAGAGGTTTTCAAAAAAGGAGCTATAGTCTCGCTATTTATTACGTGTCTGCGAGTGACACGAGCATTTACAAATGAAAAACCTTTTGGGATATTTTAAAAGGGCGGAACGTATATTTTGGCAAAACATATATGCTAGTATATTATTACTTTAACAATGAGCGCCCTTCACTTGTGCCGTTAGTTACGCATTACGCGGCAATTCAGAAAAGATTATGCATGTGATTTGTTTGGATTTTGGAGATTTTTTTTTCAAACAGAATGTATACTATATATGTATTATGGTATTCGATTTGTGCATATGGTATTTCGGTAGTAGATTTGACATTTGTATCTTATTTGCGACTCCGATAATATGCGTGCAAGTCTGATTATTTGCGTGACGCTTTACGGAGATCGGTTTTGAGTTTCGTACTCATTATTCCGGCGCACAAGATGCGCTGTGGTTTTCTGTTTCTTCCGTTATTTCGGAGCCCCGTTGATTTAGCTGTTTATTGCAATGTTTTAGCATTTGGGGTTTTAAATTTAAATTTAAATTCGGGGACCGAATTTTTTTAAGGGGTGAAGATTGTAACGTTTCTTAAATCGTTATATGAATTTTTCCGTTTTAGGGTAAAATAGTCGGTATTTTCCGTTTTAAACCGATTGTGATCAAACGTCCGTATAAACTTGCCGGCACCTAATTTAGCTAAAATAAAACTAGTGCGCGAGATTTGGGGGTATACTGGATGTTTTGGTTCAAATATGATTTTTTCCTAATAAAATATTATTTTTAGAATTTAATATTAAAATAATATATTTCGCGAAACTACCGATTTGCGAATTTTGGGTTGTTGTAGAATGGTATGAATATATACCAATAATTATGATATAATTGGGAGATTAAAATGATTTATTCATTTAAAAATATTGTGGTGATGGAATTTATTTGCAATTGTTTTGGTCATATTCCTTCACTCAAATTTCTTGGCCAAAATTCCATTTTGTGCTGGCCATTCTTTTCTCTGCAAATTTCGAAATTTTGTTGCTAGCTTTTAATTGGGCAGTGGGCTTTTGTGTGAGGTGCTTGGAGTGGGTGAGTGACTCATGCTTTGCATTAATAGGCTTTTGGATTGTGTAGGATATTTTCCCTTTGTGAGCTTGATCTTTTGTGCAGTGGCTGTGAGCCTTAATTGATGGTGAAGGGATTAATTTAATGGGGGCTGAAAATTTTTCCAGCAAGTTTCTTGTGGCTGTGAATTTTGTGGGTTGATTAATTTTTTAATAGCTTACACTCACCTCTTCATAGCATACACTCACCTTTTGATTCATTTAACCCTCACCACTCACTCATTCCCCCTGAGCCATTTTTTTTTCGAATTCCAGAGAACCATTTTCCTGCAATCTTGGCCGAGCCCCATTTTCATTTTCTTGGCTTCACAAGTTTTTTTCATTGCTCACATTCTACACCAAAACATCTTCAATTTACCTCCATCCAATTCATTGGATGCCTTGAGACAAAATATTCTACACTCTCTCTACATCAATCTTGAACATGTCGGTTAGAAAACTTCATGTCCGAGTTTCTTCAATTTGAAGCTGGAGCCCGTATAAAGATTAGTTGATGTGGTGCTACTTCAACGAGGAGATCGGAGAGGCCGCGAGGAGCATGGAATGATAGCTAAAGACCGAAGGATACGGATCGATCGGTATAAATTCTTATACCACTTTACAGTTTACTAGTTAGGCTTTTGATATGTTAAATGGTTAATCATGAAGTGTAGATTTGGAAAACTTAATCAATTGGTGAGAATGATATTTGTTAAATTCCTATTTGTCTAATTGAGATAATTAGCAAACTATGTTTTACTAAAACATGTTTGGGTGAGACTAAAATTGTGGTAATGTTTTGGATAACTAAGTTAAGCTAATTTGTGTTGTTCGAAATCGCTAGAATTGTTAAATTTCTAGACTTGTGCTAAATTGAGATAAAATGATATAACTGTTTACTAGTTTTTTGGTAAAATTTGACGTGGCTTTTAAATGAAATTAGAGATGACGTAAATATTAATACCTACGATATTTACTGTGTTTGTAAATGCGTATTAGTATTATTGGGTTTTAATGTGGTAATTTCCATGTATAGCGACCCTATTTAGGGTTTCGGCTACGTTTTCCAATATTTGGTTTATTGGTTTTGAGTTTGGATGTTGTATTTGGTCGTTGGATGTTTGTACGTCAACGACAAGGGTAGTTGATTGTTTTGCATGTGTAGGCTATAGGTTCTAATCTATGAGCGCACCGCGTGTCGTATTTTGGATTTCGGAATTTGGTGTTAATTGCTTTGCGAATTCGTAATGATTGTAGGTACCTTCGCGTGGATTCCGAGACGATGAAGCGCATCGACTACGGCTAAGCGAGGAGTTTAGCAGGTGAGTAGATTTATATCTACCGAGAAAGTCGGGTGGATGGCGTATAGCACCCCCGTAAATATTGGATTGAAAGATCGTTTGATTATTATATCCTGATAAATGATAGGCGATTAATATGACCTTAGGACTTGCTAAAGATAATATGATAAAGATGGACATTAGTGAAACTATTGGTTTAGGAGAATACGAAATGATAAGTAAATCATGATAAGTAAGATTTGAAGGAGGATAAGTGTGATGTTTATATTAATGTGTTGCGAGATATTAGTGAAATGAACGGGTATACGAGGTGATATGATGACTTAGTGTGATATGTGATGCGTTAACCTAGCACCTCATGAAGGGTTTGGAAGCATCACATGTACCGAAGATGGAATTTTTAGGGTGCTAAGTTAACAAACAAAGAATCGTTCCTAGAAAAATTAGGGTTTCATAACTATACAAGTGACAAAGGCTAGGGTTTTGAGAGTACAACCTTTGTAGCTCCCTACGCTGGACTCCTTGGCCATTTGAGGGTTGGAGGAGGGTTCGCTTGAAGTCTCTTAGTGTCCACGACGATCCACCCGAAGCTCCTTTGTCCAAGCTATAAACTTCACTTTTCCAAGAGAATGAAATGAACCTAAGACTCCAAACAAGTGGGCTAGACTTGTGTAGAATGATGTTGTGGTTCTAATTCTCACTTCAAAATCCTATCTTGTTAAGTATATTGCTCACTACAAAAGTCTAGAGAGCAAAAAAGGAAGGAAGAAGAAGATGATGGCTATATTTTAACAAGAGTGAAAAGAATAACTCTTGTGTAGAAAAATGAAAATATATGTATATATATTTTCTTATCCTCATCTCAAACCATGGTTAAACAATGAATATATTATTGAATTTGAGTTAAAACACAAAAGGAATGTTTACCCAAGGTTAAAAGGTGGGTGAGGATGGTTAGGTCAAAGAAGAGTGTAGAAACAAATCCATGATAACCATTTTCCTTTTTCATTTTGTTTTAAATCAAATGCAATAAAAATCCATATATAAAACCATGGTGTGAGTCTTATATTGCCACCATTTTCCATATATGTACAACCATGAAGGATGTATGTATGTATGTATGTATGTGTGTATGCATATCAATATGTGCATGAATCAAAAAAGAAAACATACATGCATGCATACATCCATCAAATACAAGAAAGGATTTCTAGTGAGAAACTAATGGTTAAATGATAAATCAACACTTGATTTATCAATCCGGCCATATCACATATTACCCTAACCAAAAGCAAGCCGCCCGATTAATATACGGTATCTCATACGCGCATCTTAACCGGGCTCATGCGCAAATCGCATACGCGCTCTACAACGTTTCGCCTGGACTAGGTAACTCCTTTGTGGGACTCTAAGACTCGTCAATACGCCGGCAGTGGGTGATGATCATATCAAGCACCCCCAAGCCGCAAGTGGTCAGCTATACGTAACGGCCACCCGGGTATTGAACGATGAGAAGAGAACAAGCGAACCTGCTACAACTCCTGTCGAGCCAACCGGCAACACTACCCGCACAGTCCGGTCTCCTCGTCTGATATGTCGCATATCAAGTCTAGGGGTGGTAAATGTCAGACCCCAATAACCGATAAGTCGTGCCGATGTGAGGCTCATAACGGGTCGAGAAACTACTGGTAACACTTACCAGCAAATCTCAGAATCAGCCCTGGCCAGGGACTTTCCTGTTACGGCCATTCGAGCACAGCGTAACATCAACCCCCAATACCGGGAGAGACGAAACCCCTCCTATCGCCCATCGCCTCCATGTGACTCGGGACTGTACCCAAAAAACACCGTTTTGCACGCCCTCATGGACGTGGTAAGTGGAAATCAAAGCACAGTGGGAATCACACAAGACTCTATGACGATCTCGGGTCTACAGACTAACCTGCACAAGTGTCACCTGAGAACTGCCATCTGACGTGAGGTATAATACCATCTGGGAGTTCTTAGCGAGTCCATCCAGTGTACCCAGTCTCCACTGAGCACCCGTATACCATCTCTGATGTCAAACACCAATGGATATGGGATCATCCATCACCCATCTCGTGGGTCGAGAGGCGTATACGCTAGTCTACACTGGTATATCGATGCCCCATCTCGATACACCCACGACTAGGGACCTTGAAGGATGTACTTATGGACTACCATGTCCCCACTAGTATGATCCGCATCTTAGTCCAGGTAGTCAAGTACACATCCTAAGGGCTTTACCAACATGTAACTCTAAGACAGTACAAAGATGCAGGTATACATGTTAAGATAAAGAGCAACCAGATAGTATACTATCATATCGAGCAAGAAAGTCATCTCTATATATGTCCAAGCATCCAATATAATATACATCATCTGTACAATACTGGCCTCTAGGGCATACATACAACTAACAATCTCCCACTTGCACTAGGGCCAACTGCTGTAGTATCGCATACCGAGCATCCCGAAGAGTCTCTCAAACTGTATCTGGGGAATGGCCTTCTTGAGTGGATCCGCTGTGTTGTTCTTCGTGTCAACCCTCCTGACCTCGATCTCCCGGCGATCAACTATCTCACGGATCAGGTGATACCGCCTCAGAATATGCCTGGATCGCTGATGGGACCTAGGTTCCTTGGCCAAAGCCACCACTCCATTGTTATCGCAATACAAAGGTATTGGATGCTCAATGGATGGAACCACTCCAAGTTCAGTAATGAACTTCTTGATCCAGACATCCTCTTTGGCAGCATCGTTGGCAGCGATGTATTCAGCCTCCATCGTCGAGTCTGCCACGGTTTCCTGCTTGGAACTCTTCCAGCTAACCACCCCTCCATAAAGGGTAAAGACAAATTCCGACTGCGACTTAGAGTCGTCCTTATCACTCTGGAAGCTTGAATCGGTAAAGGACTCCACTTGGAGTTCTCCGTTACCATACACCAAGAGCATCTCTTTAGTCCTTCGCAAGTACTTGAGAATGCTCTTCACAGCTGTCCAGTGACTCTCTCCAGGATCTGCTTGATACCTGCTCACTACACTTAGTGAGTATGCTACATCGGGTCTGGTACACAGCATCACGTACATAATAGAGCCTACAGCCGAAGCATAGGGTATCCCTTGCATGCGAGCTCTCTCCAAATCAGTCTTGAGAGACATCTCTTTGGAGACAGTGACTCCAGAGAACGTGGGTAAGTTACCACGCTTGGATTCTTCCATACTAAACCACTTTAGTATGGTGTCAATGTACCTGTATTGGGACAATCCCAATATCCGTTTGGATCTATCTCTATAGATCCTGATTCCCAATATGCAGGAGGCATCACCTAGATCTTTCATTGAGAATCTTTGTGATAAGAAGAGCTTGACCGATTGCAGCATAGGAATGTCATTTCCTATCAAGAGTATGTCGTCCACGTACAATACGAGGAAGACAACCTTACTCTCTGCCACCTTCTTGTAGATACAAGATTCATCTATGTTTTTGACGAAATCAAACTCTTTGATAACGACGTCAAAGCAGATGTTCCAACTCCGCGATGCTTGCTTTAATCCATAAATGGATTTAAGCAGCTTGCACACCATCCCGCTGCTCCCACTATCTACGAAGCCCTATGGCTGAGTCATGTACACGCACTCTTCTAAATCACTGTTTGGAAAGGCGGTCTTAACATCCATTTGCCAGATTTCGTAATCATGATATGCAGCGATGGCAAGCATGATCCGGATGGATTTAAGCATAGCCACTGGTGGAAAGGTTTCGTCATAGTCTACACTTGGTCTTTGACGAAAAACCTTTGCGACAAGTCTAGCTTTGAAAGTCTCCACTTTCCCATCTACACCAAGTTTTTTCTTGAAGATCCACTTGCTCCCAGTGGGTTTTACCCCTTCAGGAGAATCTTCCAAAGTCCATACTTTGTTGGTGTACATGGATTCCATCTCGGACCGCATAGCATCCAACCATTTCACTGAGTCCCAACTCGTGATGGCCTGCTCGAAGCTAGTTGGGTCACCATCCTCCATGATGCAATCTTCACTCCCACCATCCATGAGAAAACCGTAGTATCTCTCAGGTGGGCGAGGAACCCTACTAGATCGGCGGAGAGGCTAAGGTTCGTTGGGAGCTACTGAATCCTCTGGTTCCACTAAATCTTCAGTTTGAGTTTGTGTAGCCGGAATTTCTTCCAGTTCTACCTTGTTGCCACTAATTTCTTTTGCAAGAAATTACTTTTCTAAAAAGGTGGCATGTCGAGAAACAAACACTTTTTGTTCTTCAGCATGGTAGAAAAGATATCCATGTGAATGTTTGGGATATCCCACAAACTTGCATAGAACTCACCGCGCCTCGAGTTTTTCCGGATTTTGCCTCTTGACATAGGCCGGACAACCCCATATCTTAACTCGTTTAAGACATGGTCTCTTCCCACTCCATATCTCATATGGTGTGGTAGGTACAGATTTAGTTGGAACTTGATTCAATATGTATGCTGCTGTTTCCAGCGCATATCCTTAGAAGGAAATAGGTAACTCAGCTGTGCTCATCATAGAGCGCACCATATCTAATAGGGTGAGGTTCCTCCGTTCTGATACACCGTTGTGCTGTGGTGTATATGGAGGAGTCAGCTGAGAGAGAATCCCATTCTCTTTTAGGAAGTCCAGGAATTCATTGCTCAAGTATTCACCTCCTCGATCAGATCGAAGGATTTTAATACTTTTCCCGGTTTGGTTCTCGACTTCTAGTTTATATTTTCTAAATTTCTCAAATGCTTCAGATTTGTGTTTCATCAGGAACACATATCCGAATCTAGAGAGATCGTCAGTGAATCTAATGAAGTACGAAGAACCATCCCTGGCATGTGTAGACATGGGACCGCATACATCACTATGTATCAGTCCCAAGTGTTCGGTAACACTTTCTCCGTGTCCCGTAAACGGAGTTTTGGTCATCTTGCCTTTGAGACATGACTGGCAAGTGTCATAAGATGAAAATTCAAACGGATTCAAATATCCATCCTTATGTAACTTAGCTAGTCATGTCGCATTGATGTGACCCAGTCTACAATGCCACAAGAAGGATTCGTTCAGTTCTGAACTTTTCCTCTTGTGTGTGTTTGTTATGCTTAGAACTGTTGATTGATTTAGAACATAAATGCCATTGCACAACGTGCCTGATCCAACCAACTTTTGGTTACGGAAAATGTTCATAACATTATCCTGTAATGCAAAATTATATCCCTCTTTACTCAGTAAAGAAACCGATATAATGTTGCATATCAGGTTCGGCATGTAATTGCATTCGTTTAGAACCAATGTATTACCAGTTGGCAATACAAGGTGATATTCCCCGACGGTTTTAGTTGCAACAATTGCACCATTTCCAACCCTTATGTCTTTATCACCTTCTCCAAGTTCTCTACCTTTTCTAAGCCCATGTAACTGATTACATATATGGGATCCTGACCCGGTATCTAATACCCAGGACGTAGGGCAAATGGAGAAACAGTTCTCTGTAACGAACACACCCGAAGAAAATGCATCAACATGTACTTTCTTCATTCGGGTGGCATGGGAATCCTGGTATTCCCCTATGTCCTGTTCAGTCCTATAACTCTTATAAGAAAGAACGGAACCAACGTTCCCCAGCACAGTATAACATGCTGGTTCAGTCAATACATCCATATTATTATCTTGATTAATTCATGACATGGTCGCTACCTGGAGAGAGAGAGAGAGAAGAAAACACTTTAGCGTATGCTCTTGTAAGATCAGATTGGTTATTATCTTATCTAATCAGGATGGCTCCCACTGTTTTTGTTAGTTATATGTATGCCCTAGAGGCCATTACTGTACATTGGATGTATATTGTAGTGGATGCTGGGACATATATAGGTAGGACTTTCTTGCTCGACATGATAGTACGCTATCTGGTTGCTCTTTATCTTAACATGTATACTTTCTGTCTCTCTGATTACATGTTGATAAAGCCCTTAGGATGTGTACTCGACTTCCAGAACTGTGATGCAGATCATACTAGTGGGGCCTGGATAGTCCATGAGTACATCCTTGAAATGTTCCTAGTCGAGGGAATATCGAGACGGGGCATCGATATTCCAGAATAGACTAGCGTATATCTTCTCGACCCATGCGATGGGCGATGGATGATCCCATATCCATTGGTGTTTGACATCGGAGATGGTATGCGGGTGCTCAGTGGAGACTGGGTACACTGAACGGACTCGCCGAGAACTCCCAGATGGTATTATACCTCACGTCAGATGGCAGTTCTCTGGTGACACTGGTACAGCTTAGTCTGTTGACCCGAGATCGTCATAGAGTCTTGTGTGTCTCCCACTGTGCTTTGATTTCCACCCTACCACGGCTCTACTGAGTTGTGCAAACAGGTGGTTTTTGGGTACAGTCCCGATTCACATGGAGGCAATGAGCGATAGGAGGGGATTCGTCTCTCCCGGTATTGGGGGTTGATGTTGTGCTATGCTCGACTGGCCATAACAGGAAATCCCTGGCCAGGGTTGCAGTGATATACTGGTAAGAGTTATCAGTAGTTTCACGAATGTTATGGACCCTACGTCGGCATGACTTATCGAGCTATTGGGGTCTGACGTTTACCACCCCTAGGCGAGATATGCGACATATCCGACGAACAGACCGGACTGTACGGTAAGTGTTACTAGTTGGATTCGCAGGAGTGTGAGCGGGCTTGCTCGTCGATCCTCTGATCGCTCAATACCCGGGTGGCCGTTACGTTTAGCAGACCGCTTGCGGCTTGTGGGTGTTCGATATGATCATCATCCGCTGCCGGCGTATTGACGAGTCTTTAGAGTCCTACACAGAGGTTTCCTGGCTCAAGCGAAACGAAATAGGAGCGCATATGAGATATGTGCGGGACCGAGAATAATGCGTGTATGTGATACCGTATTTCATTCTCGCGATGAATGTGTCGAATGGTTGTATGCGATATAACCTAGTTATCGAATCAAGGATTGATTCGATAAGCCGATACACTGGATACTAGCCGGTTATATGCGATATAACCGGATCATTGAATCAAGTGTTAATTTAATGATTTAATGTATAATTTTATATTTGATATATCACTTTGCATTAACTAGTATTGGTTCACTTTAAATGGATTTTCTCACTTGGTATGCACAAGTTGTATATGTGATATACTTTTGTGCACAAGATTGTATCATGTTTGATGATACATGCAAGCTAGGGTTTGTGTAAAGAATTGACCATGGTTATATGAATGGTTAGGGTTTCATTTTATTTGCTTATTTATTTATTCATTTATTCTTTATTGAAAGAAATAAAGTAGTGGCTAAGTTTGGATAATCTTTGAAGCTTCATGAAGCTTTGAATGGTTGACTATTTTGTTTGTTTCCTTAACCTTAACCATTCACTTTAACCTTAGTTTGTTCTCTACATCTAACCATAGTTGAGATTATGATAAGAATGATTTATTTTCTATTTTCACTTATCTTATCATAATTCTTTATCATCTTCTTCTTCATCTTCAAGTTGAAGAAAGCTTGCACCTTCAATGGCAACTACCCAAATCAAGTGAGAAATCCTAATCTAAAATCTACCCACTTCCTATTTCTTCATCCTCTACTACTTGCCATGTAGTAGAGTGTGTTGTCTTCACAAGTTTCCTGACTTGGCGAAGGCGGAGCTCGAGTTTTGTGATGCCTCGACGTAGATCATCTTCGGCATTGAACCGACGATCAAGCCCGCCCATTCTCCGATGGAGCCGATGCCAGAGTCATGGATTTGATTTGGACAGCGGAGGGACCTCGTCACGGAGTCTAGGATGTGGTGGACCGGATCTACAAAGGTTGTAGCCCCTTCCATTTAGCTATATTTCCGTATACTTGCTTACTTCGCCTATATATCTAGTTAACGATCCGTTTTCTCGGCACTAGGAATTTTTGATTTGTGCATGTTTGATCACTTGGGAGACTCCATTAGAGTGCCTAGGAACCCTACAATGGTATCAGAGCCTGGCTAGAGCCTTAGGCGAAGTCTAGACGACGTTTGAATCCCGATCGAACCCGAAACCCCATTTTTCCCTTGCTCTCTGTACTTTTTTCAAAACAGTGCATTTTTCCATATTAAAAATATCCAGAAAATCAAGCAGGGTTTTTTATGAAATACTGTGAAAAACGGAGACCTAACTCCGTCATAACGCCGCGGAACCGCGGTCTAAGCCCACGTGGAGCGGCGGTTCCGCGGCAACACTGTTGACTCTTTGACTCCTATTTTCACAGTAATTCCTATTTAACTGTGCTGAGTTCTCTGGGTATTTTTTAATTTTTATTCAAGAGTTGAATTTCTGGGTTGTTTTGGGGATTCGAATGTTCGATCGGATTATCAAATTTTGTCTATGTGGCTTTCCGGATAAATTTTAGAATATGTTAAAAAGTTCGACCGGATATAAATACCCAATTTTTCCCCTTTCGGGAAATTTCCAAGTGTTGGATTTTTCCGAAGTTTAACGACGTTCTAAGTAGTGCAAGTAACGCGATGGACCCTCTAGAAGACAACAAACCTTAACTCGATTATGTGACCGTCTTGAACTGCCCTTTGAACTTTCGGGTTTGGGGCAGTACGGCGTGCCACATGTGAGGCGTTGGCTTGACCCTTCTACGGCTGGACCGTTTCTACTGAGGCACGAACTGAATGTTGTTAGACTTATTTCATGTGTTGAGCTGTATCGGGAAAACGTGGGTGTTCGATTGTTCAATCGGAAAGTTTGACATTTTCTATTTATCCGGAATGGGATACAATAATTGGAATTCACAATAAGTTATGAGATAACTGAATGAATGTTATAAACATAGCACTTTAGTCTCACTTGATCGGTTGCCACGGAATTTTGATGTGATCAAAAGTCCGTCGCAATCACATAGCGTACGCGGATACTTGCCGGGTAAACTTAATAGACAGCCTCACTCCATAACCCCGACCAAGTGACTGTAGGAGAACCCCGTGGCTGAAAGCATCCGGTCGGGTGCTCGCGGCAGCGGTGTTCCGCCTTGGTGCACTTCGTCGACGGTATCGGGGGTGCAGCCGCCTGCTAAAGTTTGCGACCAGCATTCGATCAGAATGTCGGGAATCCTGTTGAATTGCCCGACTCGATATTGAAAAGTGTTTTCGATAAAGAGACTAAAATGCGGGGTTTATAATTGTTAGGCATGCGATGTCTAAGTAATTCATTTGGTCAGGCATGCGATGTCTGAGGTGGTTGCGGATTCCAACTGTTGTAGTTTTACACTTTCTTTTCTGTGACCGTAAGTGTAATATGTGATATCGCCGGTTTCGTTGCTATACGTCAACGACAATTGGGATGCGCATATTTACTTACGTTGATGACATGTGATGTTATGTGTTGCTGGATATGTTATATTGGATCGTCGTGTTTGAATAGCCGGGGGGTTTTTATGCGAGATGAGTGTTTTTCATTTTCATTCATGTAAAAACTTGTATATAATATTCTTTTATTGGGGCACTTCCAGGTTGCGGAAGTAGTCTCCGTTTGTATATTATTTACTTTTCTGCACTAGGATAGACCCAAGGAGGAGGGCACAAGTAACCGGGTTCTGGAGTCCAGTGGGAGACCAACTCGAGGAGTCGAGTCCGGGTCTCCTAACTCTAAAATTGGTAGGGTTGCTTGCCGCTCTCGTAGGGGTCTTGGGGTGTGGGTTTCGCTATTCATCACGACCGTGGAATCCGTGTTTTATACTGGCTCGTATTGAAAACACGGACGTCCTAGTATATCCAATATTTCATATGATTTTTTTTCTTTTTCTTTCTGCTGCGTTATCTGTGATGTGATCATGCGATGTTCTGTGCTCTGTGACAGATATTATAGTATATATGAT
This sequence comes from Agapanthus africanus, assembly GCA_030015575.1. Classification (NCBI taxonomy): domain Eukaryota; kingdom Viridiplantae; phylum Streptophyta; class Magnoliopsida; order Asparagales; family Amaryllidaceae; genus Agapanthus; species Agapanthus africanus. Next base: position 291,333,799 of record CM057345.1, read on the forward strand.
ATATTATATAGACGTTACTTGTGTTTTACACCCGCGCTAGCCCTGCCCCGCTCTGCCGTTAGTTACCTAACCTAACGGTGCACGAGGGGACATCGAGGCGAATGCGGATGGCATAAGTGTACGTCATATCTATCTGTGATGTTTAGGTAATTTAAATGATGGGATATTCATTAATGAGATTGATGAAAGAAAATAAACCTAATTGATGTTGTGGAATCGAATTTCAAAATAAAAACAGGTAGCTACAGTTCTTGCTTTGCATCGTGGTGTTCCTTGTAGAACATCCTGCACCTTATTCGATAAGGAAAGGACCGAGATCCCTTCACCGGGAGTGACTCCTTTAGCAATAACTGGCATAAGCTACACACTCGGTTTGTCTTTTGATAGCTACTGCTTTGCACAGTGATGTATATGATATATCCCGCACCTCATTCGACGAGGAAAGGGCCGACGATCCCTTCACCGGGAGTGACCACTTTAGCAAAACTAGAAAAGCCTCAAAAACATTCCATTTAAAAACCATTTGATTCTGCAATGAGATCAAGTTCAAAGCGTTAAAGGTTTTCACAAAAACCAGCCGCAACCCTCCGTCATTTTAGAAAGTAGAGTACTTAGTATTCGTGCTGTGTTTTTTGACCATAGTCAAGGCTCAGTGTACGGTAGCTAAGTGATGTCTTCCTACACAGCATATGATGCGATTAGTTAGGACAGTCATGTGGCTTTGTTGACCTTAGCCAAGGGTCATGTGGGTGGGTCTAATTAATCACGAAATGACGGTAGAACTTGCCTAGTATCTATGATTTGTTGACCTTAGCCAAGGTCATAGGTGCTAGGGGTAAAAACCTTTATCGGGAGTTTCAAGTATTGAAATTTGCAATGAGATTGCATACCTTCTATGTGATAGTTGGATCCCGATACCCACTGCGAGTAATTGTTACTCCTGGGAGAGTTTTGCACTTTACAATTAGCCGATCAAGTAGGTGTCTAGAAAGGTGTCAACGGGGTTACGCCTCTGGGAAAATGAGGTTTACTGTAATTAGGTCCGTACGAAAGCACGGGGAACCTCCCTCAAAGTACCGACACTGGCCTGGCTGAAAGATTGGCGAACTTGTAGAGTGTAATTAATCCCGGCTAGTCTTTCCTTTTAAGGTTTGAAGGAAGATTTGATAAAAACAGTGGGAGCCATCCTGATTAGATAAAATATATAACCAATCTGAGCTTGCAAGAGCGCACGCTGAGTGTTTTCTTCTCTCTCTCTCCAGGTAGCGACCATATCACGCCTTAATCAAGATAATAATATGGATGTATTGACCGAACCCGCTTGTTATACTGAGCTGGGGAACGTTGGTCCTGCTCCAACTTATAATTGTTATAAGACAGAGCAGGAAATAGGGGAATGCCAGGATTCCCATGCCGCCCAAACGAAGAAAGTGCATGAGATGCATCTCCTTCGGGTGTGTTCATTACAAAGAACTGTTTCTCAGTATCCTCTGCATCCTGGGTATATGATACCGGATCAGGATCCCAGATATGTAATATGTTACATAGGGCTACAAAAGGGTAGAAAAACTGAGAACGGGTGATAAGTTTCATGAGGCAGAAAATGGGGCAAGTGTTGCAACTAAGTCTGTTGGTCACTGTCACCCTGTATTACCAATACATTGATTCTGAACAAATGCTATTAGATACCGAACCTGATATACAAAATCATATCAGTCTCTTTATTAGTAAAGAAATAATATAATTTTGTATAGATGGATAATGTTTTGAACATTTCCTATATCAAAAGTTGATCGGTTCAGGCACGTTATCTAAAAGCATTGACGTTCTAAATCAAACTACAGTTCCTCGTATACAGAACACACACAAGAGGAAGAGTTCAGAAATGAACGAATCATTCTTGAGGCATTGTAGACTAGGTCACATCAATGCGACCCGACTGGCTGAAGTTACATTTTAGATGCATATTTAAATCAGTTTGAATTTACATCTTGTGAAACTTGCCAGTCATGTCACAAAGATTAGATGACCATAGCTCTGTTTATTAGAAACAGAGAAAGAGTTAGTAAACTCTAGGGACTGATACATGATGATGTATGTAAAGTCTCCTGTCTACACATGCCAGGACTGGTTCTTCATACTTCATTATATTCTCTGATAATCTCTCAAGATTCAGTCATATGTTCCTGTTGAAACATAAGTCCGAACCGTTTGAGATATTCACAGAATATAAGTTAGAAGTAGAGAACCAAAATACGGGTATAAGTATTATGTCCTATGATAAGATCAGGGAGGAGAATACTTGTGCATAGAATTCCTGGACTATTCTAAAGGAGAATGAGATTCTCTCTCAGTGTTACTCCTCTGAATACACCACAGCACAACGGTGTATCGGGGCGGTGCAATCACACAATATTAGATATCGTGTGCTCTATGATGAGTATTACTGAGTTACCTATTTCCTTTTGGGGTTATGCACTTGAGAAGCTGCATACCTATTGAATTAGGTTCGAATCAAATCACTGCCTACCACTCCATATAAGATATGGTATGGGAAGAACCCATCTCTTAAGCGAGTTAAGATTTGGGGTTGTCCGGCCTATGTTTAAAGCAAAATCCGGACAAGATCGAGGCAGGATCAGTTCTGTAGAACTGGAAAGGTTCCAGCTATACAAAACTGCAGTTGATGATTTGACAGAACCATAAGATTCTATAGTTCCCGACGAACCTCAGCCTCTCTGCCGATCTAGTAGGGTTCCTCATCCGCCTGAGAGATACCTCGGTTTCTCGATGACAGTGGGAGCAAGGATTGCATCATGAGATGATGACCCAACTATTTTCGAGCAGGCCATTGAGAGTAGGGACTCTGTAAGAATGGCTGGATGCTTAGCAATCTGAGATGGAATCCATGTACACCAGCAAAGTATGGACTTTAGCTGCTATATCTGAAGGGTTAAATCCCCATCAGGAGCAAGTATATCTTGAGAAGATTACTTGGTGTAGATGGAAAAGTTGAGACTTTCAAAGCTAGACTTGTTAAAGGTTTTCGTCATCGACCAGGCGTGGATAATGATGAAACCTTTTTCCAGTAGCTATGATTAAGTCTATCCAGATCCTACTTACCATGACAACGATATCTGGTGGTTGGGTGCCATGACTGCTTTTCTAAATACTGATTTAGAAGAGAACGTCTATAAGAACACAGCTAGAGGTCTTCGTAAACAGTGGGAGCAGCGGAAACATGTGCAAGTTACTTTAAATAATGAAGCAGGCATCGCGGAGTTGGAACGTCTGTTTTGATGTGATAGTCAAAGTGTTTGACTTCATCAAAATGGTAGACGAACCTTGTATATACAAAAGGGTAGTAGAGAGTAAGGTGGTCATCTTCGTATTGTACCTAGACAACATACTCTTGATAGGAAAAGAGTTTCCTATACTACGATCTATCAATCTCCTATTATCACAAAGATTCTCCAAATAGGATCAAAGTGATACCTCCTAAATCCTGAGTTTTCATCTATGAGATAGATGTAATTGGATGCAAGGATTCTCACTAGATGTAGTGAGATGGTATCAATCGATCCTGGGGAGAATCACTGGAAGTGTTCCAGGGTGATAAAGACGACTGAATGTCAGTCACGGGCACTGTCTTTACCCTCAGTAAAGGGACGGTATGTTGGAAGAGTTCTAAGCTAGATACCGTGGCAAACTAGACGATAAAGGCTGGTAACATCGCTATTAAAGATACTACCAAAGAGGCAATTTGGGTGTATATTGGTTCATAAGATAAACTTGGTTCCTGCCATTGTATGACAATGGAAGTGTGGTTTTGGCCCTGGAACCCTGGTCCCATCAGTGACCCAGACATATTCAGAGGCAGCATCACCTGATCATGGAGATAGTTGATCTCCAGGGTGATCGAGGTTAGGAGAGTATACTCAGAGAACAACACGGCGGATCCACTCACGAAGGCCCTTTTCCCAAAGAGAGACTTTTAGGGGATGGTTGAGTATGTGATACTGCAACCACTGCTACAGATGGCCCTAGTGCAAGTGGGAGATTGTTAGTTATATGTATGCCTTAGAGGCCATTACTGTACATTGGATGTATATTGTAGTGGATGCTGGGACAAATATAGGTAGGACTTTCTTGCTCGACATGATAGTACGCTATCTGGTTGCTCTTTATCTTAACATGTATACTTTCTGTCTCTCTGATTACATGTTGATAATGCCCTTAGGATGTGTACTCGACTTCCAGGACTGTGATGCAGATCATACTAGTGGGGCCTGGATAGTCCATGAGTACATCCTTGAAATGTTCCTAGTCGAGGGAATATCGAGACGGGGCATCGATATTCCAGAGTAGACTAGCGTATATCTTCTCGACCCATGCGATGGGCGATGGATGATCCCATATCCATTGGTGTTTGACATCGAAGATGGTATGCGGGTGCTCAGTGGAGACTGGGTACACTGAACGGCCTCGCCGAGAACTCCCAGATGGTATTATACCTCACGTCAGATGGCTGTTCTCTGGTGACACTGGTACAGCTTAGTCTGTTGACCCGAGATCGTCATAGAGTCTTGTGTGTCTCCCACTGTGCTTTGATTTCCACCTTACCACGGCTCTACTGAGTTGTGCAAACAGGTGGTTTTTGGGTACAGTCCCGATTCACATGGAGGCAATGAGCGATAGGAGGGGATTCGTCTCTCCCGGTATTGGGGGTTGATGTTGTGCTATGCTCGACTGGCCATAACAGGAAATCCCTGGCCAGGGTTGCAGTGATGTATTGGTAAGAGTTATCAGTAGTTTCACGAATGTTATGGACCCTACGTCGGCATGACTTATCGAGCTATTGGGGTCTGACGTTTACCACCCCTAGGCGAGATATGCGACATATCAGACGAACAGACCGGACTATACGGTAAGTGTTACTGGTTGGATTCACAGGAGTGTGAGCGAGCTTGCTCGTCGATCTTCTGATCGCTCAATACCCGGGTGGCCGTTACGTTTAGCAGACCGCTTGCGGCTTATGGGTGTTTGATATGATCATCATCCGCTGCCGGCGTATTGACGAGTCTTTAGAGTCCTACACAGAGGTTTCCTGGCTCAAGCGAAACGAAATAGGAGCGCATATGCGATATGTGCGGGACCGAGAATAATGCGTGTATGTGATACCGTATTTCATTCTCGCGATGAATGTGTCGAATGGTTGTATGCGATATAACCTAATTATCGAATCAAGGATTGATTCGATAAGCCGATACATTGGATACTAGCCGGTTATATACGATATAACCGGATCATTGAATCAAGTGTTGATTTAATGATTTAATGTATAATTTTATATTTGATATATCAATTTGCATTAACTAGTATTGGTTCACTTTAAATGGATTTTCTCACTTGGTATGCACAAGTTGTATATGTGATATACTTTTGTGCACAAGATTGTATCATGTTTGATGATACATGCAAGCTAGGGTTTGTGTAAAGAATTGACCATGGTTATATGAATGGTTAGGGTTTTATTTTATTTGCTTATTTATTTATTCATTTATTCTTTATTGAAAGAAATAAAATAGTGGCTAAGTTTGGATAATCTTTGAAGCTTCATGAAGCTTTGAATGGTTGACTATTTTGTTTGTTTCCTTAACCTTAACCATTCACTTTAACCTTAGTTTGTTCTCTACATCTAACCATAGTTGAGATTATGATAAGAATGATTTATTTTCTATTTTCACTTATCTTATCATAATTCTTTATCATCTTCTTCTTCATCTTCAAGTTGAAGAAAGCTTGCACCTTCAATGGCAACTACCCAAATCAATTGAGAAATCCTAATCTAAAGTCTACCCACTTCCTATTTCTTCATCCTCTACCACTTGCCATGTAGTAGAGTGTGTTGTCTTCACAAGTTTCTTGACTTGGCGAAGGCGGAGCTCGAGTTTTGTGATGCCTCGACGTAGATCATCTTCGGCATCGAACCGACGATCAAGCCCGCCCATTCTCCGATGGAGCCGATGCCAGAGTCATGGATTTGATTTGGACAGCGGAGGGACCTCGTCACGGAGTCTAGGATGTGGTGGACCGGATCTACAAAGGTTGTAGCCCCTTCTATTTAGCTATATTTCCGTATACTTGCTTACTTCGCCTATATATCTAGTTAACGATCCGTTCTAGGTTTTCTCGGCACTAGAAATTTTTGATTTGTGCATGTTTGATCACTTGGGAGACTCCATTAGAGTGCCTAGGAACCCTACAGTTTTTATCAAATCTTCCTTCAAACCCTAAAAGGAAAGACTAGCTGGGATTAATTACACCCTACAACTTCGCCGATCTTTCAGCCAGGCCAGTGTCGGTAATTTGAGGGAGGTTCCCCGTGCTTTCGCATGGACCTAATTAAAGTAAATCTCGTTTTCCCAGAGGCGTAACCCCGTTGACACCTTTCTAGATACCTATTTAATCGGCTAATTGTCCTGTGTAAAACTCTCCCAGGAGTAACAATTACTCGCAGTGGGTATCGGGATCCAACTATCTCATAGAAGGTATGCAATCTCATTGTAAATTTCAACACTTGAAATTCCCGATAATATTTTTCCCCTAACCCCCATGACCTTGACAAAGGCCAACAAATCATAGGATGCTAGTCAAGTTCAACCTGTCATTTCTTGATTGAATCAAACCCACCCGCACGACCCTTGACAAAGGCCAACAAGGTCACACGAGTACCCTGAAACAATCTGCATCATATGCATAAGCAGATAAGCACTATTCAGCTACCGCACACTACGCCTTGACAAAGGCCAACAAACGCAGCACGAATACTAAACAGATCTTATCTGAAATGACGGAGGGCTACGACAGGTTTTTCTGAAAACCTATTGCGTAATGAATTTGATATCGTTGTAGAATCAAGTGAAGTTTTGAAATGGAGTTATTTTGAGGCTTTTATTAGTTTTGCTAAAGAGGTCACTCCCGGTGAAGGGATCTCGGCTCTTTCCTCATCGAATAAGGTGCGTGATATATCATATATATCACTGTGCAAAGCAAAACTCCAAAAGCAATCAAAAGTAAACCGAGTGTTATGGCATCTGCTAGTTTCGCTAAAGAGGTCACTCTCGGTGAAGGGATCTCGGCTCTTTCCTCATCGAATAAGGTGCAGGGTATATCATATATACCGCTATGCAAAGCAAAACTGTAGCTACCCTTTTATTTGAAAATTTGATTCTACAACTTCTTTTAGGTTTCTTTTCTTTCATTAATCACATTAATGAAGTCCCATCATTTAAGTCACCTAAACATCACAGATAAATACGACGAACACTTATGCCATCCGCATTCGCCTCGATGTCCCCTCGTGCACCGTTAGGTTAGGTAACTAACGACAGAGCAGGGCAGGGCTAGTGCGGGTGTAAAACATAAGTAACGTCTATATAATATATTATATATACTATATACTGTATCTATCACAGCACATCACATGATCACATCACAGATATCGCAGCAAAAACATAGATATAATGTGGGATATACTAGGACGTCCGTATTTAGTATTTAGCCAACAATAGAAAATACGGATTCCACAGTCGCGATGAATAGCCACGCCCACACCCTGGACCCCTACGAGAGTGGCAAGCGACCCTACCAATTCTGGAGTTTAGGAGACCCGGTCTTGACTCTTCGAGATGGCCTCCCACTGAACCCTAGAACCCGGTCACCCGTGCTCCCCTCCTTGGGTCCATCCTAATGCGGAAAAGTAGATAATATACAACACTGGTGGCATCAACCTCAACCCGGAAGTGCCCCAAATAAGAGAATATTACATTACATTTGAATTTACATGAATGAAAATATAAATCTCTCATCTCACATAAAACCCCCCGGCTATTCAATCGCGACAATCCAGCACATCATATCTCAGCAACACATAATATCTCATATCATTAACGTAAGTAAGTATGCATACACCGATTGTCATCGACGTATAGCAACGACAATCGGCAATACCACTACATACTACACTTACGGTCACAGAAAAGAAAGTGTAAAATTGCAATATCTGGAATCCACATTCTCTTTAGACATCGTAAATGCGAAATATCACATACTTCGTATTTCATGTCTAGTAATATGAATTCCACACATTGCATCACATTTCAGATAAATAGACAGTATTAAAGTTTTCGAACGAACGATCAAATACCCAAGATTCGCTAAAACTCAACACTTGAGCGGAGTTCAAAAACCCGGAGTGTGACACAGTAGCAGCGGTCCAGCCGTAGAAGGGTCAAGCCAACGCCTCACATGTGGCACGCCGTACTACCCCAAACCCTAAGGTTCAAAGGGCAGTTCAAGACGGTCACATAATCGAGTTAAGGTTTGTTGATTCCAGAGGGTCCACCACAAAACTTGCACGTATCTCCGAAGGATTTAAACCCCGAGAAAAGTGAGCAAATGACACTCGTTCGAACAATTCGATACTTTCTAATTTACCCGGAAAAGCCACGAAATCAAAATTCCGATCGATTCGTCAAGTCCAAAATCATCTCCAGAATTTACAGTACCAAATTCATATTAAAAATACTCCAAAACAATATACAAGCAGATAAATTAGTTACTGTACAAAAACGACACGATGAAGCAACAGAATGGCCGCGGAACCGCGGCCTAAGCAGGCTATTGCCGTGGTTCCGCGGTGGAATTAACTGTTCATGGCATCTTTTTTCACACTAATTCTTATATTTACCTGCTGAATTTTTTGCATATTTTTAATTCTGAAAATAACCAGGTTTTAAAAATTGTCCAGAGAGTGTCCGAAAAGGTCGTATTTTGGTTCGATCGGAGTTTTGACTTCGCTAAAGTGCCGCCTAATGTTCTAGGTCGGCTCTGATACCAATGTTGGGTTAACTTAGCACCTCATGAAGGGTTTGGAAGCATCACATGTACCAGAGATGGAATTTTTAGGGAGCTAAGTTAACAAACAAAGAATCATTCCTAGAAAAATTATGGTTTCATAACTATACAAGTGACAAAGGCTAGGATTTTGAGAGTACAACCTTTGTAGCTCCCTACGATGGACTCCTTGGCCACTTGAGGGTTGGAGGAGGGTTCGCTTGAAGTCTCCTAGTGTCCACGACGATCCACTCGAAGCTCCTTTGTCCAAGCTATCAACTTCACTTTCCCAAGAGAATGAAATGAAGCTAACACTCCAAACAAGTGGGCTAGACTTGTGTAGAATGATGTTGTGATCGAATTCTCACTTGAAAATCCTATCTTGTTAAGTATATTGCTCACTACAAAAGTCTAGAGAGCAAAAAAGGAAGGAAGAAAAAGATGATGGCTATATTTTAACAATAGTGAAAAGAATAACTCTTGTGTAGAAAAATGAAAATATATATATATATATTTCTTATCCTCATCTCAAACCATGGTTAAACAATGAATATATTGTTGAATTTGAGTTAAAACACAAAAGGAAAGTTTACCCAAGGTTAAATGGTGGGTGAGGATGGTTAGGTCAAAGAAGAGTGTAGAAACAAATCCATGATAACCATTTTCCTTTTTCATTTTGTATTAAATCAAATGCAATAAAAATCCATATATAAAACCATGTTGTGAGTCTTATATTGCCACCATTTTCCATGTATGTACAACCATGAAGGATGTATGTATGTATGTATGTATGTATGCATATCAATATGTGCATGAATCAAAAAAGAAAACATACATGCATGCATACATCCATCAAATACAAGAAAGGATTTCTAGTGGGAAACTAATGGTTAAATGATAAATCAACATTTGATTTATCAATCCGGCCATATCACATATGAGCCTAACCAAAAGCATGCCGCCCGATTAATATACGGTATCTCATACGCGCATCTTATTCGGGCCCATGCGCATATCACATACGCGCTTCACAACGTTTCGCCGGCAGTAGGTGATGATCATATCAAGCACCCCCAAGCAGCAAGCGGTCAGCTAAACGTAACGGCCACCCGGGTATTGAACGATCAGAAGAGAACAAGCGAACCAGCTACAACTCCCGTCGAGCCAACCGGCAACACTACCCGCACAGTCCGGTCTCCTCGTCTGATATGTCGCATATCAAGTCTAGGGGTGGTAAACGTCAGACCCCAATAACCGATAAGTCGTGCCGATGTGAGGCTCATAACGGGTCGAGAAACTACTGGTAAAACTTACCAGCAAATCTCAGAATCAGCCCTGGCCAGGGACTTCCTTGTTACGGCCAATCGAGCACAGCGCAAAATCAACCCCCAATACCGGAAGAGATGAAACCCCTCCTATCGCCCATCGCTTCCATGTGACTCGGGACTGTACCCAAAAAACACCGTTTTGCACGCCCTCATGGACATGGTAAGGTGGAAATCAAAGCACAGTGGGAATCACACAAGACTCTATGACGATCTCGGGTCTACAGACTAACCTGCACAAGTGTCACCTGAGAACTGCCATCTGACGTGAGGTATAATACCATCTGGGAGTTCTCGGCGAGTCCGTCCAGTGTACCCAGTCTCCACTAAGCACCCGTATACCATCTCTGATGTCAAACACCAATGGATATGAGATCATCCATCGCCCATCTCATGGGTCGAGAGGCGTCTACGCTAGTCTACGCTGGTATATCGATGCCCCATCTCGATACACCCACGACTAGGGACCTTGAAGGATGTACTTATGGACTACCATGACCCCACTAGTATATGATCCGCATCATAGTCCAGGTAGTCAAGTACACATCCTAAGGGATTTACCAACATGTAACTCTAAGACAGTATAATGAGACAAGTATACATGTTAAGATAAAGAGCAACCAGATAGCATATTATCATATCGAGCAAGAAAGTCATCTCTATATATGTCCAAGCATCCAATATAATATACATCATCTGTACAATACTGGCCTCTAGGGCATACCTACAACTAACAATATGTCGAGTCGATATGTGATTGTTGATACCTTAGTAGGTCCCCTGATTCGAGATTTACATGGATGTGACCTGAGAGATAGGTATATATATTTTTATGGATAATGATTGCATAATGAGTGATATGCCGTACGAGACTTAGATCCGTACCCCGATGTTGTATAGGTTGATAGAATTCCTATTTGTTAATGTCGTTGTACGTTAGATTACCGTACGCGATGACTTTTACCTGTTGAATTATCTATACCCTTGATTAGAGGATGCCGTATGATGGATTGTACCGTACGTGATGTTGTGAGGCTGGATGCCGATTGATAGATTCACCGACTCGGTCTTGTTGATATGTATACCCCATAGCATTTGATTCATTATATGCATTATGCTGCATTCATGATATTCTCATAGCATTTCTTATGCCTGTGCTAGTACCCCTACACCATTATCAATGATGCGTATGTTACACATACACAGATTGCCGACTCACACACTTCTTCATCGATAATAGCTATGTCACTTACACGGTAGAATTGCTACATCATGATATGATATACTGCCATGTTCACATCGCTAAGGTAGGTTGCATGATATACTAACATGTGCACCCTACAGCTACATGTACATCATGCCTACATATTGACATGTGATATTGAGACATTGCTTGTTGTACTTATAAGATGCATCATACATACCTGCTTACATGTAGATACTTAAAACCTTGCTAAAATTACATGTACACTTCATATGATGCTGCACTTGATTTCGGAGGATTTGGGAACCGCAAGATATATTTTTAAAGCGGGATTCATTTAAAAGAGCGGTTTTCCCTTTATATGCTCATATTGATATTTTATGTTGCATATATCAGTTTTATATGGATTTTACGCATTTAGATATGGATTTCATGTGATTTATGGATTTGAGAACCGTGGGGGTATTTTCAAGAAACTATGTATTGCTTGAAAACCCGGTTTCTCTTGATATGATATTTTAATGCGTCCACCATGAGATTTCTCGGTTCTGAAATTTGTGATATATACCCGATGGGAGGAGTGAGTGGGCCGCGTGCGGGTATATGGTGAAGCCCGGTACGGTTCCCCTCGGCAAGATGTTCGTGGTACAGACGATGAGTTTGGAAGGTGGGCAAGTATCTACCGGTCATAGTATTTGGACTCGGCGGTTATCGTGAGGATACCGACAGGAGTGATGTACGGACATAACATCAGGGCCAGTCATGGTGACAGCGCCTGTGTTATGAGGATTTATGTGTCGATGCTAGACACGGGTATTCATGATGTTTCGGGTGTCGGTGATAGACACCCAGGTTTCCATGATTGTGATGTGGCGTTGATGGACACACATTCTTTGATATCCTCATATTTACCTGCATATACTTTTATGATATTTACATGCAGGAGATGTTGTGTTAGCGGTTGACACGTGGACGAGATCAACTGCATACATGCATTGATTTTACTGTTGGACGAGATCCACCTGCATACATGCATTGATTCATTGTTGGATGATATACACTTATTGTTAGGCATTTATTATGTGTTGGCACATATACAGGTTTGGTCACCCTAGATATCATAGTATTACCTTTATGATATAGTTGACCTAGGAATCGTTGTTTATTTCGATTTCTACCTGTTGATGTTTTCTACTAATGAGTTGGCAACTCACCCCCGTTGTGCCTCAGTTCTTGCAGGTTGTCCGCTCGGATCAGTAGCGGCATTGCTGGCACACAGCTTGCTTTCGGGTGTTTTGCTTTGGTAGGTGGTACATGTTGGATCGTGCCCTTCTTGTACTTGTTATTCATATTGTATCTAGTCACTCCATCAAATCAGAAACTAGAAATTGTATATGTTGCAGACTTAGAAGACTTGTAGTTGCGAGACTTGAGCGATGGGTTTTTATGTTTGCTTTAGGGGTTGATGTCTTGGTTTACTTTATTTCCTTATGTGGATCTTCGCTATTGGGCGTCGTATACTTGTTATTTATACTTGTGGTGTTGTTTCCGCCGTTGGGCGTGTTTTTGTTAGTTGTATGTATGCCCTAGAGGCCAGTATTGTATAGATGATGTATATTATATTGGATGCTTGGACATATATATAGAGAGGACTTTCTTGCTCGATATGATAGTATGATATCTGGTTGCTCTTTATCTTAACATGTATACTTGTCTCTTTATACTGTCTTATAGTTACATGTTGGTAAAGCCCTTTGGATGTGTACTTGACTACCTAGACTATGATGCAGATCATACTAGTAGGGACATGGTAGTCCATAAGTACATCCTTCAAGGTCCCTAGTCGTGGGTGTATCGAGACGGGGCATCGATATACCAGTATAGACTAGCGTATACGCTTCTCGACATATGAGATGGGCGATGGATGATCCCATATCCATTGGTGTTTGATATCAGAGATGGTATACGGGTGCTCAGTGCAGACTGGGTACACTGGACGGACTCGCCGAGAACTCCCATATGGTATTATACCTTACGTCAGATGGCAGTTCTCAGGTGACACTTATGCAGGTTAGTCTGTAGACCAGAGATCGTCATAGAGTCTTGTGTGATTCCCACTGTGCTTTGATTTCCACCTCACCACGTCCATGAGGGCGTGCAAAACGGTGGTTTTGGGTACAGTCCCGAGTCACATGGAGGCAATGAGCGATAGGAGGGGTTTCGTCCCTCCCGGTATTGGGGGTTGATGTTGCGCTGTGCTTGATTGGCCGTAAAAGGGAAGTCCCTGACCAGGGCTGATTCAGAGATTTACTGATAAGTGTTACCAGTAGTTTCTCGACCCGTTATGATCCTCACATCAGCACGACTTATCGGTTATTGGGGTCTGACGTTTACCACCCCTAGACTTGATATGCGACATATCAGACGAGGAGACCGGACTGTACGGGAAGTGTTACCGGCAGGCTTTTACAGGAGTTGGAGCGGGCTTGCTTGCTGATCTTCTGATCGCTCAATACCCGGGTAGCCGTTACGTCCATCTAGTACCGCTGACGGCTTGTGGGTGCTTGATGTGATCATCACCTACTGCTGGTGCATTGATGAGTCTTTAGAGTCCTACATAGAGGTTTTACTGGCTCTGGCAAAATGAAATAGGAGCACGTATGTGATATGTGCGGGACCAAGAATAATGCGTGTATGTGATACCGTATTCTATTCTCGCGACTTTTTGTATCGGTCGGTTATATATGATATAGCCGGGTTATCGAATCAAGTGTTGATTCGATAAGTCGATACAATGGATATTAGTCGGTTATATGAGATATGACCGGATTATTAAGTCAAGTGTTGATTTAATAATTAAATGTATAATTGTATATTAGATATACTAGTTTACATTTACTAACACTTGTTCACTTTAGGGTTTTTCTCACATGAGCACAATTTTAATGTATATATGATATATATTAAAATGTGTTTTCCTTTTTGTACCATGGTTGATGATACACATGACTTGGGTGTATGAGACTTACACCATGCTATCTTTTATGTTGGATTTTAATATTCAAAGTAATTACAAAATTAGTGGAGGATTAGCTAAATGCTTGAAGCTTGTGGAAGCATTTGACTAAATCCACTAAATTTGTTTTTACTATGGATATTTCTTAACCCAACCATAAACTTTAGCCTAGGGTTAAGTCTCTACAAGAGTTAGTATATGATACTCACTCACCATGGTTAGACTTCTCACTTGATCATTATCCTCATCTCTTACTTTTCTTCTTCTTCTTCATTTGAAAAGAGAAAAAAGCTTGCTAGGGTTTGATCAAAAGTGAGAAAGATTGTGAGAAATAAAATTCTAAAGAGAACCCACTTCCTATTTATCCATCCTCTACTAGACTAGCACTTTAGTTTAGGGTGTTTGCTTCACTAATTCTCTAGTTAGTGAAGTAGAAGCTTGAGTTGGCATCCCCTAGACGTAGATCATCTTCGGCCTCGAAGACTTCAAGCAAGGACGTGTCTTTCCCTTCGTGAAGCCATGCAAGGGTCCGGGAGAACCACGATCGCAGTGAAGGGACTTCAACAAGGAGCTAAAGAAGTGAAGGACCGATCTACAAAAGTTGTATTTCGTGTTCCCTTAGAAGTAAAGTTGTTTACTTACTTATAGTTTCGCCTAAACTCTAGTATACGATCTTGCTTAGGGTTGTTCGGCACATAAAAATTTAATTTTGGCATGGTCGATACCTTGTAGAGCCTTGTTAGTATGCCTAGTAACCCTACAGTTTTGCTCCCATTTGGGATGCTTTCTATTTATTCCTTATTGTACCTGTTTTCGGGGCTAGTTTTTACAAAGGAGGTGCTGCCGAAATTTTTATGAAAATCAAGGTAAAGAGTTAAGTGAAGTTTTAAGGATTTGTACTTAAGTTTCTAAATGTTGTAAATGTTTTCTTTACTGACCTCTATTGTAAGGTTTAGATTTCTGGCTTTCGGCTTACTTAGATTACGTTACGCCTGTAGACGTTGTGTAATTTAAGTGCCGGTCACGAGCTGCTATTTTGGGTCGTGATAAAATTGGTATCAGAGCCCTAGGTTTAACATTAGTTCGAGTCTAGATTTGACTATGTGGGGTCTAGGGCATATGTATTTTGGAACCTAGGCTTGACCTTACGGAACATGGACTTGAATAAGGGAGTGTTAAACCTGAACTTTCGTTTCATAGGCCGACCCTGATTGATGGAGTAGGTAACTTGAGTAGAGTGATGGGCCATACGTATGTTCCATGGCATATTTACGATACGATACTCCACTTAAGTGACCATAGGATGTATATTTCTTGAGACTGGTGATTCTCTTCGTTCTTTTGATTTTACATCCATTGAGATACTTGATTTTATTCGCTTCCATGATCATACTCTCAGTGATTTGACTCTTCCTTATGATCATGTATCCATTTCGGGATCTGTTGACTCTTTCAGCCTTTGATCTTTTTTGTCGATACTTGATTGAGGTTCCGGTCACCATGATTTGAGCGTAGATTGAGCTGTTGCTGGTGATGTGGTCAGGGTGAGCTCTTCATGGACGAGGACTGACCATCGTGTTTTCTGGTGACATGGGGACGTATCGATGTAGTGTTGTGTTGTGACCCCTCGTATGAGACGAGTGTGCGGTCTAGTACCGGATGATCGGGCCTTTGTTAGAGGCTGCCTATTGGGAGAGGACTATTGATGTACAGCATACCCCTGAGATTGTGATGTCATTTACCGTGCAGACAGATGACCCAGCCATTGCTGAGATTGATGTGATGTCGCTTCCATAGCTTATGAGCTGAGATCGCTGGAGCTTCTAGGCATAGATGCGATAGGTGATAGCTAGTCTATCTTGAGTTGAGAGACGGAGGTGATTCGTCTGATTGATGCGCCGATGCAGGCCTAGTTGAGTTGAAGGTTTCCAGCGCGGAGAATCTTACTCAGGTCTAGTGTTGACCAACCCAGAGATGACCGTTGATGTATCGTCTATCCTTGAGGATTGAGGCCATTGTTTAGCATGCGGACAAAGGATGTTCACATGTCGTCTAGGCAGAGTTGAAAGATTCGAATGAATGTCAGAAAACCCATTTTTCCAAGTTTAAAGTATTCGGAAGGACATGCAAGTGCTTCTGTGGACCCTCTAGAAGAATGAAACCCTAACTCGACGTGATGACCATGAAACCTCTTTTGAACCTTAGGGTTTGCGGCAGTTTAGCAGTGCCATCAGTGAGGCTTGGGTCTGCCCTTCTACGGCCGGTCCATAGATACTGTGGCATATACCAAATATTATTAAACCGTGTTCAGATGTTGAGCTCTCGGAAAATTTTGGGAGTTTTGATGACTTGATTGAAAAGTTTAACGCCGTCCCGGATATCCTGTGATAGGAGATTAGCAACAAGACCAGCTTCGGATAGAGGACCTCACCAGGTGTGTTGTGAGTTGATCGAGAACGGACGAGTATTGAGTATTCCTCCGGTTTTTGGGACGGGTTCCCTAGGACGTGTTCGGCTAGATATCTTCGATAGTGTGATGAAGATGCCGTGTTCGTATTTCGAGTCCGTGTGGGAGACTCCAGATTGACTGTAGCCGAGAACATTTGCGGTAAGCAGATAGCATGATACGACGTCAAGTGGACGATAATGAAGACATGTAGAGTAAGAGGTTTGTGCGAGACGTTAACGAGCTGTTGTTACATCCCGTTGAGATTAGAGATCGGATATGTGTACAAAGGCGTTGAGAAACAGCCAGTTTCCGAGGAAAGCTTGTGCTGAGAACGCAGATGTCCAGAGAACGAGAAAGACTATGTAAGAGTACCGGCCTCTGTATAGTTCGGCGTAGGCGAGATCGGAAGAGACCTTAAGCCGGTTCCTTCCATGACACTGCTGTAATATGATTTGCACCGAGGATCAGATGTGTTATGTGTATTCTGAGGACCCAGAGACAGAGGACGCCAGACCGTGGTCAGGAGGCGAGCGGATGTTCTTGCTCTGCCAGTTTGGGCGCACCGACTTTTTCTTCGACATTGTTGGAGGTGTACCTCGATGTCATTTGTTGCGAATTGCGTTGTGATCCGAGTATCATGCTTATATCACTTGGATTTTCAGTTTCATGATATTTTGTACACCATGGCTTTACCTACTGGGTAATTTTTTTCATTTTGTGCATAGTTATTGCACTTGATATACGTTTCACACACTGTGGTACTGGTTTATGATTTGTACATATTTATTTGCACTTGATATTGGTTTTGTGCCTTAACTGCACATGTTTATGATTTCGTGGATTTCATACGGTTGATGTGATATGTGCGTATGGTACGCACTTGATTTGAATTTTGCACTCGATATAGCACATATGTGCTTGCAGTGCATTGATATGTGTTTTGTGCACGCAGTTGCACACTTTTATGAATTTTATACACCTTGGTAAGCTCGTGGTGTTTTCATACGTATTTGAGATATTGATGATATTTCGTGCACTGGATGCACATGATTTGATATTTCGTGGACTGGATGCACAGGATTAATATTTCGTGCATTGGTTGTATCCGATTTATGCCTTTGAGCATTCATTTTCCCGGATTTGTGTTTTTCGTGCGCGTGTGTACTTGATGTTCGTTTTCGTGCATGCTACTGCACTTGATGCTTATTACGGACCTGACGCGCTTGGGTCGGATTTTGCGCATATTGGGCGCTTGATTTAGATTTTTATTCATGCATGTGGGATGCACTTGATTCAGATTTTATTCGTGCATGACGGATGCACTTGAGTTGGATTTTCGTGCATGTTGAGCGCATGATATGAGATGTGATTTATGCACAACGGATGCACTCTATTGGGACTTTCGTTCATGCATGATAGTTGCACTGGATTGAGATTTTCGTACACTATAGATGCACTAGATGTTGTTGTCATGCACACCTGTTGCATTGGACAGATACTTTCGTACACACCCGTTGCACTTAGTTGCTTTCGTGCATATTGGCACTTGTATTTGGGTTTGAATTCCGTGCGCACCAGACGTACGTGATTTTTGGATACGCCTTTTGAGGCTGATTTTACTTTTGAGCACTTTGTTTTCATGATGAGGCCATGTATTTTGTAGTACCCTAGCAGGACTGATCCGAGAACAGTACCTATGTACTTTCCATGCATAAAAAGTTACCAAGAGGTTTTTCAAAAAAGGAGCTATAGACTCGCTATTTATTACGTGTCTGCGAATGACACGAGCATTTACAAAAGAAAAACCTTTTGGGATATTTTAAAAGGACGGAACACATATTTTGGCAAAACATATATGCTAGTATATTATTACTTTAACAATGAGCGTCCGTCACTTGTGCCGTGAGTTACGCTTTACACGGCAATTCAGAAAAGATTATGCATATGATTTGTTTGGTTTTTGGAGATTTTTTTCAAACAGAATGCGTACTATATATGTATTATGGTATTCGATTAGTGCATATGGTATTTCGGTAGTAGATTTGAAATTTATATCTTCTTTGTGACTCCGATGATATGCGTGCAAGTCTGATTATTTGCGTGACGCTTTACGGAGATCGGTTTTGAGTTTCGTACTCATTTTTCCGGCGCACAAGATGCGCTGTGGTTTTCTGTTTCTTCCGTTATTTCGGAGCCCCGTTGATTTAGCTGTTTATTGCAATGTTTTAGCATTTGGGGGTTTAAATTTAAATTTAAATTCGGAGACCGAATTTCTTTAAAGGGGAAAGATTGTAACGTT
Source organism: Agapanthus africanus (assembly GCA_030015575.1). NCBI lineage: Eukaryota > Viridiplantae > Streptophyta > Magnoliopsida > Asparagales > Amaryllidaceae > Agapanthus > Agapanthus africanus. The sequence continues at coordinate 291,352,990 of CM057345.1, forward strand.
TCTGAAATCGTTATATGAATTTTTCCGTTTTAGGGTAAAATAGTCGGTATTTTCCGTTTTAAACCGATTGTGATCAAACGTCCGTATAAACTTGCCGGCACCTAGTTTAGCTAAAATAAAACTAGTGCGCGAGCTTTGGGGGTATACGGGATGTTTTGGTTCAAATATCATTTTTCCCTAATAAAATATTATTTTTGGAATTTAATATTAAAATAATATATTTCGCGAAACTACCGATTTGCGAATTTGGGGTTGTTGTAGAATGGTATGAATATATACCAATAATTATGATATAATTAGGAGGTTAAAATGATTTATTCATTTAAAATTATTGTGGTGATGGAATTTGTTTGCAATTGTTTTGGTCACATTCCTTCACTCAAATTTCTTGGCCAAAATTCCTTTTTGTGCTGGCCATTCTTTTCACTGCAAATTTCGAAATTTTGTTGCTAGCTTTTGATTGGGCAGTGGGCTTTTGTGTGAGGAGCTTGGAGTGGGTGAGTGATTCATGCTTTTGCATTAATGGGCTTTTGGATTGTGTAGGATATTTTCCCTTTGTGAGCTTGATCTTTTGTGTAGTGGCTGTGAGCTTTAGTTGATGGTGAAGGGATTAATTTAATGGGGGCTGAAAATTTTTCCAGCAAGTTTCTTGTGGCTGTGGATTTTGTGGCTTGATTAATTTTTTAATAGCTTACACTTACCTCTTCATAGCATACACTCACCATTTGATTCATTTAACCCTCACCACTCACTCATTCCCCCTGAGCCATTCTTCTTTAAGAATTCCAGAGAACCATTTTCCTGCGATCTTGGCCGAGCCCCATTTTCATTTTCTTGGCTTCACAAGTTTTCTTCATGTGCTCACATTCTATACCAAAACAACTTCAATTTACCCTCACCCAATTCAATGGGTGCCTTAAGACAAAATATTCTACACTCTCTCTACTTCAATATTGGACATATCGGTTAGCAAACTTCATGTCCGATTTTCCTCAATTTGAAGCGGGAGCCCGTATAAACATTCGTCGACGTGGTGCTAATTCGACGAGGAGATCGGAGAGGCCGCGAGAAGCGTGGAATGATAGCTAAAGACCGAAGGACACGAATCGATCGGTATAAATTCTTATACCACTTTACAGTTTACTAGTTAGGCTTTTGATGTGTTAAATGGTTAATCATGAAGTGTAAATTTGGAAAACTTAATCAATTGGTGAGAATGATATTTGTTAAATTCCTATTTGTCTAATTGAGATAATTAGCAAAGTAGGATTTACTAAAACATGTTTGGGTGAGACTAAAATTGTGGTAATATTTTGGAAAACTAAGTTAAGCTAATTTGTGTTGTTCGAAATCGCTAGAATTGTTAAATTTCTAGACTAGTGCTAAATTGAGATAAAATGATATAACTGCTTACTAGTTTTTCGGTAAAATTTGACATGGGTTTTAATTGAAATTGGAGATGACGTAAATATTAATACCTACGATATTTATTGTGTTTGTAAATGCGTATTGGTATTATTGGGTTTTAATGTGGCAGTTTTCATGTATAGCGACCCTATTTAGGGTTTCGGCTACGTTTTCCGATATTTGGATTATTGGTTTTGAGTTTGGATGTTGTATTTGGTCGTTGGATGTTTGTACGTCAACGATAAGGGTAGTTGATTGTTTTGCATGTGTAGGCTATATGTTCTAACCTATGAGCGCACCGCGTGCCGTATTTTGGATTTTGAAATTTGGAGTTAATTGCTTTGTGAATTCGTATTGATTGTAGGTACATTCGCGTGGATTCCGAGACGACGAAGCGTGTCGACTACGGCTAAGCGAGGAGTTTAGCAGGTGAGTAGATTTATATCTACTGGGCAAGTCGGGTGGATGGTGTATAGCACCCCCGCAAATATTGGTTTGAAAGAGCGTTTGATTATTATATCCTGATAAATGATAGGCGACTGATATGACCTTAGGACTTGCAAAAGATAATATGATAGAGATGGACATTAGTGAAACTATTGGTTTAGGAGAATACGAAATGATAAGTAAATCATGGTAAGTAAGATTTGAAGGAGATTTAGTGTGATGTTTATATTAATGTGTTGCGAGATATTAGTGAAATGAACGGGTATACGAGGTGATATGATGATATAGTGTGATATATCGAGTCGATATGTGATTGTTGAGACCTTTGTAGGTCCCCTGATTCGAGATCGTCATGGATGTGACCTGAGAGATAGGTATATATAATTTTATGGATAATGATTGCATAATGAGTGATATGCCGTATGAGACTTAGATCCGTACCCCGATGTTGTATAGGTTGATAGAATTCCTATTTGTTAATGTCACTGTACGTTAGATTACTGTACGCGATGACATTTACCTGTTGAGTTATCCATACCCTTGATTAGAGGAATTCGCACGATGGATTGTACTGTACGTGATGTTGTGAGGCTGGATACCGATTGATAGATTCACCGACTCGGTCTTGTTGATATGTATACCCTATAGCATTTGATTCATTATATGCATTATGCTGCATTCATGATATTCTCATTGCATTTCTTATACCTGTGCTAGTACACCCACACCATTTTCAATGATGCGTATGTTACACATACACAGATTGTCGGCTCACACACTTCATCGATAATTGCTATGTCACTTACACGTTAGAATTGCTACATCATGATATGATATACTGCCATGTTCACATCGCTAAGCTAGGTTGCATGATATACTGACATGTACACCCACATACTCTGCTACAGCTACATGTACATCATGCCTACATATTGACATGTGATATTGAAACATTGCTTATTGTACTTATGAGATGCATCATACATACCTGCTTACATGTAGATACTTAAATCTTGCTACAATTACATGTACACTTCATATGATACTGCACTTGATTTCGGAGGATTTGGGAAACGCAATATTTTTAAAGCGGGATTCATTTAAAAGAGCGGTTTTCCCTTTATATGCTCATATTGATGTTTTATATTGCATATATCAGTTTTATATGGATTTTACGCATTTAGATATGGATTTCATGTGATTTATGCATTTGAGAACCGTGGGGGTTGTTCACACTAGAATATTACATTTAATACCGTCCATTCTTATGCTCGTTTGTTTATAGGTAGGTGCTTTTAATCCGTGTTTGCTACATATTTACAGTATACAGGTTCCTAGTCCAAAATAACGCAAATGATACAAAATCTCCACTATTACGCTAAAATCCAGAACATCTGTTGCCAGCAGATAAAAGCCTGGTTCTGATCATCCGTATCCGTCCAGTGCCGCGTACTAGTTCCAAAGACAAGACAAATGACACTGGTCATTCGTGTCTCGGACAAGCACAAAGCACGAGGGAGGCAGCACAAGAATCAATGGGTGCGCGGAGCTCGAGGGAGAAAGGTCAAATCAATCAAAAGTGAAGCTATGTTTGGACTGTGCAGATCTGAAGAAATTGTGAAGGCATTTTGCAATTTGGGACATGTAGAACATCATAAGATAGCAAAACGAGGGAACCCAGAAAATCCGAGATCCCAATTCCACAAAACCGCGGCCGAACCGCCACCAAATGTGGGTTCTCGCGGCGGATCCGCAGCGGTTTCGTGTCATCATATGACCAAATTTTAGGGGTAGTTGGGTCATTACATTTAGGGCCAGAATGTTGCCTTAGGGTTTCAGCACGCAGCCTATAAATAGCCCAGTTTTGTGCTAAGCCAAGGGTCTTCTTCATGTCTTTTTTTTCCGTCTCTTTTTGTTAGGATTTAGTTTAGCTTCTTCTTCTTCTTCATGTCTTCCTCCATTAAAATATAGTGAGAGCATTGAGTGGATGATGAAATGAAGATGGCGGTTATTTTTCTTATCTTGTATTTTTATTTCATTGCATTGCAATTTAATTTCTATTGTAACTTTATTATTTGTTGTTAACTAATTGTTATTATTTCTTTTCTTGTTCTCTTTTCTTTTCTTCTTTTATCCGTATTTTCAAGCGATGATACTCAACGGAGTTCCTTTCTAAGGTGAGGACCCAGGAGTTAGCTTGCTTCACTTGTAAAACCGTATTTTCTTTTCCTTTCTTCCTTCTTGTTTTGTTTTGGTTTCTTTTATGATGTGTGAATAATTTTCCTCTTATTAAGGCTAAGGAAGGTGGTATGAGGGACGGAGAAATCCCTTGTGCTTCTCTTCGCCAAACATCTTGAAACGAACCCCGACCAAACAACCGCAACCCCTTCGCTTAGGCGCGCTATACGTGACATGTAGCCGCGACCTAAGTTGACAAGTCCTTTAAGCGCACTACAACATGACATGTAGTTGTGACTTAATTGGATACATGGTTGAGGGTGTTTGGCCGAGAGTTGGAAATAAGCGTATTTAGCGGACGGACAAGGGGCACTAGGAATGGATTTGTCGTTGGAAAGCTTGCTTAAACTCGCAAATCACATTCCTATGTCCTCCTAATCCCCGCTACTTTCAATTATCCCAACACCGTTTTAAGAATGGCAAAAGATAAGTACAAGACTAATCCTAACTCTACTAACCAACCTTAACCTTAACAAGCTTACTTGAACTTAAATACGAACACTTAAGATAGAACTGAACAAACATATACACATTCTTTATTGACTCGTCTAAAACTCGAACGGACATACAACCATCTTCCGGTGGATCGACCCGTGCACAACCGGCTAGCTGCATAGCGACATCGCGGTTATAACTTTAGAACTTTGAACATCCGACAAGACAAAAGCATGCGATCAGGGGTATTTTCAAGAAACTATGTATTGTTTAAAAACTCGGTTTCTCTTGAAATGATATTTTGATGCGTCCACCATGTGATTTCTCGGTTCTGAGATTTGTGATATATACCCGATGTGAGGAGTGAGTGGGCCGTGTGCTGGTACATGGTGGAGCCCGGTACGGTTCCCCTTGGCAAGATGCTCGTGGTACAGACGATGAGCCTGGAAGGTAGGCAAGTACCTACCGGTGATAGTATTTGGACTCGGCGGTTATCGTGAGGATACCGACCGGAGTGATGTACGAACATAACGTCAGGGCCAGTCATGGTGACAGTGCTTGCGTTATGAGGATTTACGTGTCGATGCAAGACACGGGTATTCATGATGTTTCGGGTGTCGGTGATAGACACCCAGGTTTCCATGATTGTGATGTGGCATTGATGGACACACATTCCTTGATATCCACATATTTACCTGCATATGCTTTAATGATATTTACATGCAGAAGTTGTTTTATCAGCGGTTGACACGTGGATGAGAACCATATTAGTTATATGTATGCCCTGGAGGCCATTACTGTACATACGTTGTATATTGTAGTGGATGCTTGGACATATATAGGGAGGAATTTTTGCTCGACATGATAGTATGCTATCTGGTTGTCCTTTATCTTAACATGTACTCTGATTTTCTCTATGTCACATGTTGATAAAGCCCTTAGGATAAGTACTTGACTACCAGGACTATGATGTAGATCATACTAGTGGGCACAGTGTAGTCGCCAAGTACATCTTTCAAATGTTCCTAGTCATGGGAGTGCTGAGATAGGGCATCGATACTCCAGAGTAGACTAGCGTATGCGCTTCTTGACCCATATGATGGGCGATGGATGATCCCATATCCATTGGTGTTTGACATCAGAGAAGGTATACGGGTGCTTAGTAGAGACTGGGTACACTGGACGGACTCGCCGAGAATTCCCGGATGGTATTATACCTTACGTCAGATGGCAGTTCTCTGGTGACACTGGTACAGGTTAGTCTGTAGACCCGAGATCGTCATAGAGTCATGTGTGATTCCCACTGTGCTTTGATTTTCATCATACAACGTCCAAGAGGGCATGCAAAAAGTTGGCTTTTGGGTACAGTCCCGAATCAGATGGAGGCAACGAGCGATAGGAGGGGTTTCGTCTCTCCCGGTATAGGGAGTTGATGTTGCACTGTGTTCGATTGGCTATAATAGGAAACCCCTGGCCCGGGTTGCTGAGATTTACTGGTAAGTGTTATCAGTAGTTTCTCGAACTGTTATGGACCTCATATCGACACGACTTATCAAGCTACTGGGGTGTGACGTTTACCACCCCTAGGCGAGATATGCGACATATCAGACGAAGAGACCGGACAGTACGGGAGTGTTACTAAATGGATTCAGACGAGAATGTACAGGCTTGCTTGTTGATCTTCTGATCGCTCAATACCTGGGTGGCTGTTACGTTTAGCTGACCGCTTGCAGCTTGTGGGTGTTTGATATGATCATCACCTACTGTCGGCGTATTGACAATTCTTTAGAGTCCTACACAGAGGTTTCCTGGCTCAGGCAAAACGGAGTAGGAGCACATATGCGATATGTGCGGGACCGAGAACAATACGTGTATGTGATACCGTATTAGATTCTCGCGATATGAGATATCGGCCGGGTATATGTCATATAGCCGGGTCATCGGATCAAGTGTTGATTCGATGAACTGATACAGATTATATTAGTCTGTTATTTGTGAAATAGCCGGATTACGGATCAAGTGTTGATTCGATAATTTAATATATAATTATATATTTGATATATTAAATTACATTAACTAATATTAGCTCACTTAAAGATTCATTTTCTCACCGGATAATACATTGATATATATTAATTGTATTATTTTCTTTTTGTTACAAAAATATATTATATATGTGATATAAAATATTGTAACAAGTTATGATTACTAATGCAACATGATTAGTGGAGATTAAACATGGTTAGGATTTGATTTGGGTTAGCTCTTTCTTGTAGCTTCTAGAAGCTTTTATTTTATTTTGAGCTAAGATATTATATGTTGATATTTTGTGAGATATTTTTAAACCCAACCCAAACCCTAGTTAACTCTCTACAATGGTTAGCCTTTTCTTTTATCAACCATGGTTGCATTTGTAATTATTATTACAATTCATTATTCATCACAAATGAGTTCATCTTCTTCTTCCTCCTTGCAAAGCTTTCTAGTTTTGAGTTTTGTGATGAATTAGTGTGAGATTATGAAAATAAATGAGAGCTAAATTCCAACTTCATCATCCTAATCTATTCTAGCCATTTATATTAGGGTGTTTGCTTTGCTAATACTTGATTAGCAAAGTAAGAGCTTGGGTTTGAGTTTCTTCAAGATAGATCATGTTTGTTATCGAAGATCGGAAGCAAGCTTGTATCTTTCTCTTCGTGGAGCCTCTCTAGAGTCCGGGTACTCGATGATCGCAGTGAAGGGACCACAACATGGAGCTTATGAAGTGAAGGATCGGACTACAAAGGTTATAATCCCAAACTCTTAGAAGTAAAGTGTTTTACTTGCATGTTTAACCCCAATCTCTAGTCTAAGATCTTAGTTAGGGTTGTTCGGCACGTCTAAATTTTGAATCGGGTAAGGTTGATGCCTTGTTGACCCTTGTGAAAGTGCCTAGTAACCCTACAGTGGTATCAGAGCCAAGCTAGAGCTTTAGGCGATGTCTAGACGAAGTTTAAAGTCCGATCGAACCCCGAAACCCCATTTTACACCCCTCTCTGGAAATTTTTAAAAATGTTGATTTTTTCTGTATTAAAAATGCTCAGAAAATTAAGCAGGGAATTCTAAGGATTACTGTGAAAAACGAGCCCATAATCCCTTTAATGCGCCGTGGAACCGCGGAAATACCCTGCCTTGCGCGACGGTTCCGCGGCCATACAGTGGAATTAGGGTTTAGTTTTGTACAGTAACATCCGTAGGTACTTTTGCATGTTTCTGGGAATTCTTAATATTACTCAAGTGTTGAATTTTCTGGAGATCTTTTGTATTCGTTGATTCGATCAGAAAGTTTAACTTCGTTTAAGTTTTTCGGGGTAATTTAGAACGTGTTAAAAAGTTCGAACAGATATCAAAAACTCACTTTTTCCCCGGCCGGAAAAATTCCAAGTGTTGGATTTTTTCCTTAATTAATTAACATTCATAGTCATGCAAGTAACGCGGTGGACCCTCTAGAAGAACACAAACCTTAACTCGATTATGTGACCGTCTTAACCGCCTCTAAACCTTAGGGTTTGGGGCAGTACGGCGTTGCCACATGTGAGGCGTTGGTTTGACCTTTCTACGGCTGGACCATTAGTACTGTGGCATGTGATGGATATTTTTTTGAACTCCGCTCAAGTGTTGAGCTATTTGGGAAATCTTGGGTGTTTGTTTATTCGATCGGAAAGTTTAACATTGTCTATTTATCTGGAATGTGATACAATATTTGGAATTCATAAGTAGTTATGAGATAACTAATTTGAATGTTATAAATCTAGCAGTTTAGTCTCATTTGATCGGTTACCATGGGATTTTGATGTGATCAAAAGTCCGTCACAATCACGTAGCGTACGCGGATACTCGCCGGGTAAACTTAATAGAGAGCCACACCCCATAGCCCCGACCAAGTGACCGTAGGAGAACCCCGTCGCCAAAAGCATCCGTTCGGGTGCTCGCGGCAGCGTTGTTCCGCCTTAGTGGACTTCGTCGACGGCATCCGGGGGTGCGGCCGTCTACTAAAGTTTGTTATGAGCATTCGATCAAAATGTCGGGAATCTTGTTGAATTGCCCGACTTGATATTGAAAAGTGTTTTCGAGATCGAGACTAAAATGCGGGGTTTATAATTATTAGGCATGCGATGTCTAAGGAATTCATTTGGTTAGGAATGCGATATCTAAGAAGGTTGCGGATTCCAACTGTTGTATTTTTACACTTTCTTTTCTGTGACCGTAAGCGTAGTATGTGGTGTATCGCCGGCTTCTTTGCTATACATCAACGACAATCGGGATACGCATGCTTGCTTACGTTGATGATATGAGATATTATGTGTTGCTGTGATATGTTATATTGGATCGTCGCGTTATGAATAGCCGGGGGTTTTATGTGAGATGAGGGTTTTTATTTTCATTCATGTAAAATTCATTGTATGTAATATTCTTTTATTGGGGCACTTCCGGGCTGAGGATGATTTCACCATTGCATATTATTTACTTTTCCGTATTAGGATAGACCCAAGGCGGGGAGCACAAGTAACCGGCTTCTAGTGTCCAGTGGGAGACCATCTTGAGGAGTCGAGACCGGGCCCCCTAACCCTAGAATTGGCAGTGTTGCTTGCCGCTCTCGTAGGGGTCTAGGGATGTGGGTTTGGCTATTCATCGCGACCGTGGAATCCGTGTTTTATACAGGCTCGCATAAAACACGGAAATCCTAGTATATCCAATATTCATATGTTATCTTCTGCTGCAATGTTCTGTGATGAGATCATAGTACTGCCTGAGACGAATGCTTATATTATATATATGAGATATATGTTATATTGCTGATTTTGTTTCAAATGTGATGCTTGTGAAGCATAATAAAATGGGACTTCATTAATGAGATTAATTAAACTAAATGAAACCTAATGATGTTGTTGAAACTTGTTTAAAAACTGGTAGCTCTAGTTCTTGCTTTGCATAGCGGTGTTCCTTGTAGAACATCCACCACCTTATTCGATAAGGAAAGAGCCGAGATCCCTTCACCGGGAGTGATCTCTTTAGCGAAACTAGCAGATGCCACAAACTCGGTTTGTCTTTTGATTGTTTTTATAGTTTTTGCTATGCATAGTGATATTTGTGAAATATCATGCACCTTATTCGATAAGGAAAGAGCCGAGATCCCTTCACCGGGAGTGACCTCTTTAGCAAAACTAGAAAAGGCCTAAAAACATTCCATTTAAAATCACTCGATTCTACAACGATATCAAGTTCATTACGCAAAGGGTTTTCTTAAAAATCCGTCGTAGCCCTCCGTCATTTCAGATCAGTTCTACTTAGTATTCGTACTGCGTTTGTTGACCTCCGTCAAGGCGTACTGTGCGGTAGCTAACTAGTTTTTATCTGCTTATGTATATGTTGCAGATTGTTTTAGGGTAGTCGTGCGGCCTTGTTGACCTCCATCAAGGGTCGTGCGGGTGGGTTTAATTCTATCAGGAAATGACGGGTAGAACTTGATGAGCAGCCTATGGTTTGTTGACCTCCGTCAAGGTCATAGAACACTAGGGGTAAAATATTATCGGGAATTTCAAGTGTTGAAATTTGCAATGAGATTGCATACCTCCTATGAGATAGTTGGATCCCGATACCCGCTGCGAGTAAGAGTTAGTCCTGGGAAAGTTTTACACATTACATTTAACCGATCAAGTAGGTGTCTAGAAAGGTGTCAACGGGATTACACCTCTGGGAAAACGAGGTTTATTTTATTTAGGTCCGTGTGAAAGCACGGGGAACCTCCCTCAAAGTACCGGCACTGGCCTGGCTGAAAGATTGGCGAACTTGTAGAGTGTAATTAATCCCGGCTAGTCTTTCCTTTTAGGGTTTGAAGGAAGATTTGACTAAAACAGTGGGAGCCATCCTGATTAGATAAATTGATAACTAATCTAATCTTGTAAAAGCGCACACTGAGTGTTTTCTTCTATCTCTCTCCAGGTAGCGACCATGTCACGCCTTAATCAAGATAATAATATGGATGTATTGACCGAACCCGCTTGTTATACTGCGCTAGGGAACGTTCGCTTCAACTTATAATTGTTATAAGACAGAGCAGGAAATAGGGGATTACCAGAATTCCCGTGCCGGCCAAACGAGCATGTTGATGCATCTTCTTCGGGTGTGTTCATTAGCGAGAACTGTTTCGCAGTATCCTTTACGTCCTGGGTATGAGATACCAAATCAGGATCCCGCAAATGTAATTTGTTACATGGGCTACAAAGAGGTAGAGAACTGAGAACGGGTGATAAGTTTCAAGAGTTGGAAATGATGCAAGTGTGGCTGCCAAGTCTGTTGGCAGTTATCACCCTGTATTATCAGAATACATTGATTCTGAATGAATTTTATTAGATACCTGTTGGATATAGTGCCCTCAAAGTCAATTATTGGATCGCAGGTACGTGATTGCAATGATTGAGGAGGACCTATACCGGAAGAACAGTCTTACTCGAGATGATAGTATGCTATCTGGTTTGCCTTTATCAGTCGTGTATACTTTCAGGTGACTGATCACGATTACACGTTGATAGAGCCCTTAGGATCTTTCTTGACTACCAACGGTATGAGGGCGATTATATAAGTGAGAGTTGGGTGGTCTATAAGCATATCCTTAAAAGTGGTCCCTAGTCGTGGGAGTTTCGAGACAGGGTATCGATACTCCGGAGTAGACTAGTGTAAACAGTCGAGACCCCGACGAAGGGCGGTGGTCGGTCTCACAAGCCACTGGTGTCAGTTGGATCATCTAAGATGTATACAGGTGCTCATTGGGTTATGAGTACACCGGACAGGACTCGCCGGGAACCTGCTAGTTGGTATTATACATATCGTCAGATAGCAGTTCCCTGGTGACATGTGTACAGGTTAGTTCATCGACCTGAGGTCATCATTTGTCTCGTGTGAGTTCCCACTATGCTTTGATTTCTACCCTACCACGGCTGAAAGGAGTTGTGCAAACAGGTAGTTTTTGGGTACAGTCCCGAGCCACATAGAGGCACGTGAGCGGATCCGCAGGGGATTCGTCTCTCCCGGTATTGGGGGTGGAGATCGTGCTGTGTCTAGGAAAGCCATTACACCAAGTCCTTGGCCAAGGCAGGTGAGATTTACTGGTAGGTACTCCAATAGTATCTCAGGGTGTTCAGGGCTTGTCTCCGAAATGACTTATACAACTATTGGGGGTCTGACGTTACTAGCCCCCTAGGCTGGATATGCGATACTCATAGACGAACGGACCGGACTGTATATACATTATCACTGTTAAGCTCAGTAGGGTTTCCGGATGAGTTCGCTCATCGGCCTCCCTTGATGTCAGTCCATGGGCAGCCGTTACGCACAGCTAGTGCCGCTGACGACTTGTGGTTAAACCTACTTCCAGGGTACTGACGAGTCATTAGAGTCCCCCACAGATAGTTTCCCAAGTTCGGGCGAAACGTTGTAGAGGCCGTATGGTTTTATGGCAGGGTTCGGAAAATACACGTGCGTTTACACACGTGTTATTTTTCGGGCAGATAATACTGGTGGGCTTTGGTTTAAGCCGGATCCATGTATTATACAGAGTAGATATAATATCTTTGTCTCAGTTGCATTTGTATTCGGTCGTAATACAAATGCAGGTATATTTATACAGTTACGGGGTTATCCTTTAATTCGTTTCAGGATCACTTTTGGAAGTTGCCAGTTTCCAGTTTTCTATCAGCCGTATTTAACATTCGGTTTAATGCGGATTTATCTTTTCTTGGGTGAGTCATGGTTCTAGAAGTTTCTAGATGATGAGAGGAAGCTTCTTGGAAAGTGACTAAGTTAGTGATTCATTGTTAGCATTTATTGTGAGACGAGGTGTTTTAGTGACTCATGCATTAGCTTTAATGTTTCTTGTTTACCTAAGGCTATTTTCTCTTGATCTTTATCCTTGTGGTCACCACTTCCCTCCTACACTCACCCCCTCACCTACTTATGTTGGCCGGCCACTTCAAATGAAAAAAATCATGGTTGTTGAAAAAAGATAGAGTTTTGGATGTATGGAAATTAACATATTCATATCTCATTTTCATATCGATCCAAAAGGCAACTTCATTAACCGTTCGTCCATAGCTTTAGACGTAACGAGACAAAGTGTTCTACTCATTCTCTACATCAATCTCTGTCATCTCTTCTAGCAAACTTGGTGACCGAGTTGCCTCGAGTCAGAGGCGGGAGCCCGTTTAAAGATCCAATGACGTGGTGCCACCTGGACGAGGAGATCGGAGATCGACGAGATCGGAGCAGCCGCAACGGAGCGTAGGATGATGGTTGAAGAACGAAGGACTCGGATTGTTCGTTATAACATTTCGTTACATTTTGTTAGTTTAGCGTTAATGGCAGATCCGGGTTATAGTTTGCGATGGCGCCAGTTATAAATGTTTTTGTTCCGCATTTTGGTGTCTGAAAGACGGCCAGGGCGCTACCGTAGACTTACATGGTATCAGAGCCAGGACATTAAGCTTTACTAACTTGTGCTAACGCGTTTAAAAGATCGATCGAACGGATTTTCGAAAATCGCAATTTCTAGTGTTAAAGTTTCTGTTAATTTTCAAACTGGTCTAAAAATCATTTTGACCATACCAAAAAATCGAGCAGGGTTTTTAAGGAAAACTGGAGAAATTCGACCAAGTGATATCACTGTTCAACCGCGGATCCGCGGCCCAAGCATGGTTTTGGCCGCGGATCCGCCGCAGGAAAGTAAGATCAACTTGTCAAATTTCTACAGTAGCTTCTACTTGGGAAATTATGGTTTCTAGAACTGTTCATTTGGGCCCAGTGTTTTTTACTGTACAGCAGATTTGCGTGGGGCCCACTTCGGGAAATTTTGTCGATCGAAATTTAAACGCGTTAGTTTACAGTACTTACATTATATCTCCGACCGTGAATGTCATTTGATCGGTAAACCACGTCTGATTGCTGTAGTTCTTTTAGACGGGTTTGCGAACGTGATATTCGCGTTGATGTTCTGTGTTGTGCTGTGATGTTGCGGATTTGTCGTGGTGGATAGCAGTTTGCAATGGTAGTGCAGTTTGAGTTTATTTGTACATTTGATATTGCGGGGCGAGCGTCCAACATGTGTACTGCTGTCACTGCCTGTTGTATAATATTCTTTTGGGGCACGACCGGGTTGAGGTCGATGTACCCGTTGTACATATTTTTCATTTCTGTACTAGGTTTTGCCCCGCGACGGAGTGCACGGATAGCCGGGTTCTGGGGGGCAACGGGTCCGCATCTCATGGCTTTGAGAGGCAGGGGGGCCTCACTTTAGAATTGGCAGACTATTCGCCGCAGTAGTAGGGGGTACAGGTTGACCCAAGGAGGGGTGCCCAAGATTAAAGTGCTGGGTGGTCCATTCACTATGCTGTAGGGGCTGCCTCGCATCAGGTTTTGGCGGGTAACTTGCCGCACCCGTCGGGGTCTAGGTTTCATTGCACAGGCTATCCACACGACCAGGGGAACGTCGGGTTTCAGCAGCGGCTCTGTGAGACCCGGGGATCCCAGATTATCTGTATTGTTCTGTGACGCTTATTACTTTTCTGTAATGTTGCATATTATCATGCCTGGAGCGATTATTGTATATTGGTATATATACTATTAGATGTTGTATATGTTTTACACCCGCGCTAGTTCAGTCCCCGCTCTGTCGTTAGTTAAGTAACCTAACGGGTGATGACGGGACCCAGAGACGAATGCGGATGGCATATACGTACATTTTATTTTCGTTCTTTTCTGGTGTGATTAATTGATGGGACTGCGTTGATTCTGATCAATGCAAAGGAAAACAAACCTGTTTGGATGTTGTTGGAACAATTTAAAAAACTGTTATTACAAAGACGTTTCCTTTTGTTTTGCATAGTGGTATTCGGTTGGAATATCCTGCACCTCATTCGACGGGGCAAGGACCGATATCCCTTCACCGGGAGTGACCCCTTGGGCAGAAGTTTGCGTCAGGGTAATAACTTCACTATAGTCGATTACATGTTGCTTTGCATCGCGGTATTCAGTGGAATATCCTGCACCTCATTCCACGAGGAAAGAGCCGAGATCCCTTCGCCGGGAGTGACCTCTTTAGCAAAAGGTTTTTGCCACTATATTTTTATAAAAAGCTATCAAGTTCCTTCAACGAGATCAAGTTCATTACGTTAAAGGTTTTTCGCCAAAAACCAGTCGTATCCCTCCGTCGTGTCTTATGGATGGTCAGTAGTATTCAAGCTATGTTTGTTGGCTTTCGTCAAGGCATAGTGTTTGGTAGCTGCTGGGGTATTCATTTGTTGCATAGATAGATGTGTTGGTTTGAGACAGTCGTATTACCTTGTTGGCTTTCGTCAAGGGTATGTACGGGTGGGTTCAAATTGACAAGAATATGACGGGTAGAACTTGACATGTGACTTATGATTTGTTGGCTTTCGTCAAGGTCATAAGAACATGGGGTAAAAATCACATTGGGAGTTTCTAAAGAAACTGAAACTTGCCAGGCATGCGCATACTTTCTGGAGTGTGATAACGCGAGTGGATTCCGTCACGTTATCATGCGATGAGAGTTGGATCCCGATTCCCACTGATGAGTTGGTTTACTCTTCGGGTGATCCCGACTGATTCTTCATTAAGGTTTGGAGGAGAATTTGAAAGTACAGTGGGAGGTTTACGGATTAGATAAAATGATAACCATTCCGATCTAGGTTAGAGTGCACGCAGAGTGTTTCTTTTCTCTCTCTCTCTCTTTAGCAGCGACCTTTGACCGACCCTATACCATGACTCAGAGACCAAGTTGACCGAACCTTCTTAAAATACTGTCTTTTGGATTGTCTACGTTGCATAAGTCATCGCCACTCTTTCTTTTACCCTTTGCATTTCTCAGAACACCCGTATTACTACGGAAATCCACTTCCATTGGATAGATCCATCGTATGGTTATATACGAACTCGAAGGGACTTCTTCGAGGATGGATCAAGGTTCAGGAGAAATAGAATTGGTTTATTTAGTTGTCTTTTATTATCACCTTCTCTCAGGTTGGGAGGGTTCCTTGGTTTAGGAGAGTACACCTATTACGCTTACTGGATAGTCATCTTCCAAACCGTAGGCAGGTGCCGAAAGGTAGGGAATGAAGAAAACCAATTAGCCTAAGTTGGGTGTACAGAAGGTAATATGTAAAGACAAAATAAAGGGATTAGAAAGAGGGCAAAGTAAATTGCGACTGTTATCATTCACGACCAAACCGCGTACTTCATCGCCACTCCTATTTCACCTTTAAAAGAATAAGGTATTATTCAGTTGATTTTTATCATCACCTTCTCTCAGGTTATGAGTACTCCTTGGTTTAGGAGGGTACACCTATTATGCTTACTGGATAGTCTTCTTCCAAACCATAGGCTGGTGCCGAACGGTAGGGAAGGAGGAAAACCATTTAGCCTAACGATGGTGTAAAGAAGGTAACGACTAAAGACAAATAAAGGGATTTGGAGAGATGGAAAAGAAATATACGGTTACAGTCATGAATTGGATTATGGAAGAGGCATTACAAGGAATACCGGGATACCCCTACGAAACATTTTCATGTTTCAGTGCATTGTTAATGGAAATCTGTTTTCCCGATTAGATAGTTACTCCAGGGTATGTATTTACCAGGTTTCATTCTCACATCTGTATAGTTTTACAGATGATGAGTGGGAGGAAGTTATTGGGAATTAGGTGATCATCCTCATTATATCGGAATTCGTTGTGATTGGTGATATTTGAGGAAGTCGCCTGGGTTATTGCCGGCAGGCATGTATTTGGTTTTGAGTACCCGTTGTTGTGCACCAATTTCTGTTAGTTATACGTATGCCCTAGAGGCCATTACTGTACATAGGATGTATATTGTAGTGGATGCTGGGACATATATAGGGAGGACTTTCTTGCTCGGCATGATAGTATGCTATCTGGTTACACTTTACCTTAACGTGTATCCTGATTGTCTCTCTGTTACATGTTGGTAAAGCCCTTAGGATCTGTACTTGACTACCTGGACTATGATGCGGATCATACTAGTGGGGACATGGTAGTTCATAAGTACATCCTTCAAAGTCCCTAGTCGTGGGTGTGTCGAGACGGGGCATCGATATACCAGAGTAGACTAGCGTGTACCTTCTCGACCCATACAGATGGGCGATGGATGATCCCATATCCATCGGTGTTTGACATCAGAGGAGATATACGGGTGCTCAGTAGAGACTGGGTACACTGGACGGACTCGCCGAGAACTCCCAGATGGTATTATACCTCACGTCAGATGGCAGTTCTCTGGTGACACTGGTACGGAGTAGTCTGTTGACCCGAGATCGTCATAGAGTCTTGTGTGGCTCCCACTGTGCTTTGATTTCCATCTTACCACGTCCAAGAGGGTATGCAAAACGGTGGTTTTTGGGTACAGTCCCGAGTCACATGAAGGCAATGAGCGATAGGAGGGGATTCGTCTCTCCCGGTATATGGGGTTGATGTTGCGCTGTGTTCGATTGGCTATAACAGGAAATCCCTGGCCAGGGTTGCTGAGATTTACTGGTAAGTGTTACCAGTAGTTTCTCGAACAGTTATAGACCTCATATCGACACGACTTATTGAGCTATTGGGGTCTGACGTTTACCACCCTTAGGCGAGATATGCGACATATCAGACGATCAGACCGGACTGTACGGTAGTGTTACTGGTCGGATTCACTGGAGTGTGAGCGGGCTTGCTCGTCGATCTTCAGATCGCTCAATACCCGGGTGGCCGTTACGTTTAGCAGACCGCTTGCGGCTTGTGGGTGTTTGATATGATCATCATCTGCTGCCGGCGTATTGATGAGTCTTTAGAGTCCTACACAGAGGTTTCTTGGCTCAAGCGAAACGAAATAGGAGCGCATATGAGATATGTGCGGGACCGAGAATAATACGAGTATGTGATACTGTATTCGATTCTCGCGATGTGACATTGATCGGTTATATGCGATATAGCCGGGTTATTGGATCAAGTGTTGATTCGATAAGATGTTACTAATGATACCAGTCGGTTATGTGCGCATGACCGGATCATTGAATCAAGTGTTGATTTAATAATTTAATGTATAATTATATATTTGATATATTACTTTGCATTAACTAGTATCGGTTCACTTTAGACGGATTTTCTCACTTGGTTCGTGCGCATTGCATATGCGATATGTTTTTGTGCACTTGTATGTATCATGTTTGATGATGCATGCTAACTTGAGTTTGTGTAAAGATTAAACCATGGTTATTCAAATGGTTAGGGTTTTGTTTTTCATATCTATTTATTTATTTATTTATTTATTTTCTTTTTGGAAAATGAAATGAGAAGAATGGAGGCTTTCTTTGTTTTTTTTTCATGAAGATTCATGAACCTTTGACTTTGTCCACCATTCTTATCTCATGCTTAACCTAACCATTTGATTTAACCCTAGTTCAATCTCTACACATAACCATGGTTAAGTTATGATAAAGATTGGATTATTCTTTTCTTTTGATTTTTAACTTATCATAACATTTCTTCTTCTTCTTCCTTGCTTCAAGTGAAGAAAAGCTTACCTCATCAATGGTGATTGATGTTTTTGAGTGAGAAATCCAATTCTAAAGTTAACCCACTTTCTATTTCTTCATCCTCTACCTCTTGCCAAGTAGTAGAGTGTGTTTACTTCACAAGTTTCTTGATTTGGTGAAGTCGGAGCTTGATTTAGCGATGCCTCGACGTAGATCATCTTCGGCATGGACATCGACGACCTAGCTTGCCCATTCTCCGACGAAGCCGATCCTAGAGCCCGGATTTGACTTGGACAGCGGAGAGGACTTCGTTGCGGAGCTATGGAGGTGGAGCACCGGATCTACAAAGGTTGTATTTCCGTTTTCTCATTAGTTAAGTGTTAACTAGTTCATTGTTCGCCTAGACATCTAGTTATTGATCCGTAGTTTAGGGTTTCTCGGCACCATAATTTTTGAAATTTCTATGGTTGATGGCTTGGGAGACCTCACTAGCATGCCTAGGAACCCTACAGTGGTATCAGAGCCTAGCTAGAGCCTTAGGCGAAGTCTAGACGGAATTTGAAGTCCGAACGAACCCGAAACCCCGATTCAAACATGCTCTCTGTCCAATTTTTAAAATCTGGGATTTTTCAACATTAAAAATATTCAGAAAAATCAGCAGGCAATTCTAAGATATACTGTAAAATTCGGTTACCTAATTCCAACAGTGCGCCGCGTTTCCGCGGCACGAGCATGGCTCGTGCGGCGGAAGCGCGGCCATTTTGTCGTTTGTGGCATCCAACTTTCTACAGTAATTCATATTGTGCTGTGCTGGTTTTCCTGGGTATTTTTGATATTTTTTTTCAAGAGTTGAATTTTCTGGAGTTGTTTTGGGGATTCGGTGTTTCGATCGGGGTATCAAATTTTGTCTGTTTGGCTTTCCGGATAAATCTTAGAATATGTTAAAAAGTTCGACCGGATATAAATACCCAATTTTTCCCCTGTCGGGAAATTTCCAAGTGTTGGATTTTTCCGTAGTTTAACGATGTTCTAAGTAGTGCAAGTAACGCGATGGTCCCTCTAGAAGACAACAAACCTTAACTCGATTATGTGACCGTCTTGAACTGCCCTTTGAACATTCGGGTTTGGGGCAGTACGGCGTGCCACATGTGAGGCGTTGGCTTGACCCTTCTACGGCTGGACCGTCGGTACTGAGGTACGAACTGAATGTTGTTAGAATTATTTCATGTGTTGATCTGTATCGGGAAAACTTGGGTGTTCGATTGTTCGATCGGAAAGTTTAACATTTTCTATTTATCTGGAATGTGATACAATAATTGGAATTCACAAACAGTTATGTGATAACTGAATGAATGTTATAAACGTAGCAGTTTAGTCTCACTTGATCGGTTGCCACGGAATTTTGATGCGATCAAAAGTCCGTCGCAATCACGTAGTGTACGCGGATACTCGCCGGGTAAACTTAATAGACAGCCTCACTCCATAGCCCCGACCAAGTGACTGTAGGAGAACCCCGTCGCCGAAAGCATCCGTTCGGGTGCTCGCGGTAGCGGTGTTCCGCCTTGGTGCTCTTCGTCGACGGTATCGGGGGTGCGGCCGTCTACTGAAGTTTGCGACGAGCATTCGATCAGGATGTCGGGAATCTTGTTGAATTACCCGACTAGATATTGAAAAGTGTTTTCGATTTTGAGACTAAAATGCGGGGTTTATAATTGTTAGGCATGCGATGTCTAAAGAATTCATTTGGTCAGGCATGCGATGTCTGAAGAGATTGCGAATTCCAACTGTTGTAGTTTTACACTTTCTTTTCTGTGACCGTAAGTGTAATATGTGATATCGCCGGTTTCGTTGCTATATGTCAACGACAATTGGGATGGACATATTTACTTACGTTGATGACATGTGATGTTATGTGTTGCTGGATATGTTATATTGGATCGTCGTGTTTGAATAGCCGGGGGGTTTTTATGTGAGATGAGTGTGTTTTTCATTTTCATTCATGTAAAAACTTGTATGTAATATTCTTTTATTGGGGCGCTTCCAGGTTGCGGAAGTTGTCACCGTTTGTATATTATTTACTTTTCCGCACTAGGATAGACCCAAGGAGGAGGGCACAAGTAACCGGGTTCTGGGGTCCAGTGGGAGACCAACTCGAGGAGTCGAGTCCGGGTCTCCTAACCCTAGAATTGGCTGGGTTGCTTGCCGCTCACGTAGGGGTCTAGGGGTGTGGGTTTGGCTATTCATCACGACCGTGGAATCCGTGTTTTATACTGGCTCGTATTGAAAACACGGACGTCCTAGTATATCCAATATTTCATATGATTCTTCTGCTGCGATATCTGTGATGTGATCATATGATGTTCTTTGATAGATACAATATATAGTATATATGATATATTATATAGACGTTACTTATGTTTTACACCCGCGCTAGCCCTGCCCCGCTCTGTCGTTAGTTACCTAACCTAACGATGCACGAGGGGACATCGAGGCGAATGCGGATGGCATAAGTGTACGTCATATCTATCTGTAATGTTTAGGTATTTAAATGATGGGACTTCATTAATGTGATTAATGAAATAAAAGAAACCTAAGATGTTGTAGAATCGAATTTCAAAATAAAACAGGTAGCTACAGTTCTTGCTTTGCACAGAGGTATATGTGATATATCCTGCACCTTATTCGATGAGGAAAGGACCGAGATCCCTTCACCGGGAGTGACTCCTTTAGCAATAACTGGCAGATGCTACACACTCGGTTTGTCTTTTGATTGCTTTTAAGTGTTTTTGCTTTGCACAGTGATATATGCGATATATCCCGCACCTCATTCGACGAGGAAAGGACCGATGATCCCTTCACCGGGAGTGACTCCTTTAGCAAAACTGGAAAAGCCTCAAAAGCACTCCATTTCAAAATTCATTCGATCCTACAACGATATCAAGTTCATTACGCAATAGGTTTTCAGAAAAGCCTGTCGTAGCCCTCCGTCATTTCAGATAAGTAGTAGTTAGTATTCGTGCTACGTTTGTTGGCCTGCGTCAAGGCGTAGTGTGCGGTAGCTAACTGGTGCTTATCTGCATAAGCATATGATGTGATTGGATTAGGATAGTCGTGCGACTTTGTTGGCCTGCGTCAAGGGTCGTGCGGGTGGGTTTAATTCAATCAGGAAATGACGGGTTGAACTTGACTAGCGGACTATGGTTTGTTGGCCTGCGTCAAGGTCATAGGACGCTAGGGGCAAAATATTATCGGGAATTTCAAGTGTTGAAATTTGCAATGAGATTGCATACCTTCTATGAGATAGTTGGATCCCGATACCCGCTGCGAGTAAGAGTTACTCCTGGGAGAGTTTTATACATTACAATTAGCCGATCAAGTAGGTGTCTAGAAAGGTGTCAACGGGGTTACGCCTCTGGGAAAACGAGGTTTACATTAATTAGGTTCGTGAGAAAGCACGGGGGACCTCCCTCAAAGTACCGACACTGGCCTGGCTGAAAGATTGGCGAACTTGTAGTGTGTAATTAATCCCGGCTAGTCTTTCCTTTTAGGGTTTGAAGGAAGATTTGATAAAAAGCAGTGGGAGCCATCCTGATTAGTTAAAATAATAACCAATCTATTCTTGACAGAGCGCACGCTGAGTGTTTTCTTCTCTCTCTCTCCAGGTAGCGACCAGATTACGCCTTAATCAAGATAATAAAACGGATTATTGACCGAACCCGCTTGTTATACTGAGCTGGGGAACGTTGGTCCCGCTCCAACTTATAATTGTTATAAGACAGAGCAGGAAATATGGGGAATACCAGATTTCCCGTGCCGCCCAAACGAAGAGAGTGCATGCTGATGCATCATCTTCGGGTTTGTTCATTATACAGAACTGTTTCTCAGTATCCTTTACGTCCTGGGTATGTGATACCAGATCAGGATCCCAGATATGTAATCTGTTACATAGGGCTACAGATAGGTAGAGAACTGAGAACGGGTGATAAGTTTCATGAGGCAGAAAACGGGGCAAGAGTTGCAGCCAAGTCTGTTGGTCACTGTCACCCTGTATTACCGATACATTGATTCTGAACGAATGTTGTTAGATACCGAACCTGATATACAAAATCATATCAGTCTCTTTATTAGTAAAGAAATGATAAAATTTTGTATTGTTGGATAATGTTTTGAACATTTCCTATATCAAAAGTTGATCGGTTCAGGCACGTTATCTAAAAGCGTTGATGTTCTAAATCAAACTACAGTTCTTAGTATACGGAACACACATAAGAGGAAGAGTTCAGAAATGAACGGATTCTTCTTGAGGTATTGTAGACTAGGTCAGATCAATGTGACCCGACTAGCTGAAGTTACATTTAGATGTATATTTAAATTAGTTTGAATTTACATCTTGTGAAACTTGCCAGTCATGTCACAGAGATATAATGACACCAGCTCTGTTTATTGAAAACAGAGAAAGAGTTAGTGAACTCTTGGGATGATGCATGTTGATGTATAAAGGTCCCCTGTCTACACATGCCAAGACCGGTTCTTTGTACTTCATTACATTCTCTGATAATCTCTCAAGATTCAGACATATGTTCCTGTTGAAACACAAGTCCGAACCTTTTGAGATATTCACAGAATATAAGCGAGAAGTAGAGAACCAGAATACGGGTATAAGTATTATGTCCTATGATGAGATCAAGGAGGAGAATACTTGAGCACGGAAATAATGGACTATTCTAAAGGAGAATGAGATTCTCTCTCAGCATTACTCCTTCGTATACACCATAGCACGATGGTATATCGGGGTGGAGCAATTACACCCTATGTGATAAGGTGTGCTCTATGATGAGTACTACTGAGTTACCTATTTCCTTTTGGGTGTTATGCACTTGAGAAGCTGCATACCTATTGAATAAGGTTCGAATCGAATCAGTTGCCTACCACTTCATATATGATATGGAAAGGGAAGAGCCCATGTCTTAAGCTAGTTAAGATTTGGGGTTGTCCGGCCTATGTCTAAAAGCTAAATCCGGACAAGCTCGAGGCAAGGTCTGTTATGTAGAACTGGAAGTGTTCCAGCTATACAAACTACAGCAGATGATTTGGTACAACCAGAGGATTCAGTAGATTCCAACGAACCTCAGCCTCTCCGCCGATCTAGTAGGGATCCTCACCCACCTGAGAGATACTTCTGTTTCTCTTTGACAGTGGGAGCGAGGATTGCATCATGAGATGATGACCCAACTAGTTTCGAGCTGGCCATCGAGAGTAAGACTCTGTAAGAATGGCTGGATGCTTAGTGATCTGAGATGGAATCCTTATACACCAACAAAGTATGGACTTTGGTTGCTATATCTGAAGGGTTAAATCCCCATCAGGAGCAAGTATATCTTGAGAAGATTACTTGGTGTAGATGGAAAAGTTGAGACTTTCAAAGCTAGACTTGTTAAAGTTTTTCGTCATCGACCAGGCGTGGATAATGATGAAACCTTTTCAAGTAGCTATGCTTAAGTCCATCCAGATCCTACTTGCCACGGCTACATACCATGACTACGATATCTGGCGGTTGGGTGCCATGACTGCTTTTCTAAATATTGATTTAGAAGAGAATGTCTATAAGTACACAGCCAGAGGGCTTCGTAGACAGTGGGAGCAGCGGAAACGTGTGCAAGATGCTTTATAGGATAAAGCAGGCATCGCGGAGTTGGAACATCTGTTTTGATGGATTAGTCAAAGAAGTTGACATCATCAAAATGGTAGATGAACCTTGTATAAACAAGAAGGTAGTAGGGAGTATGGTGACGATCCTCGTAGAGTACGTGGATGACATACTCTTGATAGGGAAGGAGTTTCCTATGCTACGCTCGATCAATCTCCGCTTATCACAATGATTCTCCATATAGGATCAAAGTGATACCTCCTAAGTCCTGGGTTTATGGATCTATGAGATAGATCTAATTGGATGTTAGGACTCTCACTAGTTGTAGTGAGACGGTATCAACCGATCCTGGGGAGAATCACTGGAAGGGTTCCAGGGTGATAATGACGACTGAGTGTCAGTCACAGGCATTGTAATTACCCTCAGTAAAGGGACGGTATGTTGGAAGAGTTCCAAGCTAGATACCGTGACATACTAGACGATAAAGGCTGGATACATCGCTACTTTAAAATGCTACCAAAGAGGCTGTTTGGGTATATATTGGTTCATGAGATGAACTATGTTCCTACCATTGTGAGACAATGGAGTTGTGGCTTATGCCAAGGAACGCCGGTCCCATCAGTGATCCAGACTTATTCTAAGGCAGTATCACCTGATCATGGAGATGGTTGATCTCCAGGGTGATCGAGGTTTGGAGAGTAGACTAAGAGGACAACACAGCGGATCCACTCACAAAGGCCTGTTCCCAGAGAGAGATTTTTATGGGATGGTTGAGTAAGAGATACTGCAACCACTGCTACAGATGGCCCTAGTGCAAGTGGGAGATTGTTAGTTATATGTATGCCCTAGAGGCCATTACTGTACATAGGATGTATATTGTAGTGGATGCCGGGACATATATAGGGAGGACTTTCTTGCTCGACATGATAGTATGCTATCTGGTTACACTTTACCTTAACGTGTATGCTGATTGTCTCTCTGTTACATGTTGGTAAAGCCCTTAGGATCTGTACTTGACTACCTGGACTATGATGCGGATCATACTAGTGGGGACATGGTAGTCCATAAGTACATCCTTCAAAGTCCCTAGTCGTGGGTGTGTCGAGACGGGGCATCGATATACCAGAGTAGACTAGCGTGTACCTTCTCGACCCATACAGATGGGCGATGGATGATCCCATATCCATCGGTGTTTGACATCAGAGGAGATATACGGGTGCTCAGTAGAGACTGGGTACACTGGACGGACTCGCCGAGAACTCCCAGATGGTATTATACCTCACGTCAGATGGCAGTTCTCTGGTGACACTGGTACAGAGTAGTCTGTTGACCCGAGATCGTCATAGAGTCTTGTGTGGCTCCCACTGTGCTTTGATTTCCATCTTACCACGTCCAAGAGGGCATGCAAAACGGTGGTTTTTGGGTACAGTCCCGAGTCACATGAAGGAAATGAGCGATAGGAGGGGATTCGTCTCTCCCGGTACAGGGGGTTGATGTTGCGCTGTGTTCGATTGGCTATAACAGGAAATCCCTGGCCAGGGTTGCTGAGATTTACTGGTAAGTGTTACCAGTAGTTTCTCGAACAGTTATAGACCTCATATCGACACGACTTATTGAGCTATTGGGGTCTGACGTTTACCACCCCTAGGCGAGATATGCGACATATCAGACGATCAGACCGGACTGTACGGTAGTGTTACTGGTCGGATTCACTGGAGTGTGAGCGAGCTTGCTCGTCGATCTTCAGATCGCTCAATACCCGGGTGGCCGTTACGTTTAGCAGACCGCTTGCGGCTTGTGGGTGTTTGATATGATCATCATCTGCTGCCGGCGTATTGATGAGTCTTTAGAGTCCTACACAGAGGTTTCCTGGCTCAAGCGAAACGAAATAGGAGAGCATATAAGATATGTGCGGGACCGAGAATAATACGAGTATGTGATACTGTATTCGATTCTCGCGATGTGACATTGATCGGTTATATGCGATATAGCCGGGTTATCGGATCAAGTGTTGATTCGATAAGATGTTACTAATGATACAAGTCGGTTATGTGCGCATGACCGGATCATTGAATCAAGTGTTGATTTAATGATTTAATGTATAATTATATATTTGATATATTACTTTGCATTAACTAGTATCGGTTCACTTTAGACGGATTTTCTCACTTGGTTCGTGCGCATTGCATATGCGATATGTTTTTGTGCACTTATATGTATCATGTTTGATGATGCATGCTAACTTGAGTTTGTGTAAAGATTAAACCATGGTTATTAAAATGGTTAGGGTTTTGTTTTTCATATCTATTTATTTATTTATTTATTTATTTTCTTTTTGGAAAATGAAATGAGAAGAATGGAGGCTTTCTTTGTTTTTTTTTCATGAAGATTCATGAACCTTTGACTTTGTCCACCATTCTTATCTCATGCTTAACCTAACCATTTGATTTAACCCTAGTTCAATCTCTACACATAACCATGGTTAAGTTATGATAAAGATTGGATTATTCTTTTCTTTTGATTTTTAACTTATCATAACATTTCTTCTTCTTCTTCCTTGCTTCAAGTGAAGAAAAGCTTACCTCATCAATGGTGATTGATGTTTTTGAGTGAGAAATCCAATTCTAAAGTTAACCCACTTCCTATTTCTTCATCCTCTACCTCTTGCCAAGTAGTAGAGTGTGTTTACTTCACAAGTTTCTTGACTTGGTGAAGTCGGAGCTTGATTTAGCGATGCCTCGACGTAGATCATCTTCGGCATGGACATCGACGACCTAGCTTGCCCATTCTCCGACGAAGCCGATCCTAGAGCCCGGATTTGACTTGGATAGCGGAGAGGACTTCGTTGCGGAGCTATGGAGGTGGAGCACCGGATCTACAAAGGTTGTATTTCCGTTTTCTCATTAGTTAAGTGTTAACTAGTTCATTGTTCGCCTAGACATGTAGTTATCGATCCGTAGTTTAGGGTTTCTCGGCACCATAATTTTTGAAATTGCCATGGTTGATGGCTTGGGAGACCTCACTAGCGTGCCTAGGAACCCTACAGTTTCAAAATGATATATCTGTACGTTTATTTTTATAAAGTGAGATATAAATTTTTGATATTATGTTGATGACATTTACCTACATCAGTTGACGATTGGGTAAGGAGCATTGAACAACGGAGTAGTTCTTAACCATAAGTACTGTTTTCAACCTACGATGCACAGGTTTTGAGTTATTCAACTCAGCGGACTTATACAGAGTATTGTATGTTGTCCAGTATCCATCAGGATAAAGGGGTAGGTCCTCGTACTATGTTCTGTTTACTTATGACTTCTCTAGTTTTTAGACAAGTGTTTCGTAGAAATACAAGGTCTAAGTTTTGAGAAGTTGTAGGTATAAGAATAAAGTAGAGAACCAGATATCGCAAGTATCAGGATTCTTCAAAGAGATCGAATATGTAGATACTTATGATTGGTATTCAGTTGATAGTGATGGTTTTGAGAAACTTGTTTCTCTTTTAGGTTACTCATAATTGGATGTATTCCTAAGTTGAGTAATGCTGATTAGCCTCTCTCCATTAAGTTGATATGCACTAGGGACAGATGCATGTTTTGAATCTGGTTCCAATTAAATAAGTGCCAAACTTTCTATATTGGATATAGTTGAGTTGTCCGGCTTATGCTTAAAACCAGACTCTGGATAACTCAGGGCACGTTTCTGTAATGGCAGTTTGTGGGTTGGCCCGGGCTATATCGAGGGTTGACTTTCTACCATCTGGAAGATCAATAGTGATATTGTTCTTGACTCGCCACAGTTTTAGTAAAATGGATATTTTCAGAAAACAGTAGTGGGAGTATGGTAGAACTGGAAGTGATTCAAGAATCGCAAATGATTACGGAAAATTTAATAGGACCTATAGATTCATTCAGGTTTGACATTCAAATAGCCACTCCAAAGATATAGTGGGTAACCTCAGACACCCGAGAGGTACTCCGGTAGCCTCAAGGACGGTGACAGGGAGGTTCTTATCTACCCAGACTTGACAATACTGTTGTTCCAGGCTATGAGACCCGGTAGGAGGGTTGTTGTGGTCAGTGGGAGCAGTGAAAGAATAGTGGGCAAGTAGCTTATGTCTATTTATAGACTTGAGCAGTTATAGCGGAGATTGATCATCTAATTTTGATGTGACAGTCATGGGTTTGACTTCATCAGAATAGGGGATGGATCTGTTGAGAAGGTAGTAGGGTGTGATGTCCTGGTATTTGGATGACATACACAGAATAGGAAGTAAAATTCCTATACTATGATCAGTTGTACTATGGTCGTCACACAGTTGTTTCTCCAGACAGGATATGGATATAATATCTGACATTTTGGTTTCTAGATCTATGGTTTTATATCTGGATTTGGGTAGTTTCCCAATGTGGGTACTTTGACAGTATTCTAATGGTTTTTAGAATAGATGACTCCTGGCATGGTGGTGTACCTGCAGGTGATGGAGTCACCATCTCTAAAGGTGTCTTACAGACTAAAGGGGAGATGGATGTGCATGATTGGCAGATCACTTGCTTAGGCAATTGAGTCAATTGTGAGATGTCAAGTACCACACCAAATGTTGTTTTTGCACTAGATGCGATAAGTTTGTATTAATCCAATCCTGGAGAAACATAAGGAAGCAGTTTTAGAACATAAGTGCATGTTCTACGGATTTGATGACAGCAGCCTCCTTCGGGAGACGGTTATCATTCCAGGCTTCAAAGGTGACATGGATGACAGAGTGATTGTCAGAGTTATAGTTATCCCTCTGACGAGGGACAGTATTATGGACAGGTGGTCCATGAGGATACTGTGGGAGGCATGGTGTAGGATACTGATTAGGTTCAGTGATCGATACAGTCTAATAAGTTTGGATTTGGAGTTCATTTATGAACTAGGTCCCATCAGATATCGAGACATATTCTAAGACAGGTATTACTCAATTCGGGAGATAGCTTTCTCCGCGAAGTTGAGATTAAGAAAGACATAGAAAGAAACCTCAGGGCGGATCCACTCACCGAGGTTATTTCTCGAACACAATAGTTTTACAAACGGGCTTTGTGAAACTGATTAGTTGAGGAGTTGGGTGTTGGTTTCACACGGGCTGTGAGTACGCGACATCGCAATAATTAGCCTTAAGTCCAAGTGGGAGATTATTGGATATAGTGCCCTCAAAGTCAATTATTGGATCGCAGGTACGTGATTGCAATGATTGAGGAGGACCTATACAGGTAGGACAGTCTTACTCGAGATGATAGTATGCTATCTGGTTTGCCTTTATCAGTCGTATATAGGTTCAGGTGACTGATCACGATTACACGTTGATAGAGCCCTTATGATCTTGCTTGACTACCAACAGTATGAGGGCGATTATATAAGTGAGAGTTGGGTGGTCTATAAGCATATCCTTAAAAGTCGTCCCTAGTCGCGGGAGTTTCGAGACAGGGCATTGATACTCCAGAGTAGACTAGTGTATACAGTCGAGACCCCGACGAGGGGCGGTGGCCGGTCTCACAAGCCACTGGTGTCAGTTGGATCACCTAAGATGTATACAGGTGCTCATTGGGTTATGAGTAAACCGGACAGGACTCGCCGGGAACCTGCTAGTTGGTATTATACATATCGTCAGATAGCAGTTCCCTGGTGACATGTGTACATGTTAGTTCATCGACCTGAGGTCGTCATTTGTCTCGTGTGAGTTCCCACTGTGCTTTGATTTCTACCCTACCACGGCTGAAAGGAGTCGTGCAAACAGGTAGTTTTTGGGTACAGTCCCTAGCCACATGGAGGCACGTGAGCGGATCGGCAGGGGATTCGTCTCTTCCGGTATTGGGGGTGGAGATCGTGCTGTGTCTAGGAAAGCCATTACACCAAGTCCTTGGCCAAGGAAGGTGAGATTTACTGGTAAGTACTCCTGTAGTATCTCAGGGTGTTCAGAGCTTGTCTCCGACACGACTTATACAGCTATTGGGGGTCTGACGTTACTAGCCCCCTAGGCTGGATATGCGATACTCATAGACGAACGGACCTGACTGTATATACATTATCACTGTTAGGCTCAGTAGGGTTTCCGGATGAGTTCACTCATCGGCCTCCCTTGAGGTCAGTCCATGGGCAACCGTTACGCACAGCTAGTGCCGCTGACGACTTGTGGTTAAACCCACTGCCAGGGTACTGACGAGTCATTAGAGTCCCCCACAGATAGTTTCCCAAGTTCGGGCGAAACGTTGTAGAGGCCGTATGGTTTTATGGCAGGGTTCGGAAAATGCACGTGCGTTTACGCACGTGTTATTTTTCGGGCAGATAATACTGGTGGGCTTCGGTTTAAGCCGGATCCATATATTATACAGAGTAGATATAATATCTTTGTCTCAGTTGCATTTGTATTTGGTCGTAATACAAATGCGGGTATATTTATACAGTTATGGGGTTATCCTGAAATTCGTTTCAGGATCACTTTTGGAAGTTGCCAGTTTCCAGTTTTTTATCAGCCGTATTTAACATTCGGTTAAATGCGGATTTATCTTTTCTTTGTCGAGTCATGGTTCTAGAAGTTTCTAGATGATGAGAGGAAGCTTCTTGGAAAGTGACTAAGTTAGTGATTCATTGTTAGCATTTATTGTGAGATGAGGTGTTTTAGTGACTCATGCTTTAGCTTTAATGTTTCTTATTTACCTAAGGATATTTTCTCTTGATCTTTATCCTTGTGGTCACCACTTCCCTCCTACACTCACCCCTCACCTACTTATGTTAGCCGGCCATTTCAAATGAAAAAAAATCATGGTTGTTGAAAAAATGATAGAGTTTTGGATGTATGGAAATTAACATATTCATATCTCATTTTCATATCGATCCAAAAGGCAACTTCATTAACCGTTCGTCCATAGCTTTGGACGTAACGAGACAAAGTGTTCTACTCATTCTCTACATCAATCTTGGTCATCTTTTCTCGCAAACTTGATGACCGAGTTGCCTCGAGTCATAGGCGGGAGCTCATTTAAAGATCCAATGACGTGGTGCCACCTGGACGAGGAGATCGGAGATCGACGAGATCAGAGCAGCCGCAACGGAGCATAGGATGATGGTTGAAGAACGAAGGACTCGGATCGTTCGGTATAACCTTTCTACCCTCTTTACAGTTTGTTAGTTTAGCGTTAATGGCAGATCCGGGTTATAGTTTGCGATAGCGCCAGTTATAAAAGTTTTTGTTCTGCATTTTGGCGTCTGGAAAACGGCCAGGGCGCTACCGTAGACTTATAATACTGAACCTGATATACAACATCATATCAGTCTCTTTATTAGTAGAGAAGGATATAATTTTGTATTATTGGATAATGTTTTGAACATTTCCTATATCAAGTGTTGGTCAGTTCAGGCACATTGATTTAGTGTAATTCTCGGATGTGTTTGTAAAAGCAAGTATCGAATCAAATAGTCAAATGATTCCCGATATCGGTTTCATTTGATTGTAATGATTTCTTGTTTTGGTATTTAGAAAATTGTATAAAGAACTCACAATCAAAGAATTATATTTGACCGCAATCAATTACGGTGTCGATTTTTAGATCGTAAGCGAGTGCGGATCGTCCACAGGGATTGTGCGATTCGTTTCTCCGTTTAATTTGTTTGAATCGAAAAGTTAATCGAAAAGAAAAGAAAACATGATTCAAGAATTATCAATTTCAAGTGTCACTATTCTATTCAAGAATCAAGAATATGATAAACAATCAAGAATCGGGGTTTCGATGATATTTCCAATCAACTGTCAAGAATCTAAATGTGGCTCGTAGGAATCGATCGGATCTATAGACGTGATGTAATCTCAAGATATCGTGTTCTTGTCCTTCGAAGATTTGATACTAGATCGATGATGATCGACGAGAGTTAGGGCTTCATCGTGAAACTAGGGTTTCATCTTTTAATCCTTGTTCTTTCGTCGATATCATTCCTTTTCTAGCCTCTACCAAATTCAAGAAAGGATCGTAACTCCCCAATCTCGAGCGATATCAATCAAGAAAGCATCGCAACGAATTAGGTAGTCGGTTCTTGAACTTGCTAGGGTTTACAAAACTCGTAGGACTCAAGAATCGATTAAAGCTATGTTAAATCATCATTCTATTGACCGTCTCAACTCCTCGACGAGCGGAGTTTTATTCACACATCACCACACAGAAAGTATTCATGAATTGTAAAGATATCATGATGCGAGAATTTAAAGTAAACAAGATAAAAGAATTTCACCTTTATTTATCTCAACAAATTTGATTACAGACGCTCAAGAACTACAAGAGGAAGAATCTAAATTGTTGATCGGGCGTCGCTTTTTCTCCGTGAGTCGTGGATCGGCTCGGACCGCTTGCTCCGTTGAAGATCGGCTCTGCTCATAAAGGTGGTAGGGCTTCTTGCTTGATGGGGTACTCGGAATCTTGGCTTTTGATTGGAATTAGGGTTAGGGTTTCACACAAATCCTCTCACTAGATTTGTGTGAAGAAAAGATGAAGAAAGAGGTTGGCTAAAAACTAAAATGGAGACTCAAAATGAATTATACATTCCAAGATGATTTACAAGTGAGCCTAGGGTCTTATTTATAGATCACCCAAACCCTAGGCCTTTGAGTTCCCTCCAAAAGTTTGTTGAAAGACTTCTTGAAAGAGTTTGTTAGGCTTAGCTTAGGGTTTAAGCTAGGGTTTAAGAAGAAGTTTCTAGAATACAAGGCTTAGTTTAGTGTAGGAGCAAGGGTTTGCTGATCTGGCAGAAGGTTCTGGGGTCTTCTGGAATTTGTCATGTCTTTTTGAAGTCTGGACCCAGAGATGAGAATTCTGCACCAAATTTGGGAAGCTAATTTCCTGGACCCACCGCGGATCCACGGCGCAAGTAGGCTCCTGCCGCGGATGCGCGGCACTTTGTGGGGCTTGGGCCTTGGTTTTTCTGGTGTGGTCTTGGGATAACATATTGGCTTCATCTGATGTGTTGATTTGTATTTTACCCTTTGGATTGATACCAGAATTGAAATCAATGAGTTGGCGTAACGTTTTAGCTGTACCCTGTAAATTTTTGGCCTTTCTGCTGGATTTTCCTGTACAGATCTCAAAACAAGTGTTGCGCAAATGTAGGGATGATGCGATGCCATGAAATGTGGTCAATTTCCTTTATAGTGTCGGTTTTAGAGTCTAATACATGCAATCTGATATTTTGCGACAGTTTTGCTAATATGTGAAATATGAATGCCGAACACTTCTATATGAATGCAAATGATGAGGAAATTGCCGGCTAAAATATGCAATATATTTGACTAATCAAATTCCCCCAAACTTAATTTCGATCGTCTCGAGCGAACTGTTTATTAAAAAGAGAAGGAGAAAATAAAGAAAGAGAAAAACTAACTAGCACACTTTCGTAGGCAACACGATTGCACTGAGCACGTGCAACAAGCCTTTAAACCTCTAGGTGTCCCTAGTAGGAGGAGTGTTGTCTCCTGAGGGTTTTCAGCGGATTGCACCTACAAAATCCAATAATAAAAGAAAGATCATGAATATTACATTTAAAGAAAAGAATTGTAAAAGAAAAGCTTTGAAAATTAGGGTTTCCAACTAAGCTAGTTTTTCGGTTGTCATGAGCCCTATCTTAATGGTCATGAAAAGATGTTAGAAGTCACGTCCTTCCTCAATAAAACATCGTCTTATTTTTCATTCCTATCTCTCTTCCAAAACATCGATCATATAACCCTGCGTGTGTGTAAAGGACATCCCTACACCCGGAGAATTCAATTCAAGCTATCATACTCTGGCCCATCAGCCTCTGTACTTTTTAATTAATGAATATTTAGATGAGATTTCTTACACACTTTCATGCGACCGTTAATACTTCTTGAGGTATTAACCGACCGATTACTCCTGTGCTTGCTTACTTGGTGTATTTTCCTCGTCTTGCACCACCTCAGGCATAGCAGTGACTCCCAGACCAGTTGGCCTTAGGGCACTAGGTGAAGAAGCACCCTCGCTATACATTTTTTTATTGCCCTTGGTGATAGCAAAACCAGTGTCCATTTTTCTCACCACTTTATATTTTCTTTATTCATTTTTTTTTCTTTTTATTTCCTTCATACATCGGCTTTAAGACAAGAGCATTTCAAGGTATCCTCTACTATCCCAGGCTTCAAGACGTGTGTAAGTGCGAATAGCAGGGTAGTAACGTTCAAAATGTTTGGCTTCCAGAATAGAAACTATTTTTCAGACTTATTTTTATCCTCAGATTAGTGACGTCTTTCATCTTACTAACCCTTGGGACAACGGCTCATAACTACTTATTACTAGTTCGTATAAGAAAACTTCTAATTTTCTTAGTTTTCTTAAATTTTTCTAATCTCATGGATGTAAATGTTCACTATCTAAACTTTCATTATCTTATTTATATACACAAAAGTGTAAATATTAAAATTATTTTTATACTTGGAAATTTTTAAATTTTTATGGGTTTTGAAAATTTTTCAATTTTTATAGATTTTTAAAGAAATGTTTTGTGCTTATGCAAATGATATGCAAATGATGCAAAAATAAGCACAAACCTCCCCCAAACTTGTTTTCAACAGTGTCCTCACTGTTGCGAATCGCTATACCTACAAAAACTGTAAGCCTGGGGGGAATTATTAGTTGGGGCAAAATATATAAGTGAAGAACTTTCCCCAAACTTATTCTTTTCACTCACCTTCATTCGAAAAGATGATGCAATGATATGCTGGATATGAAGGTGAGACGGAGGAATTTTAATCCAAATAAACTGGCTCTTGTAAGAACAAGAGCTCCTCAGTGGGGTCAGTGGAAAAATACGGCTTAAGTCTATGTCCATTTACTTTGAAAACGGTGCCGTTTTTAACATTTTCTACTTCTACTGCCCCGTGCGGGTATACAGACCGTACAACAAAAGGTCCCTTCCATCGAGATCGGAGCTTACCCGCGTGAAGGTGTAATCGTGAATCATAAAGAAGGACTTGTTGACCAGGTGAAAATGTTTTCCTCAAAATGTTTTTATCGTGAAAAACCTTAGTCCTATTCTTTGTGATTACAGCATTATCATAAGCTTCATCGCGGAGTTCGCTTAGCTCATTTATTTGCAGCTTCCGAAAGTTGCAAGCAAGGTTTAGATCAAAATTTATTTCTTTTATAGCCCACAATGCTTTATGCTCTATCTCGACAGGTAAATGACATGCTTTCCCAAACACTATCCTATATGGAGACATTTCTAGGTCGGTTTTATATGCAGTTCTGAATGCCCAAAGAGCATCTGTCAGTTTGGTCGACCAGTCTTTTCTATTTTTAGCAACGGTCTTCTCCAGGATAAGTTTGATCTGTCTATTCGAAATTTCAGCCTGCCGTTCGTTTGGGGATGATAGGGTGTAGAAAGTCGGTGGTTGATTCCGTATTTTCGCATTAGAATCTCGAAAGATCTATTGCAGAAATGTGTCCCATTATCGCTAATGATAGCGCGTGGGTGTCCAAATCGCGAAAAGATATTCTCTTTCAAGAACTTAATGACAACTTTCTTGTCATTAGTGCGACATGGAATGGCTTCTACCCACTTTGAGACATAATCAACCGCCAGCAATATGTACAAATTCCCAAAGGAGTTGGGAAAAGGACCCATAAAATCAATGCCCCAAACATCGAATATTTCAACAACCAGAATGGGTTGCTGAGGCATTTCATTCCTCTGGGATATTCTACCCGTATACTGACATTGTGTACAGGTTTTGCAATACTCAAATGCGTCCTTGAATAAGGTCGGCCAATAAAATCCACATTGCAAAACCTTTTCCGCTGTCTTTTTAGGACCAAAGTGACCCCCACAGGCCTGATCATGACAAAATGAAAGAACACTCTTGAACTCTTCATTCAGGATACACCGGCGCATGATCTGATCAGGACAATATTTAAACAAATAGGGCTCGTCCCAGTAAAAGTGTTTTACTTGGGAAAGAAAACGGTATTTGTCCTGTTTTGACCAATTGCTCGGTATAAGTCCGGTGCCATGATAGTTCACAATATTCCTGAACCATGGTTCATTAGATACGCTCAAGAGTTGTTCATCAGGGAACGAGTCATTAATCGGCAGGGTCACAGGGGAAGAAGAGATGCGTGAAAGATGGTCAGCTACTACGTTTTCACATCCTTTCTTATCTTTGATAACAAGATCGAATTCTTGTAACAGAAGTATCCAACGTATTAGTCGACCTTTTGCATCTTTCTTCGCCAGAAGATGTTTTAAAGCGGAATGGTCAGTATACACAACTATAGGTGAGCCAATTAAGTAAGGCCTGAATTTTTCTAATGCAAATACAACCGCTAAGAGTTCCTTTTCGGTGGTTGTATAATTGATTTGCGCATCATTCAGGGTCTTACTAGCATAGTATATCACGTGTGGCATCTTATTGATGTGCTGTCCTAAGAATGCACCTACTGCAAAGTCGGATGCATCACACATTAGCTCAAATGGGCAGTCCCAATCGGGAGACGATAAAACGGGGGCTGTGGTGAGTGAGTGTTTAAGTGAGTCGAAAGCTGTCTCGCAGTACGAGTCAAAATGGAAGGTCGTATCCTTGGCCAGGAGTAGTGTTAAAGGTCTAGCAATTTTGCTAAAGTCCTTTATGAATCTCCTATAAAAGCCCGCGTGGCCAAGGAAAGATCAAATATCTTTGACGCTTTTGGGATGAGGGAGGTTTTGAATGACATCTATCTTAGCTCTGTCAAGCTCAATGCCTTTCTGTGAAATAACATGTCCAAGTACAATTGCTTCTTGGACCATAAAATGGCATTTTTCTCAGTTCAATGTCAAGTTCTTCTCTTTGCAAGGAGTAAGAACAGCGTCCAGATTCGATAGGCAATCAGAAAAAGAGTCTCCAAAAATCGAGAAATCGTCCATAAAGATCTCCAGAAAATTCTCTACCATATCAGAGAATATCCCCATCATACACCGCTGAAAGGTAGCGGGAGCATTGCATAACCCAAATGGCATGCGACTGTAAGCAAAGGTACCAAAAGGACAAGTAAAAGTGGTTTTATCTTGATCCTTTTTGGCGATGGGGACCTGATTGTAGCCTGAGTATCCGTCCATAAAACAATAATACTCTCGTCCCGCTAAGCGTTCCAGCATCTGATCAATGAATGGTAGAGGAAAGTGGTCTTTCTTCGTGGCAGCATTGAGTTTTCTATAATCAATACGTACACGCCACCCAGTTTGGGTGCGTGTCTGAATCAACTCATTTGCCTCATTGGTAATTACAGTGATGCCGGATTTCTTAGGAACGATATGTATAGGACTCACCTACTGGCTATCGGAGATGGGGTATATAATACCATTATCTAAGCATTTGACGATCTCTTTCATCACCGCTTCCTTCATGACGGGATTCAACCGTCTCTGTGGTTCTTGGGTTGGTCTGGCATCATCCATCACATGTATATGATGTTCAACTATCAAGGGACTAATCCCTTTGATGTCCGCCATACTCCAACCAAACGCCTCTTTGTTAGATCTCAATACCGATAAAAGTGCATTTTCTTGCTCTGATGCAAGAGAAGCGGATATGATAACCGGTAAAGACTCATTCTCACCTAGATATGCATATTTAAGATGAGAAGGTAAAATTTTGAGATCTAATTCGGGCGGAGAAATGATAGAAGGAGGGATCATTGAATGATTTTTGGATTTACAAAGAAGCTCAGAGCCTGTGAAAGATGCAGACTCAGGTGGAGAAAAGTCAGAAGTGCAGGACTCAAGTGTAGGTAAAGTGTCCTCACTAAGATCATGTGTAAGATCAAACAGAGATGTGGTAATGTCGTCGAGATCAGTAAAGCAAAGTTCCTCAGCTCCACAACTATCGGGAGCGATCTCATGGACAGAGCACACATCTAAAATATGAGCAGAGGGTTCTGATGGCTGACTTCCAATTTTGTAGATATTTAGTTCAATGGTCATATTTCCAAATGATAAGTTCATTGAACTATTTCTACAGTTTATAACAGCGTTGGAAGTGGCAAGGAAAGGACAACCCAGAATCACCGAAATTTGGCCCTGGGGGTTTGCTACAGGATGTGTGTCGAGCACAATGAAGTCTACAGGGAAAACAAATTCCCCGACCTTTATCAATACATCCTCTAATTCATCCCTTGGTTTGGTGATAGATCGGTCTGCCATTTGGAGTGTGCAGTGAGCAGGTTTCAGCTCTCCAATCCCTAATTGCTCATAGACAGAATAAGGGAGCAGGTTAACAATTGCGCCAAGGTCCAAAAGAGCACGATTTATGTTTTTACCCCCGATCGAAATCGATATTGTAGGACATCCTGGGTCCTTTCATTTCTTTGGTAGCTGGGGTATAAAAGCAGTGCTAATATTATTAGACATGAAGACCTTCTTCGGCACTTGAGTCTTCCTCTTCCTAGTGCACAAGTCCTTAAGAATTTTCGCATAAGCGGGGACTTGTTGAATCGCATCTAGGAGAGGGATATTGATGTTAACCTGTTTGAACATTTCCATTATTTTCTCCATATGAGGACTCGTTCTATTAGCCCTTAACCGGTTCGGGTAAGGAGCTTTCGCAATA
This sequence comes from Agapanthus africanus, assembly GCA_030015575.1. NCBI lineage: Eukaryota > Viridiplantae > Streptophyta > Magnoliopsida > Asparagales > Amaryllidaceae > Agapanthus > Agapanthus africanus. The sequence goes on from CM057345.1 coordinate 291,391,356, forward strand.
AGCGCCGGGTCCATCACAGGAGAAGGAAGAGGAGGTAGACGAGGTCCCAAAAGAGGTGTAGGGACCGTCTGTGGAGAACTAGAAGGGCTATACTGAGGTGTCGAGCCTAATGGGAAATGGAGAATAGGCTCTCGAGAAGATGGTGTGGTAGAAGAAGAAGGATCAGAAGGAGAAGTGTGTGTGTGTGGAAAGGTCTCAGCCGGGGTGTTGATATGATTTTCAGTATCATCAATACCTTCCCCGACATGATTGTTCAGCACTCTTCCCGATCTCAACGTTGTGACGGCATTTACATTGTAATGCCCAGGATTCTGTAGGGGTTGAGAGGGAAGTTTCCCTTTTTCTCTCGCACTCATTTCGGCTTTAAGTCGTGCGATTTCAGCTTCCATCGTTCTGATACTCTCAGCTTGTGACGCTGAGTTTTTCTTTATCTCACCGACGGAAGATCTAACCTCAGCCGAAACCTCTATGAAATTTGACAAAAGTGATTTCATGGTTTGGGTGAAATGAGAGAACTCGTCAGAACAGGTCATAGGATTAGACTGTATAGGAGTGTTGATATGATTTTGGAAGTTTTGTGACTGATAGGGGTGCTGAGTGAGTTGAAGGGGTTGCTGTTGTGGTGGAGGAAGAGCCCTTTGAAAATTATTCGTGTTTGGAACCGTGTTTTGAGATTGGTTTTGGTTCCAAGCGAAATTCGGGTGATTCCTCCAACCCTGATTGTACGTGGAAGAATAAGGATCGTTTCGAGGTCTTTGAAATGCGGCATTAGAATGCTCGTGACCTTGAAACGCAGAGTTTAATGGACATTCTTTCGTTAAATGAGACGGATCAGAACAGCACCCACAAACAGTTTTGGGGAGCGACACTGGGTTTAGGGAGGCTGCTGCAAATTTGTGTTCCATAGCGTCGAGCTTCTTTTGCATTGCTGCCATTTCAGCTCGAACACCTATGGACACATCTATTTGGTGTACGCCACCCTTATTCAATGGTTGGGTTCCACTCGCCCACTGTAGTGATTTTTCAGCGAACTCTTCTAAATACTTCCAAGCTTCCCCATCATCTTTGGTCATAAAAGTACCTTGACACAAGTTTTCAAGGCTCTGTTTAGTGCTTGGGTTAATGCCCTCATAAATGATTCGGCAAAGCTCCCATCTCGGGATGCCGTGATGAGGACACTGAACCAAAAGATCCTTGAAACGTTCAAAGCATTTAGAGAATGGTTCAGCAGGGAGCTGGGAAAATTGATTCAGTTCGCTACGGATTCGAGCTGTCTTTTGTATTGGGTAAAATTTCTTAAGGAATGCAGCGACGAATTCTTCCCAATTCGTGATAGAGTGTGCGGTAGTGTTATATAGCCACTTCTCGGCAATATCGCACAATGTAAATGGAAGAAGTCGTAGACGCATTGCATCCACTGAAAGTTGTGACGTACCCATCATTGTGCATACGTTTTCAAATTTGGTAATGAAAACGTAAGCGTCCTCAGTCTCGAGTCCGTGGAATTTGGGTAAAAGATTGATGTACTGGGGCTTAATCTCAAAGTTATCCCCATTGGCTGGTGGTGTGGATAAGCTTGTCGAAAGAGGACCTCGAATAGGGTAGCACCTCTCCTGGAAAGAGATGCGGGGTGGATTCTGCGCACCAACGGACGGCGGCAGATTAGGGTTAAAGAAGTTTGATGGATTCGGATCCATCGGTGTGGGTGTGGTAGTGGGTAAAGAAAAGGTAAATGGAGAAATATCGACTTCGGAGTCGATAGGAGGTACGCGGACTAAACGGGCACTAGAATCCCGTGTCCAGCCTATCTTGTACTAAAAAGGGTTAGTACAAGTGGCAGCGTTGACTTATAATTAGGGGTAAATGAAGTGAATGCGGTGTTTGCTTTGAAAAATGGACGGATTTTTGAAAAAATGATGCGACAAAACAAATGCAGCACATAAACCCTAGAATCTAGTGGTCACCTAGGTCCGGCTCTAGACCGCTCCTAACTGCCAAAAGACAAGTCGCAGGATAAAATCCTCCACTGCCTCTTTGTCCCTCCTGCGGCCAGGTAAGTGCCAGGTAAGTGGGAGGTTCTCCACTACGTAAGTAGTGGGCCTAATTAAGTAACCACTAGCCTTCGACACACTTTCCTAGGCACCACAAGAGAAACGCGGATAAGCAATTAATTACCCACGGCCTTCTTCTGTCCTAAGTGAGCGCGACGGTCCTTAGAGTCATCTCTAGATATTTTTTAGTTAATGAGGGACAAATGCGTATGCAAGTTTTGTGATTTTCGAGGCCTAGGAAGGGTAATGAAATCCCCACCTAATTTGGATTTGGCCGTGCCCCTTAATTTCCGTATTTAGTATGCAAACAACCAAGAAACAAAATCATGCACAAATTTACTTTTGCAATTTGCGAGCTGCGTTTATTTGCAAAGAATCCTGCAGAAAATGTTAGTTGGAGCTAAAAAGAGGAGAGATGAGAAGGTAAGAAATCACCTGAAGCAACAAGTTTGCAGAGATCCCCCAGAAGGGCCGCGGTTCCGCCGCAATTCCTTCCTTATGCCGCGTTTCCGCGGTCTCTTGATGAGATCACCCCACCAAAATTCTTCAGGGAGCTTCTGTAGACTCCCTTAGCCCTCTGGTATTTTCCAAAAATTTTCTTCAGTTTCCAAACAGCTCCAGATTTCCTTGCAATGAACCACAACAAATCGTTTAGGGTTTGCACGAATTTTGATCTCAAAATAACAATGGAATAATTCTTTTCAATTCAAACTATAATATGAAACGAATTAGCACGCGATCCCCGGCAACGGCGCCATTTTGATTGTGTGTAATTCTCGGATGTGTTTGTAAAAGCAAGTATTGAATCAAATAGTCAAAAGATTCCCGATATCGGTATCATTTGATTGTAATGATTTCTTGTTTTGGTATTTAGAAAATTGTATAAAGAACTCACAATCAAAGAATTATATTGGACCGCAATCAATTATGGTGTCGATTGTAGATCGTAAGCGAGTGCGGATCGTCCACAGGGATTATGCGATTCGTTTCTCTGTTTAATTTGTTTGAATCGAAAAGTTAATCGAAAAGAAAAGAAAACATGATTCAAGAATTATCAATTTCAAGTGTCACTATTCTATTCAAGAATCAAGAATATGATAAACAATCAAGAATCGGGGTTTCGAAGATATTTCCAATCAACTGTCAAGAATCTAAATGTGGCTCGTAGGAATCGATCGGATCTATAGACGTGATGTAATCTCAAGATATCGTGTTCTTGTCCTTCGAAGATTTAATACTAGATCGATGATGATCGACGAGAGTTAGGGCTTCATCGTGAAACTAGGGTTTCATCTTTTAACCCTTGTTCTTTCGTCGATATCATTCCTTTTCTAGTCTCTACCAAATTCAAGAAACGATCGTAACTCTCCAATCTCGAGCGATATCAATCAAGAAAGCATCGCAACGAATTGGGTCGTCGGTACTTGAACTTGCTAGGGTTTACAAAACTCGTAGGACTCAAGAATCGATTAAAGCTATGTTACATCATCATTCTATTGACCGTCTCGACTCCTCGACGAGTGGAGTTTTATCCACACATCACCACACAGAAAGTATTCAAGAATTGTAAAGATATCATGATGCGAGAATTTAAAGTAAACAAGATAAAATAATTTCACCTTTATTTATCTCAACAAATTTGATTACAGACGCTCAAGAACTACAAGAGGAAGAATCTAAATTGTTGATCGGGCGTCGCTTTTTCTCCGTGAGTCGTGGATCGGCTCGGACCGCTTGCTCCGTTGAAGATCGGCTCCGCTCATAAAGGTGGTAGGGCTTCTTGCTTGATGGGGTACTCGGAATCTTGGCTTTTGATTGGAATTAGGGTTAGGGTTTCACATAAATCCTCTCACTAGATTTGTGTGAAGAAAAGATGAAGAAAGAGATTGGCTAAAAACTAAAATGGAGACTCAAAATGAATTATACATTCCAAGATGATTTACAAGTGAGCCTAGGGTCTTATTTATAGATCACCCAAACCCTAAGCCTTTGAGTTCCCTCCAAAAGTTTGTTGAAAGACTTCTAGAAAGAGTTTGTTAGGCTTAGCTTAGGGTTTAAGCTAGGGTTTAAGAAGAAGTTTCTAGAATACAAGGCTTAGTTTAGTGTAGGAGCAAGGGTTTGCTGATCTGGCAGAAGGTTCTGGGGTCTTCTGGAATTTGTCATGTCTTTTTGAAGTCTGGACCCAGAGATGAGAATTCTGCACCAAATTTGGGAAGCTAATTTCCTGGACCCACCGCGGATCCGCGGCGCAGGCAGGCTCCTGCCGCGGATCCGCGGCACTTTGTGGGGCTTGGGCCTTGGTTTTTCTGGTGTGGTCTTGGGATAACATATTGGGCTTCATCTGATGTGTTGATTTGTATTTTACCCTTTGGATTGATACCAGAATTGAAATCAATGAGTTGGCGTAACGTTTTAGCTGTACCCTGTAAATTTTTGGCCTTTCTGCTGGATTTTCCTGCACAGATCTCAAAACAAGTGTTGCGCAAATGTAGGGATGATGCGATGCCATGAAATGTGGTCAATTTCCTTTATAGTGTCGGTTTTAGAGTCTAATACATGCAATCTGATATTTTGCGACAGTTTTGCTAATATGTGAAATATGAATGCCGAACACTTCTATATGAATGCAAATGATGAGGAAATTGCCGGCTAAAATATGCAATATATTTGACTAATCACACGTTTTCTAAAAGCATAGACGTTCTAAATCAAACCACAGTTCTTAATGTACAGAACAAACACAAGAGGAAGTGTTCAGAAATGAAGAAATCCTTCTTGAGGCATTGTAGACTAGGTCATATCAATACGACCCGACTAGCTAAAGTTATATAAAGATGCATATTTAAATTAGTTTGGATTTACATCTTGTAAAACTTGCCCGTCAAGTCACAAAGATAAGATGACCACAGCTCCGTTTATTAGAAACAGAGATAGAGTTAGTGAACTCTTGGGATTGATACATGCTGATGTATGAAAGTCCCCTGTCTACATATGCCAGGACCGGTTCTCTGTACTTCATTACATTCACTTATCATCTTTCAAGATTCAGACATATGTTCCTGTTGAAACACAAGTCCGAACCTTTTGAGATATTCACAGAATATAAGTTAGAAGTAGAGAACCAAAAACGGGTATAAGTATTATGTCCTTTGATATGATCAAGGTGGAGAATACTTGAGCACGGAAATCCTGGAATATTCTAAAGGAGAATGAGATTCTCTCTCAGCATTACTCCTCTGAATACACTACAGCACGTCGGTGTATCGGGGTGGAGCAATCACACCCTATGAGATATGGTGTGCTCTATGATGAGTACTACTGAGTTTCCTATTTTCTTTTAGGGTTATGCACTTGAGAAGTTGCATACCTATTGAATAGGGTTCCAACCAAATCAGATGCCTACCACTCCATACGTGATATGGTATGGGAAGAGCCCATCTCTTAAAAATGTTAAGATTTGGGGTTGTTCGGCCTATGTTTAAAAGAAAAATCCGGACAAGCTCGAGACATGGTCAGTTTTGCGGAAGTTTGTTGGATATCCCAAGCATTCGCAAGGGAATATCTTCTACCACACCGAGGAACAAAAGATGGTTTATTTCTCGGCATACCACTTTTTGAGAAAAAAGGGAATTTCTTATGAAGAAATTAGTGGTCATGGGGTAGAACTGGAAGGAGTTCCAGCTATACAAACTGCAGCTGATGATTTGGTAAATCCGGAGGATTCAATAGTTTCCAACGAACCTCAGCCTTCCGCCGATCTGGTAGGGTTCCTCATCCACCTGCGAGATACTTCGGTTTCTCTATGACAGTAGGAGAGAGGATTGCATCAATGAGATGATAACCCAACTAGTTTCGAGCAGGCCATCAGGAGTGGTGACTCTATAAGAATGGCTGGATGCTTAGCGATCTGAGATGGAATCCTTATACACCAATAAAGTATGGACTTTGGTTGCTCTATCTGAAGGGTTAAATCCCCATCAGGAGCAAGTATATTTTGAGAAAATTACTTGGTGTACATGGAAAAGTTGAGACTTTCAAAGCTATGCTTAAGTCCATCCAGATCCTACTTGCCACGGCTATATACCATGACTACGATATATGGCGGTTGGGTGTCATGACTGCTTTTCTAAATGATGATTTGGAAGAGAGCGTCTATAAGTACATAGCCAGAGGGCATCGTAGACAGTGGGTGCAGCGGAAACGTGTGCAAGATGTTTTATGTGATAAATCAGGTATCGCGGAGTTTGAACGTCTGTTTTGATGAAGTAGTCAAAGAGTTTGACTTCATCAAAATGGTAGATGAACCTTGAATATACAAAAATGTAGTAGGGAGTATGGTGGTCATCCTCGTATAGTACATGGATGACATACTCTTGATAGGGAAGGAGTTTCCTATACTACGCTCGATTAATCTCCTCTTATCACAAAGATTCTCCATATAGGATCAAGGTGATACCTCCTAAATCCCGGGTTATGGATCTATTAGATAGATCTAATTGGATGTTAGGATTCTCACTAGTTGTAGTTAGATGGTATCAATCGATCCTGGGGAGAATCACTGGAAAGATTTAAGGGTGATAAGAACGACTGAATGTCCGTTACAGGCATTGTCTTTACCGTCAGTGGAGGGACGGTATGTTGGAAGAGTTCCAAGCTAGATACCGTGACTAACTAGATGATTAAAGGCAAGATACATCGTTACCAAGGATGCTACCAAAGAGGCAGTCCGTATATATATATATATATATATATATATATATATATATATAAGTTCATGAGATGAACTTCGTTCCTGCCATTGTGTGACAATGGAGTTGTGGCTTATGCCAAGGAACCCCCGTCCCATCAGAGATCCAGATATATTCTTAGGCAGTATCGCCTGATCATGGAGATCAAGGTTAGGAGAGTAGACACAAAGGACAACAGCGCGGATCCACTCACAAAGGCCTATTTCCCGGTAGAGAATTTTATGGGATGGTTGAGTAAGAGACACTTCAACCACAACTGATTGTTGGGTATGCGATACCACAACAGATGGCCCAAGTGCAAGTGGGAGATTGTTAGTTATATGTATGACCTAGAGGCCATTACTGTACATACGTTGTATATTGTAGTGGATGATTGGACATATATAGGGAGGACATTCTTGCTCGACATGATAGTATGCTATCTGGTTGCCCTTTATCTTAACATGTACTCTGATTGTCTCTATGTCACATGTTGATAAATCCCTTAAGATGAGTACTTGATTACCAGGACTATGATGCAGATAATACTAGTGGGGACAGTGTAGTCGCCAAGTACATCCTTCAAATGTTCCTAGTCGTAGGAGTGCCGAGACAGGGCATCGATACTCCAGAGTAGACTAGCGTATGTGCTTCTTGACCCATATGACGGGCGATGGATGATCCCATATCCATTGGTGTTTGACATCAGAGAAGGTATACGGGTGCTCAGTGGAGACTGGGTACACTGGACGGACTCGCCGAGAACTCCCAGATGATATTATACCTCACGTCAGATGGCAGTTCTCTGGTGACACTGGTACAGGTTAGTCTGTAGACCCGAGATCGTCATAGAGTCTTGTGTGATTTCAACTGTGCTTTGATTTCCATCATACCACGTCCAAGAGGGCGTGGAAAAAGGTGGCTTTTGGGTACAGTCCCGAATCACATGGAGGCAATGAGAGATAGGAGGGGTTTCGTCTCTCCCGGTATAGGGAGTTGATGTTGTGCTGTGTCGATTGGCTATAACTGGAAATCCCTGGCCAGGGTTGCTGAGATTTACTAGTAAGTGTTATCAGTAGTTTCTCAAACTGTTATGGACCTCATATCGACACGACTTATCAAGCTACTTGGGTGTGACGTTTACCACCCCTAGGCGAGATATGCGACATATCAGACGAAGAGACCGGACTGTACGGGAGTGTTACTGAATGGATTTACAGGAGAATGTATAGGCTTTCTTATTGATCTTCTGATCGCTCAATACCTGGGTGGCTGTTACGTTTAGCTTACCGCTTGCAGCTTGTGGGAATTTGATATGATCTTCACCTACTGCTGGCGTATTGACGATTCTTTAGAGTCCTACACAGAGCTTTCCTGGCTCAGGGAAAACGGAGTAGGAGCATATATGTGATATGTGCGAGACCAAGAACAATACGTGTATGTGATACCGTATTAGATTCTCGCGATAAGAGATATTGGTCGGGTGTATGTGATATAGCCGGGTCATCGGATCAAGTGTTGATTCGATGAACTGATACAAATTATATTAATCGGTTATTTGTGAAATAGCCGGAATATCGGATCAAGTGTTAATTAGATAATTTAATATATAATTATATATTTGATATATTAAATTACATTAACTAATATTAGCTCACTTAAAGATTCATTTTCTCACCGGATAATACATTGATATATATGCGATATATGTTAATTGTATTATTTTCTTTTTGTTACAAAAATATATTATATATGTGATATATAATATTGTAACAAGTTATGATTACTAATGCAACATGATTAGTGGAGATTAAACATGGTAGGGTTTGATTTGGGTTAGCTCTTTCTTGTAGCTTCTAGAAGCTTTTATTTTCTTTTGAGCTAAGATATTATATGTTGATATTTTGTGAGATATTTTTAAACCCAAACCAAACCCTAAACCCTAGTTTACTCTCTAAAATGGTTAGCCCTTTCTTTTATCAACCAAGGTTGCATTTGTAATTATTATTACAATTCATTATTAATCACAAATGAGTTCATCTTCTTCTTCCTCCTTGCAAAGCTTTCTAGCTTTGAGTTTTGTGATGAATTAGTGTGAGATTATGAAAATAAATGAGAGCTAAATTCCTACTTCGTCATCCTAATCTATTCTAGCCATTTAGATTAGGGTGTTTGCTTTTCTAATACTTGATTAGCGAATCAAGATCTTGGGTTTGAGTTTCTTCAAGGTAGATCATCCACTACTACAAAGAAGGGTTGCCCCTACGGATTTATCCGTAGGGGCAACCCACTACCCCTACGGATATATACGTAGGGGCGAAAAAATACCCCGTAGGTGCAAAGGCCGCAGGTGCAAGTTGAGGCCCTGAACTTGCCCCTACGGTTAAATTTTTTCCCCTACGGTTATATGTGTAGGTCCAGGTTCCCCTACGGATTAAGCCGTAGGGTATAAGATTTTATATTATTTACGGTTTATTTTAATAAATTACTTGGACCTACAGCTATAGCCGTAGGGGCATGTACTACCCCCTACGGATATATTCGTAGGTACTTTTCCGTAGGGGCACATATTCAGGATTCCTGATATTTGCCCCTACGGATAACGCCGTAGGGCATTGTCAGTGGCCCCTACGGACATATCCGTAAGGGTATTCCCAAACGACTGGCACTGACATCTGGGAGAAATATCAGTTACTGCTTATATTTAGCCCCTACGGATATATCCGTAGGGGTAACATGTGTGCCTACGGATTAATCCGTAGGTACATATTGTCTGTAATTTTTTTTAAAAAATGGGCTGCTTGATTTTTTCTCGCCCTGTGCACAATAATGTATACATCAATCAAATCATATATTGCAGTATTCATAATCACATCTCACGCATATATATAATATACAAAAGAAACACAAAAACTGAATATGATATAAATACAAACAAATATCAATATCGTTTCAAAATGTAGTACATTGTGTATGATATAAATAAATACATGTTTCAAAAAAAAAGAACCAAAAATCTACCCTAGCTCGGTCCAGCTCGGTCCTGCTCCTCGGTCAATAAACTCTGCAATTCGTCGCGAGCGGGAGTCTAAGTGGGCGGTGGAGCTACAGGAGCTGTCTGCGGAACCGCAGCCGAAGGAGATGCGTGTGGAGGCTCGGCCGATCTACCCTGTCGCGTCTGGATATAACGTGTGTAAGAAGCATGTAAGAACTGTTTATTATTCGAATTCGTTTCATTATTAAGTTATTTCGAAACCCTGTTTGGATATCTAGTTTGGAAAAGCGTTGTTTATTTCAATTACATATGTATGTATGATTAATAAAACATAAGTCTACAACCAAATAAGCTCAGGCTATGTACTGATATTGGATATGTTGATATCTATAATATGACATTATATTTTACTATTAAGTAGTATACATACCAGTATCTCATTCAATTCCTGAACGGTGGCCTTCAAGCTCTCCTGTTCCTGCTGGATACGTCGCTAACTGGAGACGGAGGAAGTAACCACCGGGGTGGAGTCCAAACTCATATGGGCCATGCTAGAGCCCAGTCCTCGGCCTATCTCCAAACCTCCATGGTGCCGTCCGTATGCGGCGTCCAGGACTGGGGTCAGCAGCCTCGAATGTTGCCTTCCCCCTAGCAACTGTCAGAACATTATATTTAGCACATACTGGTCCATAAAATTGACAAGAAATACCAAAATCAACAAATTCAAAGCCTTACCTACAGAGATAGAAGATGTGCTCCTCTGGTATCTGCATGTATCAAAATTTGAATAATATTAATTAATTTCAGTACATACATACTAACAAGGTAAACTAGCATATAGCGCTGCTTACACATATGACAGGGAGTGAACAAGCTCTTGTAGATCATCAGGCGCGAATCTAATCTCATCAAGCAGCCCATGATAATGAGTTGGACGACTAAGAGCAAAAGAAATGTGTGTATATTTATGATATAGCATTCTAAATCAATATACATTCCCTATATAATATATAAACATACCTGGAGGAACGGGAGTGGCCTCTGTCCCTGATATGGACGCATCACCAACAACTAGACAATCAAACATTGAAAATATAAGTAATTTTGACATAAACAGGCATGGATATCTATAATATTACATTCAAAATGGATATTAGAGAGCGCACCTGCAGTGAGAAGTGGTAAAAGTATCACCCAACTCGGGTGTAATTTACAGAATCAGTTGAGACTCTTAAAAGTCATAGAAGAACCCGACCTGCACAAATCTGATGTATGCTTTCCATTGGACACTAAGAAGTCTCTAAAGGGAAAAGCCTATGTGAAAGCCATCATTAGTTCATATCAGAAGATTGATGCTGAAACAGAGAACGAGGAATGTCATTTTTTTCTTCTTCCACCACATTACTGTCTTCTCCTTCTGCCACATTTCTGTCTGCTCCTTCTTATGATGTTCGCGTGCAAATTCAATGACTATATTGAGAATATGGATTAATAGTGGATAGGAAAAGTATTTCTCAAATGGCTTTTGCGTCTTAAAACCATAAACTACTAAGTAATGGCATACATAATTTTTTTAGTATAAAGGTTGTTATTTTAAGTTTTCCCTTATAGAGATATGATCTAACTGCATCTATCAACTATAAGTGTGCAGAAAATTATGATAAGAAATCATAAGAAAGGGTCGTAGCCATGCATAACCTTGAATCTACATACCAAATCATGCAAAAGCATGCACTTATTGTCATCTTGCCTTAGAATATAAAATATCTTGGAAGACTATAAGCGAGCATTTAAATTTTGATAGCTTTTGACTTCAACATATATTTTTCTCAAGTACCATGAAATATATTTGCTCCGTATAAACCGTTTTCAGGAAGATGGATTAATAATGACAAATTATCCATTGTGGCTCACTAGTTTAGCATTTTCTCTTCTATTGACCATCTTTCTAATCTGCTTGGTAAATTTATTCGGAACCGGCTGCGAATCATTAAAAGACATGCATAAGAAAGAAAACTAAAATACAGATATATAGCATACCGATACATCGAAACTTCATAGTTGCGATGGCAATCCAGAGATATTTATTTCTACACACGTGGTGCGCGTGCGAATGCGTCAGGCATCATGGACAAATATTTCAGAACATGGAAAGTATTATTCATATAAAATAATTAAAACTTTTAAACACCTTGGGTAGATATTTTCTTAGGTGATGCAATCATATCATGAGGATTAAATTTAAGCTATTATACATATGCATATGTATTTTTCTAACCTAAAATATCACACACACACAGAGAGAGAGAGAGAGAGAACACCTGGTAGGTAAAGAAATCAGGTAGCAGGATCCTGAAGAAATAGAGTCCATAGCATTGCTCATCATCATCATCCATGATCCCTTTGATAATATTTTTTCAAAGAGATCACGGATGATGATGATGAGCAATGCTATGGACTCCATTTCTTCAGGATCCTGCTACCTGATTTCTCTATCTACCTGGTGTTCTCCCCCCCTCTCTCTCTGTGTGTGTGTGATATATTAGATTAGAAAAATACATAAGCATATGTATAATAGCTTAAATTTAGTCCTCATGATATGATTGCATCAACTAAGAAAATATCTACCCAAGGTGTTTAAAAGTTTTAATTATTTTATATGAATAATACTTTCCATGTTCTGAAATATTTGTCCATGATGCCTGACGCATTCGCACGCGCACCACGTGTGTAGAAATAAATATCTCTGGATTGCCATCGCAACTATGAAGTTTCGATGTATCGGTATGCTATATATCTGTATTTTAGTTTTCTTTCTTATGCATTTCTTTTAATGATTCGCAGCCGGTTCCGAATAAATTTACCAAGCAGATTAGAAAGATGGTCAATAGAAGAGAAAATGCTAACCTAGTGAGCCACAATGGATAATTTGTCATTATTAATCCATCTTCCTGAAAACGGTTTATACGGAGCAAGTATATTTCATGGTACTTGAGAAAAATATATGTTGAAGTCAAAAGCTATAAATATTTAAATGCTCGCTTATAGTCTTCCAAGATATTTTATATTCTAAGGCAAGGTGACAATAAGTGCATGCTTTTGCATGATTTGGTATGTAGATTCAAGGTTATGCATGGCTACGACCGTTTCTTATGATTTCTTATCATAATTTTCTGCACACTTATAGTTGATAGATGCAGTTAGATCATATCTCTATAAGGGAAAACTTAAAATAACAACCTTTATACTAAAAAAATTATGTATGCCATTACTTAGTAGTTTATGGTTTTAAGACGCAAAAGCCATTTGAGAAATACTTTTCCTACCCACTATTAATCCATATTCTCAATATAGTCATTGAATTTGCACGCGAACATCATAAGAAGGAGAAGACAGTAATGTGGCAGAAGGAGAAGACAGTAATGTGGCGGAAGAAGAAAAAAATGACATTCCTCGTTCTCTGTTTCAGCATCAATCTTCTGATATGAACTAATGATGGCTTTCACATAGGCTTTTCCCTTTAGAGACTTCTTAGTGTCCAATGGAAAGCATACATTAGATTTGTGCAGGTCGGGTTCTTCTATGACTTTTAAGAGTCTCAACCGAGTTGGGTGATACTTTTACCACTTCTCACTGCAGGTGCGCTCTCTAATATCCATTTTGAATATCGATAATATTACATTCAAAATGGATATTAGAGAGCGCACCTGCAGTGAGAAGTGGTAAAAGTACCACCCAACTAGAGTGTAATTTACAGAATCAGTTGAGACTCTTAAAAGTCATAGAAGAACCCGACCTGCACAAATCTAATGTATGCTTTCCATTGGACACTAAGAAGTCTCTAAAGGGAAAAGCCTATGTGAAAGCCATCATTAGTTCATATCAGAAGATTGATGCTGAAACAGAGAACGAGGAATGTTATTTTTTTCTTCTTCCGCCACATTACTGACTTCTCCTTCTGCCACATTACTGTCTTCTCCTTCTTATGATGTTCGCGTGCAAATTCAATGATTATATTGAGAATATGGATTAATAGTGGGTAGAAAAAGTATTTCTCAAATGGCTTTTGCGTCTTCAAACCATAAACTACTAAGTAATGGCATACATAATTTTTTTAGTATAAAGGTTGTTATTTTAAGTGCGCGTGCAAATTCAATGAAAGTTAGATTTGAGGATACCCATGTATGAGTTGTATTCTATATATGTGTGTTTCGATTTATGATTTCGCTTAAGTGTAGGGTTGTTTTTACTTAAAGAAGTATCACCATCTACTATATATAAAAAAAATATAGCAAACTAGGATTGGTATTCAAATCCCAGTCCAGATTGGTATTCAAAATTTATTTAATTAGTTTGTGATCCACATCATTTGATTCGTTGCTTGAGGCATCAATGTAGGCACAAATATCGGCGACGAGGAACTCGACGAGGAAGAACGAGGGCGGTGGCGGGCTGAGAACGGAGGGCGCGCGGTGGCGACGAAGAGAAAATTGGAGACGCGGGAACGAGAGAAAATTTTGGGAACGAGAGGGAAAGATATCGAGGCGTATATTGGTATCGATGGGAATATGAAGGTTTCATATTATCATCGAGTATCATATATTGGTTTTAACCTGAATATCTTGAGTCGCTCTCTAATTATGCGTTTGTTGTGCATTCGTTTTGTATGTGTAACATGATTTTAAACCATTGAGATCAAGATTGATAGAACTGATCATCCTACATTGCAATAGCATTCATCGACCAAAAACTATTATTTCAATGGTATTCATCTATAACAATCAACAATTAAAACTACAAATGTAGGATACTGATATCATAAAGCGTTATACGCAACATTGATAGAACTCATAAATAAAAAAACGAAACACAAACCGTATTAAGATTTAACAACTTTGATTATGTCATATACGCGGGCCGATATTTTCATATTAGCCAATAGGCAAAAATAGATTGCGGTCTGGATATGGCATATTGGCAGATGTTACCTATATGCATAAATCTTATGTCTAATGACCATAAGATTGTCGGAGACAGTTTTGATGTTTTGTGGGTTTGGTTTTATACTTGGGACAATCCAATGTTGACACACACACATAAATAACAAATTAAAGTAAACTAACTAAGAGGCATGTTTGAGTTTTATACTGGGATCACAAATAGCATGATGGCTGCAAACAGGTTGCTTGAATACTTGCAGACAATCCAATGTTGCCTCGCCATTTCTATAAATTTTAAACTCCCTGGAAAATTATCATCACTCAGGATTACTTTAGGGCCAGTTTGGCTGCTTCTTGCTTGTGATTCAACATTCAGCTTTTTGTTGATTTGGAACTCAGAGAGTGATGCAAAACAAATCCAAAACTAAATAAACCTCAAACTAGCTACAGAGAAGGCAAACAGCAAACCCCATGAAGTTTGGCTTTCAAGGGTTTTCCCACTAAAATACACTTAGATGCAGCACTTTAAGGAAGCTTGCAGCAATATAAAAACTTTTAGGTAGTTTAGTGAAAAACGCAGTGCTTCAAGATTGTTTAAGTTTTATGTGTGCTTAAGCTGTCATACAGAAATTATCGTTGCAAAAATGTTCGCAACCCTAGCTTTTCCAGCAACGATACTGGAATACGAGCCTCAGATATGCCATCTTAGGAATCAAAATAAGAAAGAGATTTGGGGTTATCCTAAGTCCAAAGTCAAACGGGCTCGAGAAATATATAAACCCAAAAAAATGACTGCATAAAGATCTCATAAAGATGAAAAGGATGTTATGCAAGCTCTGAACAAATCTTGAACGGAACTTTCACAAGAATTTACAATACACGACCAGAATCCAATCCTGAGTTTGATGAAGCTTCAGGCCTTCAGCTTCCCCACAGAAAATAGTTAGGGCAAACCCTTTGCAAAACCATAGCTTTCATGCAGAGATGACGCTCAGAACATGCCAGCTTCCAAACACATTGAATAATACATAATCTCCCATACTCTCTCTCTCTCAATCAGACAGTTTATATTTAGATTTGAATTTAGGAAAAGAAATAAGATGGCTACAAACCAGCTTGCCTCGCCAATCTCATAACTATAAAGCTCATAAAAGTGGAAGCTTGAGGGCAAGCCATCATCGCCTCCATTCAATTGAAGCCAAATCATCCACAAAAAATAGAAATAAATATAATAATTGATCGATAGGCAAAATTGCAAGAAACCTATTCAGATTTTTGCATGAAAAAATAAGAGATGTAAAATAAGTAAAAGATTACCAAATGAAATTATCCCATCACTTGAACCCCCTCTCAAGACATTTTAGCAAAAATTCCCCCAGTAATTTTCTTCGGTTTAACCGTTTTATATCATAGAAGAAAGATAAATTTCAAATGTATATACATGCATACACACACACACATCATATACACAGTTTTTGAATGTTGCCAGAATTTCAACGGTAATTCTAGATTTTTCCAAACTCTGAAGGCTTCACAAAAATTTTAACTACAGATAATAATATGATTGAAGAGATCAATCACCAATTTTTTAATGAGGATCAACTGAAACCCCAAACAGAGCAAGCAAATTACAAAGATCCCAAAACCCCGCATGGCCCAGCCCCAGCCCCAGCCCCCAGCCCCAGCCCAACCCTAACCCCAGCGTGGCCAGCTAAACCCCAACACCAACCCTAAGGCAAACCCTAACCCCAGCCCCACCCCAGCTGTTGGAGATAGTGCCCTCAGAGTCAATTATTAGGTCACAGGTACGTGATTGTAATGATTGAGGGAGGACCTATCCCGGTAGGACAGTCTTACTCGAGATGATAGTATGCTATCTGGTTTACCTTTATCATCGTGTACTGTTTTAAGTGACCTGACACGTCGCTATTACACGTTGATAGAGCCCCTAGGATTCTTGCTTGACCACCAGCAGTATGAGGGCGATCATATAAGTGGGAGCTGGGGGTCTATAAGCATATCCTTAAAAGGTCCCTAGTCGTGGGAGTTTCGAGACTGGGCATCGATACTCCATTAGTAGACTAGTGTATACAGTCGAGACCCCGACGAGGGGCGGTGGCCGGTCTCACAAGCCACTGGTGTCAGTTGGATCACCTAAGATGTATACAGGTGCTCATTGGGTTATGAGTACACCGGACAGGACTCGCCGGGAACATGCTAGTTGGTCATATACCAGACGTCAGATGGCAGTTCCCTGGTGACATGTGTGCAGGTTAGTTCATCGACCTGGGGATCGTCATTTGTCTCGTGTGAGTTCCTACTGTACTTTGATTACTACCCTACCACGGCTCAAAGGAGTCGTGCAAACAGGTTTTAGTTGGGTACAGTCCCGAGCCACATGGAGGCAGTGAGCGTATCTTCAGGGGTTCGTCTCTCCCGGTATTGGGGGTGAGGTCGTGCTGTGTCTAGGAGAGCCATTACACAAAGTCCTTGGCCAAGGCAAGGAGATTTACTGGTAGGTATTCCAGTAGTATCTCAGGGTGTTCTGGGCTACACTCCGATACGACTTGTACCGCTTTTGGGGGTCTGACTTTTACCAACCCCCTAGGCCCGCCATGCGATACTCATAGACGAACGGACCGGACTGTACGGATATTGTCACTGACAGGCTCAGTAGGGTTGTCAGGCTGAGTTCACTCACAGATGTCCCTTTTAGTCAATACTTGGTAGCCCGTTACGTATTGGCTTATACCTCTGACGTGCTAGTGGTTAAATCCACAACCAAGGTGTTGATGAGTCTTTAGAGTCCCCCACATTCTGTTACTCAGCTTTCGGGCGAAAGGTTGTAGAGGCCGTATGGAGATATGGCAAGGTCCGATCAGATACGTGCGGTATTGCACGGATCAGGATCGGACAGTTTGTACTATAGGCCGTATGGTTATATGGCAGGGTTCGATCAGATACGTGCGGTATTGCACGGATCAGGATCGAACAGACATTACTGGCCGGTTTTGGTATAAGCCGGATCCTGGTATAGTACAGTGTAGATTTTGTCTCATTGCATTTGTATTTCGGTCGAAATACAGATGCGGGTGTGTATGCACAGTATCGGGGTTTTCCTGTAATTTATTACGGGACCAGTTTTCTGGAGTTGCCAGTTTGCTTTCCGTTTCGGCCAATTTCTATTGTTCCGTTCATTGGCCGAAGATTGGTGGAGGAGGGTTTATTTGCATTGTTGCAAATAGGCTTTTTGTGGAGGGGGTCTTTGCTTATTGTAGCATCATGATGGTTTTCATGATGTGCACCATCATTGACTTCTCCTTCTCATGATGGCTTGACTTTTAGTGGGCATGATGGTTGATGATGATGAGGGGTGAGGTTGGTTGAGTGTGGGTTTATTGTTGTGATCATTTCCTTTTTGGCATGATAGCCTTCTCTCTCTCCATTGCATTATTGGATGGTTCTCTCCTTTTCTATCATACTCTCCCTCATTCTCACTCACCCTCATTGGAATGGCCGGCCACTTCCCTATAGGGGCTGTCCAAGTTTTTGGGTGTGGGGTTTTTTGTTCATTTCATGTTCCTAAAATCCCCAAAGTTCCTCCACATTGTTCTTGTATCATCCCTCCACCAAAAAGGCAATTCCGATAACCCCAAATGAGACTTGCTCGCTACATTCTACAGCGAACCTTGGGCACGTCGAGTAGCCGGCTTCGTGCCCGAGTTGCCTCGGCATTGAGGTGGGAGCCCGTAAAAGAAGTAGGCGGTGTGGTGCACTTCCGGCGACGAGGAGGAGACGGGACATTCCGCAGGAGATCGGGACGATGACGAGAAGACCGGAGGACTTGGATCGTCGGTATATCTCTAACCCTTCTTCTAGTTAGCTTAGACTTGTTAATGGTTACGATCCGGGTGTTTAGTGCGCGGTGGTGCCGGTTTGCTAAGTCCGCAAAATTAAAGTTTTTCACCGCTTCCGCATTCCGGCGTCGGATTGACGGTCGGGGCGCCGCCGTGCACTTACAGTGGTATCAGAGCCTCGCCATTAACTTAGTCTAGCTTTGTGTAATGTGTTTGCATTTCCGATCGATCAAAAAGTTCCAAAACCCGTATTGCCTTCGCATCAGTTTCTGTCGAAATTTTTTGGAGTCTAAAAATTTTTCAGGTGGTCTCAGAATGATGTGCAGGGAGTTATAAGAACACTGGAAAAATTTGCTGACACAATTCGTCCGTACGACCGCGGAAGGGCGGCCAAAATCCCCTTATGGCCGCGCTTCCGCCGCAGTTGTATGGGTTCGTGTGGAAATTTTTTTGCAGTGGGCTTATGGGCTGTAACTAGGGGTTTTGGAATATTAAAATTGGGCCCAGGTTTTCTGTGAGTGCTACAGTTTTGATTGGGGGCCCACTTGTTATTTTTTGATCGATCGGATATTTTAAACACATTTTTCACAGTATTTACATTATATCTGCGACCGTGAATGTCACTTGATCGGTAAATCCGGTCTAACTGCTATAGCCCGGTTAGACGGATTTGCGAACGTGACTTTCACGTTGATGTTCTATGTTTATGCTGTGATGTTGCGGATCGGTCGTGGGGGATAGCCTGGATGCAATGCTAGTACAGTTTTGTTGTATTATGTACATTTGATATTGCGGGGCGAGCGTCCGACATGTGGACTGCCGTCACTGCCTGTTTGTATTATTATTTTGGGGCACGACCTGGTTGCGGTCGATGTACCCGGTGTATGTATATTTTACTTTCTGTACTAGGATTACCCCGCGGAGGGGTGCACGGGTAGCCGGGTTCTAGAGGGCAACAAGCCCGCATCTCATGGCATTGAGACGGAGGGGGCTTCACTCTAGGATTGGCGGGCTATTCGCCGCACTCGTAGGGGGTACAGGTTGACCCAGGAGGGGTGCCCAAGTTACCGGATTCCGTGAAGTGCTGGGTGGTCCATTCACGGCGCTGAAGGGGGCTGCCTCGCTTCAAGTTTTGGCGGGTAACTTGCCGCGCCCGTAGGGGTCTAGGATTTCATTGCACAGGCTATCCACACGACCAGGGGAACGTCGGGTTTCAGCGGCTCTGTGAAACCCGGGGATCCCAGATATCTGTATTGTTTCTGTGATGCTGTACATTTTCTGTGATGTTGCATTTCTATCACGCCTTGAGCGAATATAATATATTGGTATATATATTAGTAGATGTTGTATATGTTTTGCATCCGCGCTAGTCCAGTCCCCGCTCTGTCGTTAGTTAGCTAACCTAACGGGTAATGACGGGACCCAGTGGCGAATGCGGATGGCATATACGTACATCAGTATATTTTCGTTCTTTTTGGTGTGATCAATTGATGGGACTGCATTGATTCGGATTAATGCAAGTTAAAAACAAACCTAATCTGATGTTGTTGGAACACTTTTCAAAAAGCTGTTATTGCAAGGACGTTCACTTTTGTTTTGCACCGTGATATTCGGTTATGAATATCCTGCTCCTCAGTCGACGAGGCAAGGGCCGAGATCCCTTCACCGGGAGTGACCCCTTGGACAGAAGTTTGCGTCAGGGCATTAACTTCACTATAGCCGATTACTTTTGTTTTGCACCATGGTATTCATTTGGAATATCCTGCACCCCATTCTACGGGGAAAGAGCCGAGATCCCTTCACCGGGAGTGACCTCTTTAGCAACGGTTTTCGTCACTATATTTTTAAAAGCTATCCGTTCCTTCAACGATATCAAGTTCATTACGTTAAAGGTTTTCGCCAGAAACCATTCGTAGCCCTCTGTCGTTTCATATGTATAGTCAATAGTATTCAAGCTGTGTTTGTTGGCCAAAGTCAAGGCACAGTGTTTGGTAGCTGTTGGTTATTCATATGCAGCATAGATAGATGCGTTGGTTTGGAACATCGTACTGCCTTGTTGGCCAAAGTCAAGGGTATGTACGGGTGGATTCAAAACAACCTGGAGAATGACGGGTAGAACTTGACATGTGACTTATGATTTGTTGGCCAAAGTCAAGGTCATAAGAGCATGGGGCAGAAATCACATCGGGAGTTTGAAAAGAACTGAAACTTGCCAGATATGCGCATACCTTCTGGAGTGTGATAGCGTGAGCGGATTCCGTCACGTTATCATGCAATGATAGTTGGATCCCGATTCCCACTGATGAGTTAGTTTACTCCTCGGGTAACCCCGACTAATTCTTCTTTCAGGTTTGGAGGAGAATTTGAGGTACAGTGGGAGGATTCCAGATTAGATAAATTGGTGACCATTCTGATCTAGGTTGGAGTGCACGCTGAGTGTTTTCTTTTCTCTCTCTCTTTGGTAGCGACCATTGACCCGACCCTAAGACTTTGACTCAGTGACCAAGTTGACCGAACCTTCTTAAACACCGGCTTTTGGATTGTCAGAGTTGCAAACCTCATTGCCACTCCTATATTTACCCTTTTCTCCAGGACACCCCGTTTTACTACGAACGTCCACTTCCGTTGGACAAAACCATCGTATGGTTAGATACGAACTCGAAAGAATTTATTCGAGGATGGTTTCCGGTTCTGGAGAAAACGGATAGGATTATTCAGTTGTCTTTTCCTTTTACCCTCTCTCAGGTTACGAGTACTCCTTGGTTTAGGGGTAGTACACCTATTACGCAAATTGGATTGTCTTCTTCCAAACCTTAGGCTGGTGCCGACCGGTAGGGAATGAAGAAAACCAATTAGCATAACGATGGTGTGCAGAAGGTATTAAGTTCAGACAAAGCAAGGGATTAGTAAGAGGGCAAAGTAAATTGCAACAGATATTCACGACCAAACCAAATATTTCGTTACCACTCCCACATCACCTTTGTATTTCTCCAGGACACTCCGTATCACTACGAAGATCCACAGTTTATCTGGATACTCCATCGTATGGTTATATACGAACTCGAATGGAACTTGTTCCAGTTCGGGGATGGATTCTGGTCTAGGAGAAATAGGAATAACGTTTATTCGGTTGTCTTTTATCTTCACCCTCTCTCATTGCGAGTGTTCCTAGGATTGGGACAGTACACCCATTATGCTTATTGGATAGTCTTCTTCCAAACCATAGGCTGGTGCCGAACGGTAGGGATGGAAGAAAACCATTTGGCCTAGAGGGGTGTGCAGAAGGTAAAGACTAAAGACATATGAAGGGATTTGGAGAGGTGGCAAAGAACTATACGGTTACAGTCGTGAATCTGGAAGAGGCATTACTAGGAATACCAGAATACCCCATCGGAACATTTCAATGTTTCAGTTTCACTGTGTAATGTTAAAGGAAAACTGATTTCCCGATTAGATACTTACTCCAGGGTATGTATTTACCAGGTACGATTCTCACATCTGTATGGTTTTACAGATGATGAGTGGGAGTAAGTTATTGGGAATTGGGTGATTATCCTCATTATATCGGGATTCGTTGTAATCGGTGAAATTTGAGGAAATCACCTGGGCTGTTTGCCGGTTGGCAAATATTTGGTTTTGAATATCCGCAGTTATGCACCAATTTCAAATTGATATATCTGTACGTCTATTTTCATAGAGTGAGATGTACCTTTTTGAAATTATGTCTATGACATTTACCTATATCAGTGGATGGTTAGGTAAGGAGCATTGAACAGCGGTGTAATTCTTCTTAACCATAAGTACAGCTTTCAACCTACGACACACAGTGAATGAGTTATCAGACTCAAGGGACTTATACAGAGTATTGTATGTTGTCCAGGGTCCATCAGGACAGAGGGGTTGGTCCTCATACTATATTCGGTTTACTTATGACTTCTCTAGCTTTTAGACAGGTGTTTCGTGGAAACACAGGGTCCGAATTTGGAGAAGTTATAGGTATTTGAATAGAGTAGAGAACCAGGTGTAGCAAGTATCGGGATTCTTCAAAGTGATCGAAGATGTAGATACTTGAGTGTGGTATTCAGTTGTTAGTAATGTTTAAGAGAACCTTCTTCTCTTTTAGGTTACTCATAATTGGAAGCATTCCTAAGTTGAGTAACGCTGATCAGGCCTCCTTCCATTTAGTTGACATGCACTGGAGACAGTTGCATGATTTGGATCTGGTTCAGTTAAATCAGTGCCTCTGGTCCTATATGGGATATAGAACAGTTCATATCTTAACGATGTTAAGGTACGGGGAGTTGTCCGGTTTATGATTAAAACCAGACACTGGACAACTCAAGGCACGTTTCTGTAATGGCTGTTTGTGGGTTGACCCAGGCTATGACGAGGGTTGACTTTCTACCATCTGGATGAACAATAGCGATATTGTTCTAGACTCGCCACAGTTTTATTAAAGATGGATTTTTTCAGAAAACAGTAGTGGGAGTATGGTAGAACTGGAAGTGATTCCAGAACCACAAACGATTACTGAAGATTTGATAAGGAACCTAAAGATTCAATCTGGATTGACATTCCATTGGCCACTTCGCAGATAAGGTGGGTAACTTCAGGCACCCGAGAGGCACTACGGTAGCCTCAAGGACGGTGACAGGGAAGTTCTTGTTTACCCACAATTGCCATTGCTGTTGTTCCAGGTTACGAGACCCGGCGGGAGGATGAGTATAGCATCGTTCTAAACCAGTTTTAGAAGTGTACGTCTATATGACTCTGCCAGAGGGTTGTCGTAGTCAGTGGGAGCAGCGGAAGCATTGGTGGACAGGTTGCTTATGTCAATTTATAGACTAGAGCAGATGTAGCGGAGATAGATCATCTATTTCTGACGTGACAGTCATGGGTTTGACTTCATCAGAATAGGGGATGGATCTGTTGAGATGGTAGTAGGGTGTGATATCCTGGTATTTGGATGATATACACAGAGTAGGAAAAGAAACTCCTACACTACGATCGGTTATTCTTTGGTCGTCACACAGTTGTTTCTCCACAAAGGAAATGGATTTTATATCAGACATACTGGTTACTAGATCTATGGTCTTAGATCTAGATTTGGGTGGTTTCCCAATCAGGGTACTTGACAGCATTCTAAGAGTATTTAGGATGGACGACTCCTGGCACGGTAGTGTACCTGCAGGTAATGGAGTCACCCTCTCCAAAGGTATCTTACAGACTAAAGGGGAGAGGAACGGGCATGATTGGCAGATCACTTGCTCAGGCAATTGAGTCAATCGTGAGATGTCAAGTACCACACCAAATGTTGTTCTTGCACTAGATGCAATAAGTTGACAATAATCCAATCCTGGAGAAACAGTCGGAAGCAGTTTTAGAACATAAGTGGATGTTCTAGGGAGATGATAACGACAGCCTCATTCAGGAGACAGTTATCATTCCAGGCTTCCAAGGTGACATGGACGACAAGGAGGTTGTCAGAGTTATAGTTTTCCTTCTGATGAGGGGCAGTATTTTGGACAGGTGGTCCAAGGCAATACTGAGGGAGGCATGGCGCGCAGGATACTGATTAAGTTCAGTTGACGATACAGTCTAAGAAGTTTGGATTTGGAGTTCATTTATGAGCTAGGTCCCATCAGACATCCAGACATATTCTGAGACAGGTATTGCTCTTTTCGGGAGATGGCTTTCTCCGCGAACTTGAGATATAGAGAGACATAGAAAGAAACAACTAAGTGGATCCACTCACTGAGGCTATTCCTCGAACGCAATAGTTCCGCAAACGAGCTTTGTGAGACTGACTAGTAGAGGAGTTGGATGTTCAGTATCACACGGGCTGTGAGTATGCGACATCGAAATAATTAGCCTTGAGTGCAAGTGGGAGATTGTTGGAGATAGTGCCCTCAGAGTCAATTATTAGGTCACAGGTACGTGATTGTAATGATTGAGGGATGACCTATCCCGGTAGGACAGTCTTACTCGAGATGATAGTATGCTATCTGGTTTACCTTTATCATCGTGTACTGTTTTAAGTGACCTGACACGTCGCTATTACACGTTGATAGAGCCCCTCGGATTCTTGCTTGACCACCAGCAGTATGAGGGCGATCATATAAGTGGGAGCTGGGGGTCTATAAGCATATCCTTAAAAGGTCCCTAGTCGTGGGAGTTTCAAGACTGGGCATCGATACTCCATTAGTAGACTAGTGTATACAGTCGAGACCCCGACGAGGGGCGGTGGCCGGTCTCACAAGCCACTGGTGTCAGTTGGATCACCTAAGATGTATACAGGTGCTCATTGGGTTATGAGTACACCGGACAGGACTCGCCGGGAACATGCTAGTTGGTCATATACCAGACGTCAGATGGCAGTTCCCTGGTGACATGTGTGCAGGTTAGTTCATCGACCTGGGGATCGTCATTTGTCTCGTGTGAGTTCCCACTGTACTTTGATTACTACCCTACCACGGCTCAAAGGAGTCGTGCAAACAGGTTTTAGTTGGGTACAGTCCCGAGCCACATGGAGGCAGTGAGCGTATCTTCAGGGGTTCGTCTCTCCCGGTATTGGGGGTGAGGTCATGCTGTGTCTAGGAGAGCCATTACACAAAGTCCTTGGCCAAGGCAAGGAGATTTACTGGTAGGTATTCCAGTAGTATCTCAGGGTGTTCTGGGCTACACTCCGACACGACTTGTACCGCTTTTGGGGGTCTGACTTTTACCAACCCCCTAGGCCCGCCATGCGATACTCATAGACGAACGGACCGGACTGTACGGATATTGTCACTGACAGGCTCAGTAGGGTTGTCAGGCTGAGTTCACTCACAGACGTCCCTTTTAGTCAATACTTGGTAGCCCGTTACGTATTGGCTTATACCTCTGACGTGCTAGTGGTTAAATCCACAACCAAGGTGTTGATGAGTCTTTAGAGTCCCCCACATTCTGTTACTCAGCTTTCGGGCGAAAGGTTGTAGAGGCCGTATGGAGATATGGCAAGGTCCGATCAGATACGTGCGGTATTGCACGGATCAGGATCGGACAGTTTGTACTATAGGCCGTATGGTTATATGGCAGGGTTCGATCAGATATGTGCGGTATTGCACGGATCAGGATCGAACAGACATTACTGGCCGGTTTTGGTATAAGCCGGATACTGGTATAGTACAGTGTAGATTTTGTCTCATTGCATTTGTATTTCGGTCGAAATACAGATGCGGGTGTGTATGCACAGTATCGGGGTTTTCCTGTAATTTATTACGGGACCAGTTTTCTGGAGTTGCCAGTTTGCTTTCCGTTTCGGCCAATTTCTATTGTTCCGTTCATTGGCCGAAGATTGGTGGAGGAGGGTTTATTTGCATTGTTGCAAATAGGCTTTTTGTGGAGGGGGTCTTTGCTTATTGTAGCATCATGATGGTTTTCATGATGTGCACCATCATTGACTTCTCCCTCTCATGATGGCTTGACTTTTAGTGGGCATGATGGTTGATGATGATGAGGGGTGAGGTTGGTTGAGTGTGGGTTTATTGTTGTGATCATTTCCTTTTTGGCATGATAGCCTTCTCTCTCTCCATTGCATTATTGGATGGCTCTCTCCTTTTCTATCATACTCTCCCTCATTCTCACTCACCCTCATTGGAATGGCCGGCCACTTCCCTATAGGGGCTGTCCAAGTTTTTGGGTGTGGGGTTTTTTGTTCATTTCATGTTCCCAAAATCCCCAAAGTTCCTCCACATTGTTCTTGTATCATCCCTCCACCAAAAAGGCAATTCCGATAACCCCAAATGAGACTTGCTCGCTACATTCTACAGCGAACCTTGGGCTCGTCGAGTAGCCGGCTTCGTGCCCGAGTTGCCTCGGCATTGAGGTGGGAGCCCGTAAAAGAAGTAGGCGGTGTGGTGCACTTCCGGCGACGAGGAGGAGACGGGACATTCCGCAGGAGATCGGGACGATGACGAGAAGACCGGAGGACTTGGATCGTCGGTATATCTCTAACCCTTCTTCTAGTTAGCTTAGACTTATTAATGGTTACGATCCGGGTGTTTAGTGCGCGGTGGTGCCGGTTTGCTAAGTCCGCAAAATTAAAGTTTTTCACCGCTTCCGCATTCCGGCGTCGGATTGACGGCCGGGGCGCCGCCGTGCACTTACACCAGCAGCAGCCGGACCCCAACCCTAACCCTACCCTGACCCCGACCCCGACCGCGACCGCGACCCCTGCCCAACCCCAACTCGCGCGCGCAACCCCAGACCCATCCATGAACCCTAAGCCCAAAATAATCCAAAAATTCTTTAATTTACCTCGAGATTTACTCACCTGAACGGCTGCTGCTGGGGCTGGGGCGACGACCTGAACCGCGGTAGCGACGAGAACTGCGGTGGCGACGAAACCGGCGGTGGCGACGAGGAGAACGACGGTGGAGACAACGGCGTGGCGATTTGGGGATTTTTCTCGCGCCCGATCGAGAGAGAGAGAGAGAAAGTGAGCGTAGGCAATCGGTCTGGGGTCTTAATAAATCGATATTTACTTGCCCCTACGGATATATCCGTAGGTCCTTTGTTTGCGCCACCGTAGGGGCAAACACCAAATTAAGAATTAATTTTTTTATTCTTGAACGTCAGTGCCCGTAGGGGCAACCCTTTAGCCCTACGGAGTAATCCGTAGGGCCAAGTAAAATCTGCCCCAACGGATAATTCCATCCGTAGGGGCAACCCCCTATTTTAGTAGTGATCTTTGTTATCAAAGATCGGAAGCAAGCTTGCATCTTTCTCTTCGTGGAGCCTCTCTAGAGTCCGGATACTCGATGATCGCAGCGAAGGGACCACAACACGGAGCTTATGAAGTGAAGGACCGGACTACAAAGGTTGTAATCCCAAACTCTTAGAAGTAAAGTTGTTTACTTGCATGTTTAACCCCAATCTCTTGTCTAAGATCTTGGTTAGGGTTGTTCGGCACGTCTAAATTTTGAATCAGGCATAGTTCATGCCTTGTAGACCCTTGTGACAGTGCCTAGTAACCCTACAATCCACTGCATACATGCATTGATTTTATTGTTGGACGAGATCCACCTGCATACATGCGTTGATTCATTGTTGGATGATATACACTTACTATTAGGCATTTATTATGTGTTGGCACATATACAGGTTTGGTCACCCTAGATATCATAGTATTACCTTTATGATATAGTTGACCTAGGAATCATTTTATTTCGATTTCTACCTGTTGATGTTTTCTACTCACGAGTTGGCAACTCACCCTCGTTGTGCCTCAGTTCTTGCAGGTTTTCCGTTCAGATCAGTAGCGGCATTGCTGGCACACAGCTTGCTTTCGGGTGTTTTGCTTTGGTAGGTGGTACATGTTGGATCGTGCCCCTCTTGTACTTGTTATTCATATTGTATCCAGTCACTCCATCAAATCAAAAACTAGCAATTTTATATGTTGCAGAATTAGAAGACTTGTAGTTGCAAGACTTAAGCGATGGGTTTTTATGTTCGCTTTTGGGGTTGATGTCTTGCTTTACTTTATTTCCTTATGTGGATCTTCGTCGTTGGTCGTCGTATACTTGTTATTTATACTTGTGGTGTTGTTTCCGCCGTTGGGCGTGTTTTGCTCCCGTTTGGGATGCTTTCTATTTATTCCTTGTTGTACCCGTTTTCGGGGCTAGTTTTTACAAAGGAGGTGCTGCCGAAATTTTTATGAAAATCAAGGAAAAGAGTTAAGTGAAGTTTTAAGGATTTGTACTTAAGTTTCTAAATGTGTAAATGTTTTCTTTACTTACTTCTATTGTAAGGTTTAGATTTCTGGGTTTCGGCTTACTTAGGTTACGTTACGCCTGTAGACGTTGCGTAATTTAAGTGCCGGTCACGAGCTGTTATTTTGGGTCGTGATAGTATGTATATACGGTTGAGGGGTATTCTTGTAATTTATTACAAGATTACTTTTAGAAGATTACACCTCATCATGGTTTAGACCTTTTTGGATTAAAAGGTTATTGAGGTGTAGGATGAGGTGTTTATTGCATTTTTGTGGCATGGCTAATTAGTGACCCATGGTTACTATTCTAGCATGCTTAAGGTTTTTGTTTGTTGTGAGATTATGTTGACTTGAGATATTTTTTATTGAATAAGATATTTTGGAGACATGGATATTTATGTGATGGCTCCATTATTTCTTATCATACTCACACAACAAACAAAAACATAAGCCATTATTCATTTCTTTTTCTCTCTCTTGAGTTGCTCTCAACACCTCATTCTCATGGCATCTTCTTCTTCCTCTAGCTCCACCCAAACCCTCTCATGAGTTAAGAATCCTTGGGTGTCATGAGACAAATTAATCCTTCAACACTCTCTACGTCATTTACGGTATCTAGAATAGCGATCTCGGTGCCCTAGTGGCCTCGGATATGAGGTTGGAGCTCGTTGCATAGACTCTCGGATGGATCATCTTCGATGGAGGGAGACCGGAGATCAAGCTTGATCAAGGAAGCCCCTAGGAGCTTGCGATGATGGTTGAAGACCGAAGGACACGGATCTATTTGGTATAACCATTCTAACTCCTATCTATGTTTTGTTATCTAGGGCTTATGGGTAGATCCGGGTAATTGGTTGTGGTAGCGCCAAGTTTTATAAATTTTTGTTCCGCATTTGGTCACGGATTGATGGCCGGGGCGCTGCCGTAACCCAACAGTTAAACTCCGAAAGCGGTTTTTTTTATGGAGTTAAACTCTGACAGATGTTGAATGGAGTTGAACTCCTATAAAAAGGGTTTGATTTATGGAGTTAAACTCCAACGGATCTTGAATGGAGTTAATCTCCTAGAAATCTTTGGGGATGATCAAAGATGACCCTTTTCTTCTCCCCTTTAGCCCTGGATCTTCTTCTAAGCCTTGGATCTTCCCATTGTTAGTGTATATGCCCTAGAGGCCATTACTGTATCATACTAGTTTGTATATTACTTAATGGAAGCTTGGGATATTCACCTTGTATAAACAGTCTTGCTCAATATAGTAGTATGCTACTTGGTTTGTTTCTACTTCAATGTGTACTTGTGTTTATTTCAGTATATCACTTATACGCATTAGTGGAGCCCTTAGGATCTTTGCTTGATTACCAGCGTTGTGATGGCAGTCACACTAGTGGGGGCTGGGTAATCTATAGGCACATCCTTATACAGGTCCCTAGTCGTAGGACTATCGAGACTGGGCATCGATACTCCGGAGTAGACTAGCGTATGCGCTTCTCATCCCAGTGTGGGAGATGGTCTGTCCCACAGCCATCAGTACGTCGTACTGGAGATAGTATACGGGTGCTCGTTGGGTTACGAGTACACTGGATAGGACTCGTCGGGAACTGACAGGTTGGTATTATACCTATCGTCAGTTATCAGTTCCCAGGTGACATGAGTACAGCTTAGTCCGCTGACTTGACACTGACACTTCGCCTCGAGTGTGTTCCCACTGCACTTTGATCACTACCCTACCACGGCTCAAAGGAGTCGTGCAAACAGGTGGTGGTTGGGTGCAGTCCCGAAGCACTTGGAGGCAGTGACGGTTAGACAGGATTCGTCTCTCCCGGTATTGGGGGTTGACATCGCGCTGTGTCTAGGAGAGCCATTACACGAGTAGTCCCTGGCCAGGGCAAGCGAGATATACTGGTAGGTTTCCAGTGTTATCTCAGGGTGTTTTGGGCTTCACTCCGACACGACTTGTACCGCTATTGGGGGACTGACGTTTTACCGCCCCCTAGGCCCGCCATGCGATGTATCAGACGAACAGACCGGACTGTACGGAGAATGTCATATTCAGACTCAGTAGGAGTTCAGATGGGGTTTCACCTCGTCAGCCTTCTTGTCGGCATCTACCTGGGGACCGTTACGCACAGCTAGTGCCGCTTGCGGTCTGTGGTTAAACCCACTGCCAGCGTAGTGTCGAGTCTTTAGAGTCCCACACAGAGGGTATTCGCCTCTGGGCAAAACAGAGTAGAGGTCGCATGGTTTTCCGAC
This sequence comes from Agapanthus africanus, assembly GCA_030015575.1. Lineage (NCBI taxonomy): Eukaryota > Viridiplantae > Streptophyta > Magnoliopsida > Asparagales > Amaryllidaceae > Agapanthus > Agapanthus africanus. The sequence continues at coordinate 291,421,930 of CM057345.1, forward strand.
AGGGTTCGTTCTCATCCGCGCACTTGTGCACGTTTGGAGTCCGGACGGATTATACTGGCAGGCTCTGGTTTGAGCCAGATACTGGTATATGTTTTGGGGGTTGCTTTTATATCTTGGTATTCTTGTTCCTCGGAACGAGAATGCAGGTGTGTATGCACAGTTGCTTGAGGCGGAGAATGAGGTTTTTCATTAGGGTTTCGGATCGGGTGCGTATGCACAGTTGACAGTTATCATTTCCAAACCCTAATGGATTTGTATATTATCTATTAATAATAGTAATTAAATAAGAATTATGTTGTGGTTGTTTTTTGTTGACTTGTTGACCTTGGTTGACTTGTTGACCATTGACCACTTTCATGCCTTGAAAGTCTTCCTTGATTCATGCTTACACTTCATTAAAAGAGGTATGATAGTGGTCATTCCATATTTACCATCAACTATTCTTATTTCCATTATTATCATTTAGATAATTCATTTTCTTTTGCAATATGGTTGCAAGAAAGAAATAATTGAGCTCATTCTATCATAACCTCTCTCTCTCCTCATTTCATCTTCTTCTTCCTCTTGAAAAGAGAAACCTTCTCATGTGTTGAGAATCATTCTCTTTAGAAAGAAAAGCAAACCCTAATCTCTCTCTACTCATTCTAGGATGAAGGTTTAGCAAGCCGGAAACCCTAGTTCACTCAAAGATCGAGGAAGAGCCCAAAGTCGAACCTTCGAGGTGGATCCATCTTCGACGGGAGAAGGCGACGTAAAGAGAACCATCAACCTCTACAAGGTTTGAAGAAGAAGGAGTTCAAGTTTAGGTATAACCATCTTCCATAATAGCTAACTCTCTTTAGCTAGATTGCTAGTTTTAGTTTAGACAACGATCCCGACCAAGTTTAGTCCATGTTGCCTCTTGCGATAAAAATTCATTTTTTATACCGTTTCCGCCTTCCCGTAAGCACCGGGGGTCGCAATATGGACTTACAGTGGTATCAGAGCCTAACTAAACTTAAACTAGCTTGGTAGTGAAGTGTAACGAAGTTCGGAACCGAAAAATCGCAAAACCGGAAAATCAAAACCCTAACTTTCTGTTGAAATTTTTTCTGCTCAAAATGAAAAACTTTATACTTGTAAAATTGTCTCAGGGTTTTCTAAGAACACACAAGAAAAACGATAGCATGTTTCATCAAAACCGCCGCCCTTCCGCGGCCTGAGCTACTCATCTGGCCGCGGAACCGCCGCAAGTTGGTGTCATCTTTGCATCGTTTTTCGTGCAGTGTTCTTCTGTGTTGGGTTTGGGATTTTTAAGATATATTATATGTACCCAGATTTTCCAGAACTGAAATTCACTTTTGGGGTCCTATAATTCCGTATTTTTTTCCGAACTTCACTGCACTTTGGCTATGTTGGTTATATCTGTGATGTTTGCATGTATTGAACGTCGGCTAATCGCTATAAGTCGATTAGTCGGGGTTATACATGATCTGTAATGTGCTGGAATGTGTATATGAATGTGTTGGACTGTCGCGGGTGAATAGCCGGGGTGGATGTGAGATGAGCTTTTGTTTTTCTTTCATTCATTGTAAATGTAAATTGATGTAATAATATTATTTGTTTGGCCGCACAACCGGGTCGGGGTTGTAGCCGTCATTGTATAATTCTTTTTACTGTTTTTGCTCCTAGGATAGACCCATGGTGGGGTGCACAAACTACCGGGAACATGGAGGGTAGTTTGCCGCACCCGTAGGGGTCTTGGGTGGGGTATTTGCTATTCACCGCGACCGTGTTATCCGCTTTTCGTTTCAGGCTCGAAAGGAATGCGGATTGCTAATATATCCAATGTATTCATCTGTGATCTGTAATGTCTATCATTGCTTTCTATTTAGACGTTGCTTATGTTTTACAGCCGCGCTAGCCCAGCCCCCGCTCTGTCGTTAGTTAAGTAACCTAACGAGTGATGACGGGACCCCGTGGCGAATGCGAATGGCATAAGCGTACGTCATATTTTGGTTGTTTTCTGCAATGGTAGGATTAAATGATGGGACGCATTAAAAGAACTAATGCAAGAATATCACGCATTAAAAGAACTAATGCAAGATAATAAACCAAGTTTAAGTCGATGGAACACTTTCGAAAAACCACTCGGTTCTTTTCAAAACTAACTTTTAAATGCGGAGCTTGAGCCACTCCTTCTAAAAGCTATCTCGTTCCATCGATTATATCAAGTTCACTACGTTCACGGTTTTACCAAAACCATTCGTAGCCCTCCGTCGTTTCGCATGAATAGGCAATAGTATTCAAGCTGTGTATTTTGGCCAAAGTCAAGGCACAGTGATTGGTAGCTATTGGGTGTTCATGTGTAGCATAGATAGATGCGTTGGTTTGGGACAGTCGTGCTGCCATTTTGGCCAAAGTCAAGGGTATGTACGGATGGATCCAAATTAACCTGGAAAGTGACGGGAAGAACTTGACATGTGACTTATGATATTTTGGCCAAAGTCAAGGTCATAAGAGCATGGGGCAAAAATCCACATCGGGAGTTTCATAAGTACTGAAACTTGCTAGATTTGCATACCATTTGGAGTGTGATGATTATGGTAGGATTCCTTCATTTTCGTCACGCGATGATATTTGGATCCCGATCCTACTGTGAGTATATGCTACTCCTCGGGAAATTTCTCACTAAACGATCAATGCTATAAACCTAGTAGGTGCCTAGAAAGGTGTTAGCGGGGCTACGCCCCCAGGGAAAAGAGGTTCTTAAATTAAGGAACTTCGCGAAAGCGTTGGAAAACCTCCCTCGAAGTACCGACACTGGCCTGGCTGAACGGTTAAGCAAGTATTGTACGGTGGGATTGATCCCGGCTAATTCTTCTTTTGTGGTTTGAGGAGGGATTCGAGAGACAGTGGGAGCCATCCTGTTTAGACAAATTAAAAACCATTCTAAACTTGCAAGAGCATCGTGCTAAGTGTTTCTTCTCTCCCCCTGCAGCGACCAAATCGAAATGACTGGACTTAAGTTACTTCTAGATAAAAACATATTGACAGGGCCAAACTACAAAGATTGGCTCAGGAATGTCAAATTGGTAATCTCTTACGACAAGCTGGGGTATCTTCTTACCAGCAAAGCTCCCCCCGTCCCAGGTCCCACCTCCAGTGTCGCGGATAAGGAAATCCGTAAGACTTGGGAGATTGACAGCGCGAAGGCCAGATGCCTCGTACTTGCCTCGATGGACAATGACCATCAGAGGAGGCACGAGAATATGGATTTGGAATCCATATTTCTTCATACAAAAGAACTGTATGGAGAGCAGTCTAGTATCGCAAGATACGAAGTGTCGAAGAAGTTATTTTCGACTAAGTTGGCCGTCGGATCATCGGTAGCGGACCACGTGCTTAAGATGATTGGCTACACTGAGGAGCTCGCGGAACTTGGGACCACGTTGGACAGTGAACTTTATACAGATATAATTCTCCAGTCCCTTCCATCCACTTACGCCCAGTTCATACTGAATTTCAACTTGCAAGAAAAGGAAGTTGAACTTTCAGAACTCCTCAACCTGCTGAGGAGCGCAGAGGGCACCCTACAGAAGGGTAGGGATACATCCACTTTGTTTGTAGGAGGATCTTCTTCTTCTAGGTCCAAGGCGAAAGCCAAGGGAAAGAAGAAGAAAGCCCCCGCCAAACCAAGAGGCGGTGTTAGTAAAGTGGGTGCGAAGGGAAAGGAAAAGGCAACAAAAATAGCGGGGAAGCTTGTTGGTAAAGAGGAATGCTTCTATTGTCACAAGAGTGGACACTGGAAGAAAGATTGCAGGGCTTGGAAAGCCAGGACACAGGAACTGAAGCAGGTTGCGGCTTCAGCTTCAGGTGTGTATGTTATTGAAAACTGTCTTTCTATAAACTCTACTTCCTGGGTATTGGATACCGGATCAGGATCTCATATCTGTAATTCTTTGCAGGCGTTGAGAAACCGTAGGGTTTTGAAGGCAGGTGACATGACCCTCAGAGTTGCGAACGGAGCTAGCATGGATGCTAAAGCCGTGGGGGACTATCACCTGGGAATGTCAGATGGGCATGTTTTGGTTTTGCGTAATTGCTTTTTTGTACCCAACGCAACTTGTAATATCATTTCTGTATCTTTGGTTTCTAAAGAAGGTTATGAATTTGCGTTTGTAAGTAATGTTGTTAACATTCACCTTAATCAAGTTCTGATTGGGTCAGGTACATTGAGCAATGGTATATACGCATTAAACCAACCACAGATTTTCAATGTCCAGAATACACACAAAAGAAAGTCACCAGATATTAATCAGACTTTCTTATGGCATTGTAGACTGGGTCACATCAATGAGAGAAGGTTGACTAAGTTACATACAGAAGGATATTTGGATCCGTTCGAATATCAATCATATGCCACTTGTCAATCCTGTCTCAAAGGAAAGATGACAAAGACTCCGTTCACTGGACACGGAGTAAGAGCGAGCGAGCTCTTGGGACTCGTACACAGCGACGTGTGCGGTCCAATGTCTACACATGCGCGAAGCGGTTATTCTTACTTCATTACTTTTACGGATGATTTTTCAAGATACGGTTATGTCTTCTTAATGAAACATAAGTCCGAAGCTTTTGAAAAATTCCAGGAATTTAAGAATGAAGTAGAAAAACAGACCGGCAAAAGTATCAAGATTCTAAGATCGGATCGAGGTGGAGAATACTTAAGTGCCGAGTTCCTGAATTATTTAAAAGAGAATGGGATTCTCTCTCAGCTTACTCCTCCATACACCCCGCAACATAACGGTGTATCGGAGAGACGGAACCGGACCCTATTGGATATGGTACGGTCCATGATGAGTAACGCTGAGTTACCGCGATCATTCTGGGGGTATGCACTAGAATCAGCTGCGTACCTTTTGAACCGAGTTCCTACTAAGACTGTGCCTACTACACCATATGAAATGTGGTGTGGGAAGAGACCCCATCTCAGTCACATTAAGACTTGGGGAAGTCCAGCTTTTGTTAAAAAGCAGCATGCGGACAAGCTCGAGGCGCGCTCAGTACTGTGTAAGTTTGTGGGATATCCAAAGAATTCCAAGGGATATCTTTTCTACTACGAAGAGGAATAAAAAGTTCTTGTTTCTCGTCATGCCCACTTTCTAGAACATCAGTTCTTAGAAAAAGAATTAAGTGGGAGCGCAGTAGAACTGGAAGAAATTCCAGAACCACAGACTATTACTGAAAGCTTAATGGAACCAGAGGGTTCAAATGAACAGGACATTCCTACGCCGCTCCGCAGGAGTAGTAGGCAGTCTCATCCGCCCGAGAGATACTACGGTTTTCTCATAGACGGGGATCGAGAGGATTGCATCATAGATTATGATGAGCCTACTAGCTTCCAGCAGGCCGTTCAGAGCGTTGACTCGGTAAAATGGCCGGATGCAATGCGGACCGAAATGGAGTCCATGTACACCAACAAAGTATGGACGTTGGACATTGCTCCAGACGGGGTAAAACCCGTAGGATGCAAGTGGATCTTCAAAAGGAAGATTGGTGTAGATGGACAGGTTGAGACCTATAAAGCTAGACTTATAGCAAAGGGTTTCCGTCAAAGACCTGGCTTGGACTATGACGAAACCTTTTCTCCAGTGGCTATGCTGAAATCCATTCGGATCCTTCTTGCCATTGCTGCCTTCCACGATTATGAGATTTGGCAGATGGACGTAAAAACCGCTTTTCTAAATGGAAATTTAGAGGAGTGTGTCTATATGGATCAGCCAGAAGGTTTCATTCAGAGTGGGAGCAGCGGAAAGGTGTGCAAGTTGCTTAAGTCCATCTATGGACTAAAGCAGGCATCGCGGAGTTGGAACATCTGTTTTGATGAGACGGTCAAGGAATTTGACTTTATCAAAAATCCAGATGAACCGTGCATCTATAGTAGATTTGTAGCGAGAACTGTAGTATTCCTTGTTTTATACGTGGATGACATTCTCTTAATAGGAAATGACATTCCTATGCTACAATCTGTCAAGGGTTTCTTGTCACACAGGTTCTCCATGAAAGACCTGGGTGATGCCTCTTACATCCTGGGGATCCGGATCCATCGTGATAGATCCAAGAGGATATTAGGACTTTCACAGTCCAGGTACATCGACACCGTACTGAAAAGATTCAGTATGGAAGATTCCAAGCGCGGTAATTTACCGGCTTGTCACGGGATCACCCTCTCTAAAGAGATGTCTCCCAAGACTGATTTGGAGAGGGATCGCATGTCTATTATACCCTATGCTTCTGCGGTAGGCTCTATAATGTATGCGATGTTGTGTACCAGACCGGATGTAGCTTATGCACTGAGTGTAGTAAGCCGGTATCAGTCAAACCCTGGGGAGAAACATTGGATAGCGGTAAAGAACATTCTCAAGTACCTGAGGAGGACTAAGGAGATGTTCTTGGTGTATGGCGGAAAAGACCTCCAGATTGAGGCCTTTGCTGACTCCAGCTTCCAGAGTGACAAGGATGATTCCAAGTCCATGTCGGGTTTTGTCTTTACCCTCAATGGAGGGGCGGTGTGTTGGAAGAGTTCCAAACAGGAAACCGTTGCAGACTCGACTATGGAAGCGGAATACATCGCTGCATCTGATGCCGCAACAGAAGCTGTCTGGATAAGGAAGTTCTTAAAAGAACTTCAGGTGGTTCCGTCCATTGTTGACCCAGTACCTCTGTATTGCGACAACAACGGGGCTATAGCTTTAGCAAAGGAACCCAGGTCCTATCAGAGATCCAGGCACATCTTGAGGCGGTATCACCTGATCAGGGAGATCGTGGATCGCAAGGAGATCGAGGTTCGGAGGGTTGCTTCAGAAGAGAACACTGCAGATCCATTCACCAAGGCCCTACCCCAGACTCAGTTCGAGCGGCTGATCGAGATGATAGGTCTTCGATACGCCAGTACATGGCCTTAGTGCAAGTGGGAGATTGTTAGTGTATATGCCCTAGAGGCCATTACTGTATCATACTAGTTTGTATATTACTTAATGGAAGCTTGGGATATTCACCTTGTATAAACAGTCTTGCTCAATATAGTAGTATGCTACTTGGTTTGTTTCTACTTCAATGTGTACTTGTGTTTATTTCAGTATATCACTTATACGCATTAGTAGAGCCCTTAGGATCTTTGCTTGATTACCAGCGTTGTGATGGCAGTCACACTAGTGGGGGCTGGGTAATCTATAGGCACATCCTTATACAGGTCCCTAGTCGTAGGACTATCGAGACTGGGTATCGATACTCCGGAGTAGACTAGCGTATGCGCTTCTCATCCCAGTGTGGGAGATGGTCTGTCCCACAGCCATCAGTACGTCGTACTGGAGATAGTATACGGGTGCTCGTTGGGTTACGAGTACACTGGACAGGACTCGTCGGGAACTGACAGGTTGGTATTATACCTATCGTCAGTTATCAGTTCCCAGGTGACATGAGTACAGCTTAGTCCGCTGACTTGACACTGACACTTCGCCTCGAGTGTGTTCCCACTGCACTTTGATCACTACCCTACCACGGCTCAAAGGAGTCGTGCAAACAGGTGGTGGTTGGGTGCAGTCCCGAAGCACTTGGAGGCAGTGACGGTTAGACAGGATTCGTCTCTCCCGGTATTGGGGGTTGACATCGCGCTGTGTCTAGGAGAGCCATTACACGAGTAGTCCCTGGCCAGGGCAAGCGAGATATACTGGTAGGTTTCCAGTGTTATCTCAGGGTGTTTTGGGCTTCACTCCGACACGACTTGTACCGCTATTGGGGGACTGACGTTTTACCGCCCCCTAGGCCCGCCATGCGATGTATCAGACGAACAGACCGGACTGTACGGAGAATGTCATATTCAGACTCAGTAGGAGTTCAGATGGGGTTTCACCTCGTCAGCCTTCTTGTCGGCATCTACCTGGGGACCGTTACGCACAGCTAGTGCCGCTTGCGGTCTGTGGTTAAACCCACTGCCAGTGTAGTGTCGAGTCTTTAGAGTCCCACACAGAGGGTATTCGCCTCTGGGCAAAACAGAGTAGAGGTCGCATGGTTTTGCGACAGGGTTCGTTCTCATCCGCGCACTTGTGCACGTTTGGAGTCCGGACGGATTATACTGGCAGGCTCTGGTTTGAGCCAGATACTGGTATATGTTTTGGGGGTTGCTTTTATATCTTGGTATTCTTGTTCCTCGGAACGAGAATGCAGGTGTGTATGCACAGTTGCTTGAGGCGGAGAATGAGGTTTTTCATTAGGGTTTCGGATCGGGTGCGTATGCACAGTTGACAGTTATCATTTCCAAACCCTAATGGATTTGTATATTATCTATTAATAATAGTAATTAAATAAGAATTATGTTGTGGTTGTTTTTTGTTGACTTGTTGACCTTTGTTGACTTGTTGACCATTGACCACTTTCATGCCTTGAAAGTCTTCCTTGATTCATGCTTACACTTCATTAAAAGAGGTATGATAGTGGTCATTCCATATTTACCATCAACTATTCTTATTTCCATTATTATCATTTAGATAATTCAGTTTCTTTTGCAATATGGTTGCAAGAAAGAAATAATTGAGCTCATTCTATCATAACCTCTCTCTCTCCTCATTTCATCTTCTTCTTCCTCTTGAAAAGAGAAACCTTCTCATGTGTTGAGAATCATTCTCTTTAGAAAGAAAAGCAAACCCTAATCTCTCTCTACTCATTCTAGGATGAAGGTTTAGCAAGCCGGAAACCCTAGTTCACTCAAAGATCGAGGAAGAGCCTAAAGTCGAACCTTCGAGGTGGATCCATCTTCGACGGGAGAAGGCGACGTAAAGAGAACCATCAACCTCTACAAGGTTTGAAGAAGAAGGAGTTCAAGTTTAGGTATAACCATCTTCCATAATAGCTAACTCTCTTTAGCTAGATTGCTAGTTTTAGTTTAGACAACGATCCCGACCAAGTTTAGTCCATGTTGCCTCTTGCGATAAAAATTCGTTTTTTATACCGTTTCCGCCTCCCCGTAAGCACCGGGGGTCGCAATATGGACTTACACCCATGATGGGATTTTTGGAGATGGGTCTCCTTCTTTCTCCTCTTCTGTCGGCCGGATCCTGGAGAAATGGGGGTGAGATTTAAAAATCTCCTATTTTTCAGATCTGATGGAAGATCTGAGTTCCCCTTCAAGGGTTTGATGGTGAAAAACTGTTTATTTTTGGAAAAAAGAAAGAGTTAAACTCTTGATTTAATTCAAAAAGGGGAAGAAGGTTAAGAACCTTGAGGAAGGAGAAGGAGGCACAGAACCCAAATTTTTGAGAGAGAGAAAAAAGTTTTTGTTGATTTTTCATCATGTTTCCTTTATAGGTTACACACTTTACATATAGCCCCTTAGGCTTTACCCAATGGCACTTGTGCCACCCCATATCTTATGTGCTTATTTTTTTTTCTTATAAGCCATGGAGTTTACAAAATTTTGTTTTTCTGCCCACTTTACAAATATTTATTTCTAAAAATTACATTTAGACTAAATTATTGGGTTCTTTTTAGCATGGAGTCGGCCCCTTCCATGCTTGGTCTTGACTTAGGCTTGGGCTTGGGCCCACTTGACTTAGGGTTGATCTTGGTTTTGACTTGGTCAACTGGGGTGTAATTTTTGACCCCAACAAATTGGCCCCCATCAATAAATGCACACCACATATATGGGTTGTGTGCATGAAATTGATGGATCTTCTTTCGCGTGGAGGTTGACTTGATTTGGTTCCCGTTTTGACAACATGGAGGTCGATGATGCCCTTTTTGCGACATGGCCAGTCGGTGCTGCCATTTTTGCGACGTAGACTGCCGGTTCTGTCATTTTAGCGACGTGGACGGTCGGTGCTTCCATTTTTGCGACGCGGACGGTCGGTTCTTCCATCTTAGCGACGTGGATGGTCGGTTCTGCCATTTTTGCGATGTGGACGGTCGGTTCTGCCATTTTTACGACTTGGACGGTCGTTTTTGCCATTTTTACGACGTAGACGGTTGGTTCTTCCCTTTTTGTGACTTGGACGTTCGGTGCTGCCATTTTAGCGATGTGGACGGTCGGTGACTTGCTCTGCTTCTTACGGTGTCGGGATTTGATTTGACTTGCTCCGCTTTCTGCGATGTCAGGGTTGAAGTTGACTTGCTCCGCTTCTTGCGGTGTCGGGGTTTGATTTGACTTGCTCCGCTTTCTGCGATGTCGGGGTTGAAGTTGACTTGCTCCGCTTCTTGCGGTGTCGGGGTTGATTTGTTTGATTTGATTTGATTTGGAAGTTCCCTACATATCTAGCGGGACTTTCGAGCTTAGAAGTGCTGCCGGGTGGGACTTTGATTTGATCTGTTTGATTTCTGCCTTATTTGGCGGGATTTTTGAATTTGACAGGAACTTGGAATTTGGATTTTGTTTGGCATCAGTATTGCTACACTGAAATAACGCCAGGAGCAACTTATCATTTTCCCCGGGACGACTTAGGATTTGGTTATTTGGGTCAGCATCAACATTGCTGCACTGGAATAATGCCAGGAGCAACTCATCATTTGCCCTAGGGAAGACTTGGGATTTAGGTTTTGGGTCAGCATCAGCACCGCTAACACTGAATCATTGCCAGGAGCGACCCAACATTTGCCGTTAGGAAAACTTGGGATTTAGGTTTTGGATCGGCATCAGCACCGCTAACACAAAAGCAATGCCAGGAGAGACTCATCATTTGCTGTTGCCCGTTGGGGAGCGATGGCTTAGGAGACAGGTTTAGATCTCTATCACCTAAGGCTTTTCAATTTTATGAGCCGTAAGGGTCTCATAAAAGAATTTTCTCCATACGAGTCGAGAGGATCTCGCATGTGTATGTTCTCCTTAAGAATCGTGAGGATTCCTAAGTGTGTTGCTCCTTTGTGGGTCGTAAGGATCTCACGGAGGGATTTTCTCCTCACAAGGTCGAGAGGACTTTGCGAGTGTATTTTATTTCTTTTCACGAGATTGCGCCTTTTCGGGTTTTCACAAACTCGCCGGCAGTTCTGCTGTTTTTACTCACGGAGCCTTTTTGGGTTTTCATCCGCGCCCGTTTTTCTTGTGAAAATACCCTTTTTTTTGCACCGGTGAGACTTTAAAAGAAGTCTCGCTGGCAGGAATTGGGAGAGATAGGGGTCGTTTACGCCCGTGGATTGTATACGGTTTTACAGGATGTATGATCCAGACCGTAGGGCCGGTGTGCTCAATTCGTCTGCGATTTGGAGCATTCACGTATAGTATTTCTTGAGATATTGGCCATTGATGGATGGCATGGCCCCTTCTCCCTCATCACTTATTAGTTGGTAGGATCCTCCATTGGACACTTTCTCGATGACGTATGGTCTTTCCCAGTTTGGCTTGAATTTTTCCTTTGGCGTGTCAATTGGGGATGATCGGCCTTTTGAGGACCAACACCAATTCTCTTTTCATGAAAGCATGGAGACGGGTCATCTTATCATAGGCCCATGATATTTGGGCTCGGTATAGCTCAAGATTTTGCTGCACCGCGAGTCTCTTTTCTTCGAGGGCATCAAGCTCTTCGAGTCGAAGGAGGACATTTTCCTCCTCCGTCAACTCATGTTGGACGGCCATTCTTAGGTTTGGAACTTCGGCTTCGAGCCGGAGGATTGCTTCCACTCCGAAGAGTAGTGAGTATTGAGTGGACTGAGTTGGAGTGCAGTGTGTGGTACGATATGCCCACAAGGTCTCGTGGAGCTTGAGATTCCAGTCTCTCTTGTTGGCTGAAGCATATTTCCACAGGAGCTTGCATAGAGTCTTATTGAAGGCGTCTGCTAGCCCATTAGCTCTTGGATTATAGATGGAGGAATATCTTCAGTCTAACTTGTGCTGTGTAGTGAACCTTGAGATTTTTAAGCTCTTGAAAGAAGGCCCGTTGTCAGAAATGATTCTTCTTGGTGTACCGAAGCGGTATAGAATATTATGCTGGAAAAACGTCAGAATATCTTCTGTCATTACTTCTTTTAGCGGGACAGCTTCAGCCCATCTAGAGATATAGTCAGTTGAGGCCAATATGAATCGGTGGCCTTTGGATGATGGAGGATCAATCGGACCAACTATGTCGGTGCCCCAAACTTCGAAAGGCCATGATGCCACCGTAGGATGCAACGGATTGGGATGCTTGTGAATGAAATCACCGTGAATTTGGCAGAGATGGCATTTCTTTGCATGCTCTTCGCAATCCATTATCATGGTGGGCCAGTAATATCCAAGCCGTTTGATCTGAAGCCGCCTTTTAGGGCCGGACTGGTGAGCCCCGTAGACGCCTGAGTGAACTTCTTTCATGACTTTTTTTGCTTCGGTCGATGACATACATCTGAGCCAGAGTTGATCATATGATATGCGGTATAGCATATTATTTACAAACACGTATCGAAGATCTCTCTTCTTCAACTGAATCCTCACAGATTTTCCTTCGGGCAGCTTGTCGTATCGGAGGTACCCAATGAAGGGCTCTCTCCAATCGGGCTCCTCTTGAATGATCATAACTTCTTCGGAAGGATTGCTCTTTTTTCTACGCTTTCCTCTTCTCGTAATGAGACTGGGGAAAGAATTTGCCGGCTCCTGACTGTTATCAGAATTTCATCCATGTCGGGATCAACCAGCTCCTTGGCTAAGCGAGCGAGTATGTCGGCTTTTCCGTTCAACTCTCTATGGACTCTCATTAGTTCAATGTGAGTGAACCGTTTCATGAGTTCCACTACTCGACTTCTATATCGAGCTAACTCAGGTTTGTATATCTTATAGTTATCGCTTACTTGGTTGATGACAAGCTGGGAGTCACCGTAAACCCGTAGCCAAAGGATTTCCGCCACTATGGCAAGCTCCAGACCAACTATCAGAGCTTCGTACTCAGCCTCGTTTTTTGTGCGAGGCTCGGTGAGAGCAAAAGAACGTCGTAGGGTTCCCATCGATTGCATGATGAACACCAATCCTATCCCTGCTTTTATATGCGGGATGCTTGATTTGCCCGAGCTCCTCACTGATGAGGCTCCATCGAAGTAGAGCTCCCAACATGGCTCATCATCCTCGAGTTGCAACACTTGTTCGTCGGGTAACTCGCAATTGAGCGGTGACTCTTCTAATACGGGATGAGCAGAAAGGAAGTCTGCAAGAGGTTGCCCTTTTACTGCTTTCTGAGGAGTATAAACTATGTCAAACTCAAGTAGCATGACAGCCCATCTTGCCATTCTGCGTCTAGGCTTACTTTGATTATTAAGTGTTTGAGTGGGTCGACTTTGGAAATCAGCATAACCCGTGAGCGAGCAGATAGTGCCTCAGCTTCTTCACAGCGAATATCAGAGGCAGGCATTTCTTTTAGATCGGGGAATAGTTATGTTCCGCCCTGACTAACGTTCGACTGAGGTAGTAGAGGGCATTCTCTTTTCCCTCCTCGTTGTTTTGGGTAAGGAGCGCACCGAGTGACTCCTCTAGCACGGCAGTATAGAGAATCAATGGTTTACTTGGAATAGGAGCAGCAAGCACCGGAGGGTGCAACGGGTACTGTTTGATATTTTCGAACGCTTCTTGACATTCAACGTCCTAGATAAAAGGAGCTCCCTTCTTCATGAGCTTTGAGAAAGGCCGACATCTCCCCGATAGGTTCGAGATGAACCACCGTATGTAAGTGAGTTTGCCTTGAAAGGATCTTAATTGCTTCAGATTCTTTGGAGAAGGCATCTCCATGATGGCTTTTATCTTTAATGGGTCAATTTCGATCCCCCGATGTCGGACTATGAAGCCCAAAAATTTTCCTGATGACATGCCAAATGTGCACATCAGAGGATTCATCTTCAGATCATATTCCCCCAGTCTAGTAAGAATGGTCCTAAGATCTTGGATGTGATCAGCCTTGGCTTTAGTCTTGACGACCAGATCATCAACATAAAATTCGAGGACTTTATGGATTAGGTCATCAAAGATATTGGTCATTGCCCATTGATATGTAGCACCTGCGTTCTTCAGTCCGAATGGCATGACTTTGTAACAGTATATGCCGATCGGGGTGCTGGTTTCCCTAGCACCGCCACAAGGTTTCGGGAGGCATCGACCATGCCGTTTTCAAAAATTGGCATGCTAAAGAATCCTAGCCATAGAATCTTAACTAGAGAATTAGACAAAATATGCATGTAAACAACTTTACATCTAAGTGAACAAGGAATACAACCTTTGTAGACCAGTCCTTCACTTCAAAAGCTCCGTGTAGTAGTCCCTTCGCTCCAAGTAGTGATCTCCCGGACTCTAGTAAAGCTCCACAAGATGAAATGAACAAGCTTGCTAGAAGTCTTCGAGGCCGAAGATGATCTACGTCGAGGAGACACTAACTCAAGCTGCCTCTTCACTAATTAGGAATTAGTGAGGCAAACATCCTAAACTAAATGGCTAATCTAGTGTAGATTGATGAAGTAGGATTTTTGCTCACTTTAACATAATTTTTCTCACTATTTTTCTTCACCTCCTAAAAACCTAGTGAGCTCATGGAGATGAAGAAGAAGATGAAGTGAAGAATAGAATGAATGAATCCATGACTGAGAATAGCAACCATGGGTGAGATAATATCTTATATTAACTCATGTAGAGACTTAACCATTGCTTAAGGTAATGGTTGGCTTAATAATATCTAATGTAAAACAAAACTAATGGACTAAATCAATGGTTCTACAAGCTTCCACTAAGCTCAAACCATGTGACTAATTTCTAATTAATTTTGATTTATTTTAAATAAATAAAACCCTTCAGTATGATAACCATGGTGTGAGTCTCATACACCCATGTAGCATGTAGCAACAAACATGACACAATAATATATATCACATATATATTAAGTGTACACTAGTGAGAAAAAGAAATGCTTAAGTGAGCTAATATTAGTTAATGTAAATTAATATATCAAATATATAATTATACATTAAATTATTAAATCAACACTTGATTTAATAATCCGGCTATATCACATATAACCGACAAATATCATATGTATCAACTTATCGAATCAACACTTGATTCGATAACCCGGCCATATCACATATAACCGATCGATATCACATATCGCGAGAATAGAATACGGTATCACATACATGTATTAATCTCTGTAACGCCTTATATTTCGGTCAGTGTTAGCTTAGACGGTAATGCGGGTTTACTGTAAAAAGTTTACCAATTCGGGTTCCTCACATTTTATAACATTTAATTATTATTTTAATATTATTTGTTATGGGCATGCACGCACGTATGCACGTAAATGTGAGGGTTTGTTTGTGCTAATCTAGATTTAGTTACCATGACAACTTAACCCTAATTCTAATCCTTTACTTTAATCCATTTTTTGGTTTAACCTTAACTTTAATCCTTTAGATATTACTCTTTTGGGTTTTGTTTGAGAGAAAGGTGGCATGGTGGGCTTTAATGGTGGTGTGAATGCATTAATGTGAAGTTAATGCAAATGGCGCACTCACCTCTCACTCTCACCCTACACTCACCCCCCCTCTCATTCTTTCTCACTTAATTTCTTTCATATTTCTTTATCTCCTCTAAGCCTAAACTGAACACTTCATATTCCATCACAAAATTCACAAATCTCACCAATATCACATCTTTTTCTTGGATTTGTCTCTTGGATGCCTTGGAGCTTGCAAAGCTTGGATCTTTGAGTTTTTTTGGTTAGGTAATTATCCCTATCTGTTCCTTTTATAGTTTTTTTGTTGTGTAGAATTTTAGTGTCAGTTTAGATAGCGTAAAGTTAAGCTTTTGTGCAAATATCGTTTTTTTAGCGTCGTTTGTGATATCTGTGTTCTGTTGTGACCCGGGGTGTATACTAGAAAACCAAACAATGTAGTGGTGTTGTACCTGAGACCATAGGACTTTACCTCCAGCACGAGACCCCCTGCTCGGACCATGGCCGGCAACACTCCAGGGAATTCCGGCGACCTCGGCTGGGTGAAGGAGTTGGGGTTTGGGTTTTTGTGGGTAGGTGTCTGCAGTGGTTTAAGTAGGTTTGGTCTTATTTGGTTGTTGGGTTTTCTCTGTATGCAAAATCTGGGATCACATAGGTAGTTTCTTGTGTTACGACTACGTGCGATACGTTATCCGACACGGTCTGTGCACTTCGTGCTGGTTTTGCTCTTGGGTTGGTTTCGTCGTGTCGCTACGTACGTTAGCCACAATACGAACACTTGAGAGTATGTTTGGAGTTGGTGTGTCGGTAAAACGTAGTTTGTACGTGTTTTTGGTCGTTTGCTAATATACACTTGTGTTATCGTTTTGTTGTTTTAGGTTCGCAGGTGGGGACTTCGGACGCTGCGAAGAAGGAGAAACATGTGGTAGGCTTCACTTAGCCAGAAGCGTTGGTGAGTAGATTTAACATCTACAGGGGAATCGCCAGCATGGCTTTATGCGTTTAGGCTAGAGATGTTATGTTTTGTCGCATATTCTATTTCATATTTAGAGTTGCGCATACACCTTATTGCTTAGTGACTTGTTATGCTTTGACTAGTATCCTTAGGACACTGCACATATTATTGACGGCTTATGTTGCACGTGTTAGTTATATGTATGCCCTAGAGGCCATTACTGTACATTGGATGTATATTGTAGTGGATGCTTGGACATATATTGTGAGGACTTTCTTGCTCGACATGATAGTATGCTATCTGGTTGATCTTTACCTTAACGTGTATACTGTTTGTCTCTCTGTTACATGTTGGTAAAGCCCTTAGGATGTGTGCTTGACTACCTGGACTATGATGCAGATCATACTAGTGGGGACGTGGTAGTCTATAAGTACATCCTTCAAAGTCCCTAGTCGTGGGTGTATCGAGACGGGGCATCGATATACCAGAGTAGACTAGCGTATACCTTCTCGACCCATACAGATGGGCGATGGATGATCCCATATCCATTGGTGTTTGACATCAGAGATGATATACGGGTGCTCAGTAGAGACTGGGTACACTGGACGGACTCGCCGAGAACTCCTAGATGGTATTATATCTCATGTCAGATGGCAGTTCTCTGGTGACACTGGTACAGAGTAGTCTGTTGACCCGAGATCGTCATAGAGTCTTGTGTGGTTCCCACTGTGCTTTGATTTCCATCTTACCACGTCCAAGAGGGCGTGCAAAATGGTGGTTTTTGGGTACAGTCCCGAGTCACATGGAGCAATGAGCGATAGGAGGGGATTTGTCTCTCCCGGTATAGGGGGTTGATGTTGCGCTGTGTTCGATTGGCTATAACAGGAAATCCCTGGCCAGGGTTGCTGAGATTTACTGGTAAGTGTTACCAGTAGTTTCTCGAATTGTTATAGACCTCATATCGACACGACTTATTGAGCTATTGGGGTCTGACGTTTACCACCCCTAGGCGAGATATGCGACATATCAGACGATCAGACCGGACTGTGCGGTAGTGTTACTGGTTGGATTCACTGGAGTGTGAGCGGGCTTGCTCGTCGATCTTCAGATCGCTCAATACCCGGGTGGCCGTTACGTTTAGCAGACCGCTTGCGGCTTGTGGGTGTTTGATATGATCATCATCCGCTGCCGGCGTATTGACGAGTCTTTAGAGTCCTACACAGAGGTTTCCTGGCTCAAGCGAAACGAAATAGGAGCGCATATGAGATATGTGCAGGACCGAGAATAATACGTGTATGTGATACCGCATTCTATTCTCGCGAAGAATGTGTCGAATGGTTATATGCGATATAACCTAGTTATCGAATCGAGGGTTGATTCGATAAACCGATATATTGGATACTAGTCGGTTATATGCGATATGACCGGATCGTTAAGTCAAGTGTTGATTTAATGATTTAATGCATGATAATATATTTGATATATTACTTTGCACTAACTAGTATTGGTTCACTTAAGATGGATTTTCTCACTCGGAAGTGCACATTGTATATGTGATATATTTTTTGTGCACTTGATTGTATCATGTTTGATGATACATGTTTGCTTGAGTTTGTGTAAAGATTGAACCATGGTTATTTAAATGATTAGGGTTTACATTTTCATATCTATTTATTTATTTATTTATTATGGAAATGATAATGAGAAGAATGGTTGCTAGTTTTGTTTTATTCTTTGAACCTTCATGAAGCATTGACTTTAGTTAACCATTCTTATCTCATCCTTAACCCTAACCATTCCATCTAACCTTGGTTTAATCTCTACACCTAACCATGGTTTGCATATGATAAGAATAGATTTTCTTTTCTATTTTAATTATTCTTATCATAACAATTTCCTTCTTCTTCTTCTTCATTTCTTCAAGTGAAGAAAGCTTGCCTCCATCAATGGCAAGTGATGAAAAAGAGTGAGAAATCCAAATCTAAAGTCTACCCACTTCCTATTTCTTCGTCCTCTACCTCTTGCCAAGTAGTAGAGTGTGTTTTCTTCACAAGTTTCATGACTTGGTGAAGTGAGAGCTTGATCTTGTGATGCCTCGACGTAGATCATCTTCGGCATGGACATCGATGACCTAGCCCGTCCATTCTCCGATGAAGCCGACGCTAGTGCCCGGGACTTGTTATGGACAGCGAGGAGACTTCATTGCGGAGCTATGGAGGTGGAGAACTAGATCTACAAAGGTTGTATTTCCGATTCTTATAGTTAAGTGTTAACTAGTTAGGTTTTTCGCCTAGACCTCTAGCCGACGATCCGTAGTCGGGTTTCTCGGCACCGTTAAAATTTTAATTTGGCATGGTTGATGCCTTGTGAGACCTCACTAGGGTGCCTAGGAACCCCTACAGTGGTATCAGAGCCTAGCTAGAGCCTTAGGCGAAGTCTAGACGGATTTTGAAGTCCGAACGACCCGAAACCCCAACCGGAAAATGCTCTCTGGACGTTTTCTGAAAACGTGGATTTTTTCAAATTAAAAATTGCTAAAAAATTCAGCAGGAAAAAATAAGAATTATGATGCAAAATTTTTTCGATGAACAGTACAAACCGCGGCCGAACCACGGCAGAAGCCTGCCTTCTACGGCGGTTCCGCAGCGGAATGATGACGTCATCGTACACTGTTTGCACAGTAACTCCTATTATTTTATGCTGGATTTTCTGGGTATTTTTAAAATTTATTCCAGAGTTGTATTTTCTGGGATTATTTTGGGGATTCGGTGTTTCGATCGGAGTATCAAATTTTGTCTGTGTGGCTTTCCGGATAATTTTTAGAATATGTTAAAAAGTTCGACCGGATATAAATACCCAACTTTTCCCCTGTCGGGAAATTTCCAAGTGTTGGATCTTTCCGTAGTTTAACGACGTTCTAAGTAGTGCAAGTAACGCAATGGACCCTCTAGAAGACAACAAACCTTAACTCGATTATGTGACCGTCTTGAACTGCCCTTTGAACCTTCGGGTTTGGGGCAGTACGGCGTGCCACATGTGAGGCGTTGGCTTGACCCTTCTACGGCTGGACCGTTGGTAGTGAGGCACGAACTGAATGTTGTTAGACTTATTTCATGTGTTGATCTGTATCGGGAAAACTTGGGTGTTCGAATATTCAATCGGAAAGTTTAACATTTTCTAATTATCCGGAATAGGATACAATAATTGGAATTCACAATAAGTTATGAGATAACTGAATGAATGTTATAAACATAGCAGTTTAGTCTCACTTGATCGGTTGCCACGGAATTTTGATGTGATCAAAAGTCCGTCGCAATCACGTAGCGTACGCGGATAGTCGCCGGGTAAACTTAATAGACAGCTACACCCCATAGCCCCGACCAAGTGACTGTAGGAGAACCCCGTCGCCGAAAGCATCCGTTCGGGTGCTCGCGGTAGCGGTGTTCCGCCTTGGTGCACTTCGTCGACGGTATCGGGGGTGCGGCCGTCTACTGAAGTTTGCGACGAGTATTCGATCAGGATGTCGGGAATCTTGTTGAATTGCCCGACTTGGTATTGAAAAGTGTTTTCGATAAAGAGACTAAAATGCGGGGTTTATAATAGTTAGGCATGCGATGTCTAAGTAATTCATTTGGTCAGGCATGCGATGTCTGAGGTGGTTGCGGATTCCAACTGTTGTAGTTTTACACTTTCTTTTCTGTGACCGTAAGTGTAATATGTGATATCGCCGGTTTCGTTGCTATACGTCAACGACAATTGGGATGCGTATATTTACTTACGTTGATGATATGTGATGTTATGTGTTGCTGGATATGTTATATTGGATCGTCGTATTTGAATAGCCGGGGTTTTTTATGTGAGATGAGTGTTTTTCATTTTCATTCATGTAAAAACTTGTATGTAATATTCTTTTATTGGGGCACTTCCAGGTTGCGGAAGTTGTCACCGTTTGTATATTATTTACTTTTCCGCACTAGGATAGACCCAAGGAGGAGAGCACAAGTAACCGGGTTCTGGAGTCCAGTGGGAGACCAACTCGAGGAGTCGAGTCCTGGTCTCCTAACTCCAGAATTGGTAGGGTTGCTTGCCGCTCTCGTAGGGGTCTAGGGGTGTGGGTTTGGCTATTCATCGCGACCGTGGAATCCGTGTTTTATACTGGCTCGTATTGAAAACACGGACGTCCTAGTATATCCAATATTTCATATGATTCTTCTGCTGCGATATCTGTGATGTGATCATGTGATGTTCTGTGACAGATATAGTATATACTATATATGATATATTATATAGACGTTACTTATGTTTTACACCCGCGCTAGCCCTGCCCCGCTCTGCCGTTAGTTACCTAACCTAACGGTGCACGAGGGGACATCGAGGCGAATGCGGATGGCATAAGTGTACGTCGTATTTATCTGTGATGTTTAGGTACTTAAATGATGGGACTTCATTAATGTGATTAATGAAATAAAAGAAACCTAAGATGTTGTAGAATCGAATTTCAAAAATAAAACAGGTAGCAACAGTTCTTGCTTTGCACAGCGGTATATGCGATATATCCTGCACCTTATTCGATGAGGAAAGGACCGAGATCCCTTCACCGGGAGTGACTCCTTTAGCAATAACTGGCAGATGCTACACACTCGGTTTGTCTTTTGATTGCTTTTAAGTGTTTTTGCTTTGCACAGCGATATATATGATATATCCCGCACCTCATTCGACGAGAAAAGGACCGACGATCCCTTCACCGGGAGTGACTCCTTTAGCAAAACTAGAAAAGCCTCAAAAGCACTCCA
This sequence comes from Agapanthus africanus, assembly GCA_030015575.1. Classification (NCBI taxonomy): domain Eukaryota; kingdom Viridiplantae; phylum Streptophyta; class Magnoliopsida; order Asparagales; family Amaryllidaceae; genus Agapanthus; species Agapanthus africanus. Next base: position 291,443,097 of record CM057345.1, read on the forward strand.
TTTTAAAAAACCATTTGATTTTACAACGATATCAAGTTCATTACGCAATAGGTTTTCAGAAAAACCTGTCGTAGCCCTCCGTCATTTCAGATAAGTACTAGTTAGTATTCGTGCTACGTTTGTTGACTATGTTAAGGCGTAGTGTGCGGTAGCTAATTAGTGCTTATCTGCATAAGCATATGATGCGATTGGATTAGGGTAGTCGTGCGACTTTGTTGACTATGTTAAGGGTCGTGCGGGTGGGTTTAATTCAATCAGGAAATGACGGGTTGAACTTGACTAGCACTTATGATTTGTTGACTATGTTAAGGTCATATAGCTGCTAGGGGTAAAACATTATCGGGAATTTCAAGTGTTGAAATTTGCAATGAGATTTCATACCTTCTATGGGATAGTTGGATCCCGATACCCGCTGCGAGTAAGAGTTACTCCTGGGAGAGTTTTATACATTACAATTAGCCGATCAAGTAGGTGTCTAGAAAGGTGCCAACGGGGTTATGCCTCTGGGAAAACGAGGTTTACATTAATTAGGTTCGTGCGAAAGCACGGGGGACCTCCCTCAAAGTACCGATACTGGCCTGGCTGAAAGATTGGCGAACTTGTAGTGTGTAATTAATCCCGGCTAGTCTTTCGTTTTAGGGTTTGAAGGAAGATTTGATAAAAAGCAGTGGGAGCCATCCTGATTAGATAAAATAATAACCAATCTATTCTTGCAAGAGCGCACGCTGAGTGTTTTCTTCTCTCTCTCTCCAGGTAGCGACCATATCACGCCTTAATCAAGATAATAAAACGGAATATTGACCGAACCTGCTTGTTATACTGAGCTGGGGAACGTTGGTCCCGCTCCAACTTATAATTGTTATAAGACAGAGCAGGAAATTGGGGAATACCAGATTTTCCGTGCCGCCCAAACGAGGAGAGTTCATGATGATGCATCATCTTCGGGTGTGTTCATTATATAGAACTGTTTCTCAGTGTCCTTTACGTCCTGGGTATGTGATACCAGATCAGGATCCCAGATATGTAATCTGTTACATAGGCCTACAGATAGGTAGAGAACTGAGAACGGGTGATAAGTTTCATAAGGCAGAAAACGGGGCAAGAGTTGCAGCCAAGTCTGTCGGTCACTGTCACCCTGTATTACCAATACATTGATTCTGAACGAATGTTATTAGATACCGAACCTGATATACAAAATCATATCTCTCTCTTTATTAGTAAAGAAAGGATATAATTTTGTATTGTTGGATAATGTTTTGAACATTTCCTATATCAAAAGTTGATCGTTTCAGGCACGTTATCTAAAAGCATTGATGTTCTAAATCAAACTACAGTTCTTAAGTATACGGAACACACACAAGAGGAAGAGTTCAGAAATGAACGAATCCTTCTTGAGGTATTGTAGACTAGGTCATATCAATATGACCCGACTCGCTAGAGTTACATAAAGATGCATATTTAAATTAGTTTGAATTTACATCTTGTGAAACTCGCCAGTCATGTCACAAAGATATAATGACCACAGCTCTGTTTATTGGAAACAGAGAAAGAGTTAGTGAACTCTTGGGATGATACATGCTGATGTATGTAGGTCCCTTGTCTACACATGCCAAGACTGGTTCTTTATACTTCATTACGTTCTCTGATGATCTCTCAAGATTCAGACATATGTTCCTGTTGAAACATAAGTCCGAACCTTCTGAGATATTCACAGAATATAAGTGAGAAGTAGAGAACCAAAATACGGGTATAAGTATTATGTCCTTTGATGAGATCAGGGAAGAGAATACTTGTGCATGGAATTCCTGGACTATTCTAAAGGAGAATGAGATTCTCTCTCAGTATTACTCCTCCGTATACACCATAGCACGATGGTATATCGGGGCGGAGCAATTGCACCCTATATGATAAGGTGTGCTCTATGATGAGTACTACTGAGTTACCTGTTTTCCTATTAGGGGTTATGCACTTATGAAGTTGCATACCTATTGAATAGGGTTCCAATCAAATCAGTTGCCTACCACTTCATATATGATATGGAAAGGGAAGAGCCCATATCTTAAGATGGTTAAGATTTGGGGTTGTCCGGCCTATGTCTAAAAGCAAAATCTGGGCAAGCTCGAGGCAAAGTCTGTAATGTAGAACTGGAAAGGTTGCAGCTATACAAACAACAGCAGATGATTTGGTAGAACCAAAGGATTCAGTAGATACCAACGAACCTCAGCCTCTCCGCCGATCTAGTGAGGTTCCTCACCCGCTTGAGAGATACTTCGGTTTCTCTAAGACAGTGGGAGCGAGGATTGCATCATGAGATGATGACCCAATTAGTTTCGAGCTGGCCATCAGGAGTAGGACTCTGTAAGAATGGCTGGATGCTTAGTGATCTGAGATGGAATCCTTATACACCAACAAAGTATGGACTTTGGTTGCTATATCTGAAGGGTTAAATCCCCATCAGGAGCAAGTATATCTTGAGAAGATTACTAGGTGTAGATGGAAAAGTTGAGACTTTCAAAGCTAGACTTGTTAAAGGTTTGCATCATTGACCAGGTGTGGATCATGAGGAAACCTTTTTCTAAGGAGCTATGCTTAAGTCCATCCAGATCCTACTTACAACGGCTACATACCAT